>SJYX01005123.1:174222-221353 GCA_006410675.1 Oreotragus oreotragus
TATCAAAGGAATGTTTCATGCAAAAATGGGCACAATAAAGGACAGAAATGGTATGGACAGAAACAGAAGCAGAAGAGATAAAGAAGAGGTGGCAAGAATACACAGAAGAACTGTACAAAAAAGTCTTAATGACCCAGATAACTGTGATGCTGTAATCACTCAGAGTCAGACATCCTGGAGTGTGAAGTCAAATGCACCTTAGGAAGCACTACTATGAACAAAGCCAATTTACCTGCCTGAGATACCTGTATGCAGGTCAAGAAGCAACAGTTAGATCCAGACTTGGAACAATGGAGTGGTTCAAAATTGGGAAAGGTTGTGTATTGTCACCCTGCTAATTTAACTTACATACAGAGTACATCATCCAAAATGTTGGGCTTGATGAAGCTCATGTTGAAATCAAGATTACCAGAAGAAATATGTGGTGCTAATGATAAAGAATCTGCCTTCCAATGCAGGAGACATAAGAGATGTGGATTTAGTCACTTGATTGGGAAGATCCTCTGGAGGAGGACATGGCAACCCACTCCAGTATTGTTGCCTGGAAAACTGAATGGACAGAGGAGCCTGGCAGGCTATAGTCCATGGAGTCAGAAAGAGTCTGACATAACTGAGTGACTAACAGTTATGCAGATGACACCACACTAATGGAAGAAAACAAAGAGAAACTCAAGCTTTTTGATTAAGGTGAAAGAGGAGGAGAGTGAAAAAGTTGGCTTAAAAGTCAACATTCAAAAACTAAGATCATTGCATCTGGCCCCATCACCTCATGGAAAATAGATGGGGAAAAAATGGAAACAGTGACAGACTTTATTTTCTTGGGTTCCAAAATCACTGATGCTGAAGCTGAAGCTCCAGTACTTTGACCACCTGATGTGTAAAGCCAACTCATTGAAAAGACTCTAATAGTGGGAAAGATTGAGGGCAGCAGGAGAAGGAGGCCTCAGAGGGTGGATGAGATGGTTGCATGGCATCAGCTCAATGGTCACGAGTTTGAGTAAACTCTGGGAGATAATGAAGGACGAGGAAGCCTGGCACATTGCAGTCCATGGGGTCACAAAAAGTCAGACACCACTGAGTAACTGAAGACTAACAAAAACCTTGGGCATATTTACATTTGAAGAAGACTCCATCTGACATCTGATTCTGTGGGACTGTTGGAGACATTAAAACCAATTCAACTAGGATGAGAAGTACTTGACTCCCAAGATATCAGATCAAGAGAGTCATGAATGTTTCTTTTCTTTCCTACTTTCCTCTCTGAACATCCTTTTCCTAATTCTTATACTACAAAGGGCTTTGTGACTCTTTTGTCCACCTCTTTCCTTGCTTTGACTAAAAAGATAATGCCATCATTCACATATCTTACAGTTACAAAGGAGGATACCCCAGTTTTCCAACTGGCTTAATTGCAATATTAAGCCAATTGGTTTAATTGGGAAATCCAATTTCCCAAGTCTCCAACTGGTTTACCATGCTGGTGATGCTTTACTTCTTTCTGCTTGTCTCAGACTTCTCCCTGATTTTTAGTGCCTTGGTTTCTCTGGAACAAAATCACTGAATAAACACTTCTAGGGAAGTGGAGACACAGTTACCTGAAATACATAGGCTAATTGGCTTAGCAAAGTTCAAGTTTGCTTACCAGACTGTGGACATTATTTTGCCCTCAATAGTTATTGTTGTCTCTATAATATACTGCATTCCCTCAAAAGTTTTAAATGTGTTTGGGCAGCCATTGTTGAACTGACAGATGATCTCTCCTTGACTGGAATGACAAAAGAAAAGGATAGGATAGGAGGTGCAAGGGTAGGAGTCTGAAATCAACTCCTATGAATATGATACTGAGACTCAAAGAGGCAGTGGTAGCTGAGAGTCACAGTAAGACCAGTATGTTTGATCATACCTCTTAAATGGACAAAAGGATGATCAAAAGGGTAGCACTGTTGAAATAAATGTCTCCAAGATGGATATGCTCCTGCCTGGGGTACCACATAAGGAAACTGAAATTTAGACAATTTGTGTGTCCATATAAATGCTCCACTTGATTAGAAACACCGTCTATTCAGTCAGACAGTATACACATTTGTCAAGCCAACTCTGTGCCTTCTTGTCCCAAACCACTGTGACCAAGGCATCAGATATTTTCTGTTTGTCTCCTCTTAGCTCTTTATTTTTTATCCTATAAAAGCTTCTTGCCTTTCACCCCATTTTGTAGTTCTCCAAAATGAGACTCTTCACTTCATGAAGTGTTATAATAGTAAAATCTTCATCACTTGAGTTTTATTATTTAATCATTTATTGCTTGGAGAAGGAAATGGCAACCCATTCCAGTATTCTTGCCTGAAGAATCCTGTGGACAGAGGAGCCTGGTGGGCTACTGTCCATGAAGTCCCACAGAGTTGGACACGACTGAAGTGACTTAGCATGCATGTCTACATTGGAGAAGGAAATGGCAACCCACTCCAGTATTCTTGCCTGGAGAATCTCAAGGACAGAAGAGCCTAGTGGGCTGCTGTCTATGGGGGTCACACAAAGTCAGACATGACTGAAGTGATTTAGCAGCAGCAGGAGCATTTAATGTTATACTGGTGACTTCTTTGTATGGAAATGTCATAAGGATCAAATGAGATAATGTATGTAATGGCTCAATAGACTGCCTTGCACATATGAATAATTCAGTGAAAGGCAGATACCGTTTTTATTGAGAAAAATACAAAAAGTGCCTAGTACTCTGTGAGTATTCAGTAAATAAATCAGTGAATATCATTGTGATTTAACAAATAGAATTTGATTTCTGAAATCAATTTAACAAATGAAATGTTAATGATTAATACATAGAAATGTTGATCATATTGTTAGATAATTTTTCCCTCTTCTGTAATCTTTAACTAGAAATTATTCTCTCTCTCAGATCACTATAAAAAGCCAGATTATTCTTGAATAGCTGTTTGAAAGTTAATACATATTTCTAGACAAGAGCATTATATTTCTTGGATACTATAGTTTAAAATAAAGCATTAATTAATTGTAAAACAAATGATTTTGGGGGGAGATACCTCAAAAATAAATTTTATTTTCATGTCAGTACAACAGAGATATTGCCTTTTAAAAATCTTAACTTTTGGTACTTTAATCAAGTTAATTTGAAGTTTCTATGTATCTTTGTGAACCTTACATAAAGAATGTCATGATATGTTACAAGGATTGTATCAACTTTTTACAGAATTAGCTATTCTTTCAATTTGCAATAAAGTTAAGTCTCATTAGTTCATAAAGTTAAGTCTCATTTAGTTCATTAAAACTAAATATTTTGCTTACATGCAAGTTATCCATATTTGCTATTGTCATTCACAGCACCTACCCAATTATCCACACTTAAAATGTCTAAATGAAATTAATATCTATTAAAAGTAATTCTCCACTAATTACCCTCATTGCTCTGTTCATTCCTAACAACACTATTTGATTAGCCTCATAAGGACAGCATGTTCCAAACATTATGTACTTCTAATGTAATGTTATTAACTTTGTTCAATATCTCCTTATTTATGGTGCAACATCAGTATGTAGGTAGAAAATAAAATAAGAATTAATCAAACCTTTTGTTTTAAACTTCTTCATATTCTGTTTGGCTAAATGTAAACTAAGGTGTTTTCTCCATTGTTTTAATGGATGTTTTGATTCTTTGAGTTTAGTGGATATGTGTTAGTTACTCTTGTTAGGGTAAAAAATAAAATTCAATTTAGGCTGTCTCTAATGGGTGACTATCAAACAGCAAATATTAAAGAAACTAGAAAATCAGGGCCCAGAGTTACCCAGAGACCAAGGCTCTCCAAATGGGAATACAGTTGACGGCTTTGATGCCCCAGGGTAGTTTGGGTGGCTTCACTATGTGGGTCTCCTAATCACAAGAATTCTTGGATTATCACTTTAGCATACTTCCTTAATGTGATTTAACAGATTTCTCTGTATCTGTTTTTTTGTTTTGTTTTTGAATCTCTTTCTATTCTGCCTCTACTAATAACTGAATGATATGCTAGGCATATCTCTAGGTCAAACTCCAGGGGAAAATCTCATGATCCTAACTGTTCTCTTTCCTGTTTAGGCAGAGCTTTCATTTAAACCTAATTGTCACTGATAAACTGATATTCTGGCTTGATTGGGTTAGGTACTAACTTAGCCTAAAGTTTATGCCAGATTCATTTGGAAGTGAATAGGTAATTTCTGCCTAGGATTGCTTTCTCAGCAGAGGTTTGGGAATATATTCGTTTCCCTCAGCAAAGGGCAATGGGAGTTGTAGACATTATAATCAGCCTTTTAAAATCTGCTTTACTAAATTTAAACCAGNAATCTCATGATCCTAACTGTTCTCTTTCCTGTTTAGGCAGAGCTTTCATTTAAACCTAATTGTCACTGATAAACTGATATTCTGGCTTGATTGGGTTAGGTACTAACTTAGCCTAAAGTTTATGCCAGATTCATTTGGAAGTGAATAGGTAATTTCTGCCTAGGATTGCTTTCTCAGCAGAGGTTTGGGAATATATTCGTTTCCCTCAGCAAAGGGCAATGGGAGTTGTAGACATTATAATCAGCCTTTTAAAATCTGCTTTACTAAATTTAAACCAGAAAACAGTTTTAGAATTGCCAGGTGTTTCAGTGTCTGTTAAGTGCTCACCTGGCCACTTTCTAGTTTTAGAGTATAACATTCTATATACCAGTAACTGTTAATAGTACAAAGTAGAGCAGAAATAACAGCCAGAAATGAATGAATAAATATACAAGGTTACTAGTTTCTAGGAGTGATGTAGTAGTCACTGTCCTCCAGAGAAATAGGAAAAAAAGAGGATCTATGGATTTTATACATATATATATATATATTTTACATTCTACATATATATGTATATATATACATATATATATGTATATATATAGGCTTCCCAGGTGGCTCTAGTGGTATAGAACCTGCTTGCCAGTGGTGNAAATGGCAACCCACTCCAGTGTTCTTGCCTGGAGAATCCCAGGGACGGGGAAGCCTGGAGGGTTGCCGTCTCTGGGGTCGCACAGAGTCGGACACGACTGAAGTGACTTAGCAGCAACATAGATGGAACTAGAGATTAACATACTAACTGAAGTAGGGCAGACATAAAGAGATATCACATGATTATCACTTAGAATATGAAACAAATGATACACATGAACTTATATCCTAACAGAAATAGGTTCACAGACACAGACAACAGACTTCTGGTTATCAAAGGGGGAAGGAGAGAGAGAGAGAAATCAGGAGTTTGGGATTGGGATATACACCTCCTGTAGCTCAAACGGTAAAGAATCTGCCTGTGATTCAGGAGACAAGGGTTCGATCCCTGGGTTGGGAAGTTCTCTGAAAAACGGAATGGCAATCCACTCCAGTATTCTTGCCTGGAGAAATCCATGGACAGAGAAGCTTGGCGGGCCGCAGTCCACGGTGTCGCAGAGTTGGACACGACTGAGGGACTTAACACACACAGATACATAAAATGGATAATCAATCAGGACCTACTGAATAGCATAGGAACCTACTGAATAGCATAGGAAACTATATTCAATCTTCTGTAACAACTTACAAAATAATTGGAAAAAAAGGTATGTACATATACATGTAAAAGTGAAGCACTTGACCATATACTTGAAACCAATATTATAAACCAACTACACTTTAATAAAAAATAAAATATAAAGATAAGGCATCCCTGGTGGTCCAGTGATTAAGATTCCATGCTTCCAATGCAGGGGCATGCATTTTATCTCTGGTTGGGGAACTAAGATCATACATTCTGAGTGTTGCAGCCCGCCAAAAAATAAAGAGATAAAAAATAAAGTGGCTCTTCCTATTTAAAAAAAAAAAAAGTGAGAAAAACACATAAAGAAGGAAATAGCCTTTCTTGGCGGTGATTGAGAATTTTTTCTGCCAGATCCACAATGCCACACTTGT
Source organism: Oreotragus oreotragus (assembly GCA_006410675.1). NCBI lineage: Eukaryota > Metazoa > Chordata > Mammalia > Artiodactyla > Bovidae > Oreotragus > Oreotragus oreotragus. The sequence goes on from SJYX01005123.1 coordinate 180,197, forward strand.
GACACTGTGAAAAAGAAATAATTGAGCATGTGACCAGAGTGTGTGAAATGTGTGGCTTAATACGACTATACACCACGCAGGGTGCAATCTTCCCATCTCAGAAGATTATACGTCATTATCGCATAAGCAGGCAAACATGAACACTTTTCATGTATGTCTTCCGCATTTTAAATACATCATGCATCTTTTGCTCAACTTTTCAAGTGCTGCTGGTACAAAAGTACTATCAATTTTCATATATTATTATACCATTTTTAATGAAGTCTTTTCCTTCTCATAACACTTCTTCAGTTGATTGTCTTGGGTTTCCTGGCATAGCGTCACGCACAGTTCCTCAACCACTGAGCGTCTGTGGTGTTTTAGCTCACGTGCATGCTGCTGGACACAAGTAACTAATGATAAGGGCTTTGTTTTTTCCCCCACCACATTTCTTCCGATTTATGTTTGCTTCTGTATTTTCTAGGGCTGCCAAAACCACTGGCATAGAAGCAGAGATGCCTGACTTGCTTGGTCTTATTCCTGATTAAATGGAATCTCTTTCACACTTAACTACTGAGAATCGGCTTGTCATTCAAAAGTCATTGATTTTTTTAAATGATTTTTTTAAATTTAAACCTCTTTTATTCTAAGCTGAATGTCACTATTAATCTAGCATACCTATTGAAAGTTATCAAATTAATGCATCAGACAGTTCTCTAATGTTTTTTTTGGCAATTTGCATAGTGACTTAATTTAGAATTTTATTCAACTATCAGAATCCAGTTGTTGAACAATGGACTGGCATTACGACCAAGTAGACAAGCAAGGAGAGCTTATATATATTCCCTAAACAGATACAGAGATGAATACAGAAATAAATATTCATAGGTGTAAATGTTGGTATGCCCACAGACATGTGCATAAATGTCCAGATTCCACAGCTCTATTCATTGAGAAGCCCAGAGAGCGACATTATGCCAATAATTTGTTATTTTGCTGATTAGTTTTGTTTATACATGTGCTATGCTCAGACACTCAGCAGTGTCTGACTCTTCTGTGACCCCATGGACTGTAGCCCGCCAGGCTCCTCTGTCCATGGGATTTCTCAGGCAAGAATGCTGGAGCTGGTTGCCATTTCCTCCTCTGCGGGATCCTTCCAGCCCAGGGATCGAACCTGTGTCTCCTCTGTCTCACGCACTGGCAGGTGGGTTCTTCAAACTCCTAGCACCACCTGGGAAGCCCTTGTTTATCCACACCATGAATATAAATACCATCTTCTACTAGAAGGAAGTGCAACTTTTGGAGACATAGCTGATTCCAGAGAAGGTACCAGATAAGCCTCAAGATTACTGTCCCAGAGAGCAAGGAATTGCTCAGAGTGACAAGGATCTGTCAACAGGCCAGAGCATCACAACAGCCAAGACAACAAAACAAATTAAATGTCCATCAACGGGCTGAATGGATAAGAACGGTGTGGCATATACACACAATGGAATACTACTCAGCCACGAAAAAGAACGGAATAATGCCATTTGCAGCCACATGGATGCAACTAGACATTACCGTACTGAGTGAAGTAAGCTGAACTAACTCAGAAAGAGAATCACTAATGCTATATCATAGCACTTCAGCTCAGTTCAGTTGCTCAGTGGTGCCCGGCTCTTTGCGACCCCATGGACTGCAGCACGCCAGGCCTCCCTGTCCGTCACCAACTCCCAGAGCCTGCTCAAACTCGTGTCCATGGAGTCATTGATGCCATCCAACCATCTCATCCTCCGTCGTCCCCTTCTCCTCCTGCCCTCAATCTTTCCCAGCATCACGGTCTTTTCCAATGAATCGGTTCTTCGCATGAGGCAGCCAGAGTATGGGAGTTTCAGCTTCAGCATCAGTCCTTCCTATGAATATTCAGGACTGATTTCCTTTAGGATCACTTACATGTGGAATTTAAACTTTGGCACGGACGCACGTATATGCAAAATGGAAACAGACTCACAGAGAACAGACTCACGGTTATGTGGAGGGGTGAGGATTGGGAGTTTGGGGTTGGCAAATGAAAACTATTATAGCTAGTTATATATATATATATATATATATGTGTGTGTGTGTGTGTGTGTGTGTGTGTGTGTATGGCTATATATAGGATGGATGACCAACTATATATAATATCCTGTGATGAACCATAATGGAAAGGAATATTGAAAAAGAGGATGTCTGTATGTGTGTAAGTGAGTCACTTTACAGCAGAGATTGGCACCACATTGTAAACTATACTTCAGTTACAAAAAAAAAAAAAAAAAAGAACACAGGAGTCAGTTGACACGGGCTCCCACTGACCAAACTGAGGAAAATTCAAGCATCCGAATGCACGATGATTGTAACAGATTATAATCCATTAAACAGAAGAGGAAGCTACGAGTCCGTACAGGTATAAACAAATGAAAATCTTGGTAGAGACCATGATATCGACATGGTCTTTGTTTATGAATCACCGACCACAGGATTCATGGTCTTTGCCAAGATTTTCACTTGTTTATACCTGTACAGAGCCATAGCTTCCTCTTCAATTTAATGGATTAAACTAACTTGCCCACAAGGTAGTTACTGTAAAAGGGAACAGAGAAACTTCATACCGAAGAAGCCTGGCAGACACCGCTTTTAACCAAGGATGAGTCCATTCTCATCTGCGGAGACGCAGTAAGAAGCTAGCGGCACACCTGCAATTTCCCTGCCAGTCCTGAGAACACAGCAGATGCAAACGAAATGAAGGAAAGCCTATAAAACAACTGTGGAGGGTTGAATAGTACCCCTCCAGTATTCGTGTCCACCCAGCTTCTCAGAACGTGACTTTCTTTGGAACCAGGTCTTTGCAGATACAAGTCATTAAAAAATATATCCAGATGGGATCATTTCACATTGAGGGTGAGTCCTAAGTCCAATCAGGGCTTCCCTGGTGGCTCAGACGGTAAAGAATCCGCCTGCCAGTGCAGGAGACCCTGGTTGGATCCCTGGGTCGGGAAGATGCCCTGGAGGAAGGGCATGGCAACCCACTCCAGGATTCTTGCCTGGAGAATCCCATGGACAGAGGAGTCTGGCGGGCTACGGTCCACGGGGTCACAGAGACTCAGACACGGCTGGAGAATGGCACACTCACACACTAAGTCCCATGACTGGTGTCACTACAGGGACGTAAAAGGACAGGGAAACACAGAGTGAAGATGCTCCCATGAAGACAGAGTGATGCTTTCACAAGCCAAGAAATGCTCAGGAGTGCCAGCAACCACAAGGCGGTGGGGGTGAGACCCTGGAGTACAGTTTTCTCTAAGTTCTTGCCAACGCCTTGATTTCTGCTCTTCTGCCCTCCTCAACTGCCGAAGACCCATTCTGTGCTTTTTCAAGCTACCCAGTTTGTGGCACTTACTGCAGCAACCCTAGGAAACTAACATGACCCACAGTCTTCCAAACTCCCAGGTCCATGAAGTCAGAAAAAAAAAGGAATATAAGACGGTCTAGACGGAAGGAAACCGAAGACCAGGTGGAAGTTACCATTCTTACCTGACTTCTTTTGTCATAAAAGACATTCTTGGGACAACTGATGAACTTGAGATGACTCTGAGCATTCAAGCAATATTAATCACCTGATTTTTTGATTCTCACATTGTGCTTGGGTAGGAGAAAGTGGCTTCCCTGGTGGCTCAGCTGGTAAAAGAATTCTCCTGCACTGTGGGAGACCTGGGTTCAATCCCTGGGTTGCAAAGATCCCCTGGAGAAGGGAAAGGCTACCCACTCCAGTATTCTGGCCTGGAGAATTCTACAGTCCATGGGGTCGCAGAGTCGGACACGACTGAGCAACTTTTTCACCTTCACTTTCTAGGAGAATGTGCTTGCTGGTAGGTGGGATGTCAGTTGGGGGAAACTGGACCCAGGTGACTGGGGAAAATGCATGTTACTCAAGAGCCAATATTTAAGATTTTCTTAGAAGTTGCTGTTGCTTAGGAAGGTCCATCTCGGTGCATCCCTGTTGGTCCTGTGGTTAAGAATCTGCCTTCCAATGCAACGGACTCGGGTTTGAGCCCTGGTCAGGGAGGTAAGATCCCACATGCAGGGCAACTGAAGCCTGTCTGCCTAAACTAGAAGGGGAGAGGGTAACAGGCAGGAATGCTAGGGTCCCCAAGCGAAGCAAACAGACTGCAAGTGTCAGATGGTTTTTTTTTTCTCTCTCTCTCTCTTAAGCGGCAGGAGGAAACACACTACAAGTGTTGGACAATTTTTTTTTTTTCTCTTCTCTATACAAAATTTAAAAGGACATTTCTTTTAAAATTCTGGGTTGCCAGGACGACACCTGGTTCCACCTGAACTGAACTTTTCTCAAACCTTGGGCTCACCAATGCGGTTTTTCTTATGGAAGTGCTTTTCTTAAGCTATGTTAACGAACTCTGTATTTACCTTAGACTCTGTCTTTCTTCAATTCGGTTCCGTCTAAGACTCAGAACCCATAAGGGCTCACCAAAGCGGTATGTTTGACTCAGAGAAATGTTCTCTTAAGCTATGTTAATGAAACCATGTATTTGCTCGGAAACCTGCCTTTCTTCAAGATTCATGTCAATTGTTCTATGGCCCGGGATGACTCACCTGGTATCAGTGCATCTTGTGGGTGACGGGCCTGGTGCCAGTCTCTGAGTTTTGAGGCATTTCCTTCTGCTAATTAGCAGCTTGCCAATAGGCAAATAGGGCTTCCCTTATAGCTCAGTTGGTAAAGAATCTGCCTGCAATGCAGGAGACCCTGGTTCAATTCCTGAATCAGGAAGATCCCCTGGAGAAGGGATAGACTACTCATTCCAGTATTCTTGGGCTTCCCTGGTGGCTCAGCTGCTAAAGAATCCACCTGCCATGCGGGAGACCTGGGTTCGATCGCTGGGTCGGGAAGATCCCCTGGAGAAGGGAAAGGCTACCCACTCTAGTATTTGGCCTGGAGAATTCCATGGACTGTATAGTCCATGGGGTCACAGAGAGTCAGACACGACTGAGCAACTTTCACTAATAGGTATATAACTTCTTGCTAAAAACTAGCAAGGGGGCACTCTTTCTGCCCCCTTCTGATGTCTATGTCAGAAGCTTTCTCTCTCTCTTCTATACTCTAATAAAACTTTATTATACAGAAAGCGCTGAGCAATCGAGCCTTGTCTCTGGCCCTGGACTGAATTTCTCTCTGTCAGGCACAGGCTGGAAAAGAATTTCCAGACATGAGACAGAATGAGAGGGAAATAACGTTTATTAGAGTGGGAGATGCTGTTGGAACAGTGGGCCAGCTCAAGGGAGAACCGACATTGAATAGGGGTCCTTTGTCCACTTTTATATCCAGGGTAAAAGGGGTGGGACAGGGGTCTCGTGGGTCATTTGCTGATCGGATGAGGCGTGTATACTGGGCGGATGAGGCGTGTATACTGGGCAGAGGGAAGAGTAGGGCAAATACCTTCTCCCTGGGGGCTAGCAGGGGAGACAGGTTATACTGTTCCATTAATAGTTATGACATGCAGCGGAGGGAAGGATGACAAGGGTCTGCTTTTCCCCCTTCCTGCATCCCAAGACCCTCCTTGGTTTTATCTGCTCTTCCATACTTGGTTCACCACGCTCTCCTCTGGAGGCCAAGAATTCCAGCATCATTCATGGCTCGTAGCAACTGCCTTTGAAAGGCCTGGGGCACAATGCACAGAGCCCACACTCTCTGGGACTCACACAGCCACAACCACAAGCCCACATGATCTGCAGCTGACGTGTCACCACTAGTGACAAGCCCACCACTGCAACAAAGAGCCCACGGGCCTCAGCTAATACATTTTTATTTAAAAAAAGGAAAGAAAATTGAAAATAATTTTTAAAAATCCACCTAATAATCAGGGAAATAGAAATTGAGGCAAAAATAGAAATGGAAGCAAAAAAGAAACAGCATGTCTTCGAATACTGATTAAAAAAAAATCAGTAAGTCAGAGGAAACCGGGTATAGATAAAAATGAGCAGCGACAGGACTTCATGATCAGTTCTGTACATGAGGAAGAGATACTCCTGTATCGGACAGAAGTTTTGCAGTCTCTGCTTAAGTTGAAACAGTGATGTGCAACCTGTGATGACCCAGAATCCCACCTGTGCACAGGGTACCCTCGGATGTACACGCACTGCATAGGACCCCTGACTGACCAAGGTCGTACCGACATTGTTCGTGAGGACTGAAGACTCGGGATGACCGAAATGTCCATGGACAAGAATCATGGATAAAGAAACCGTGACAGGTTGAAACAAGAGTTGAAATGTTTGAGCCTGATCTAGATTTATAGCAGGGATCTACCCTGAAGATAAATGGTCAACTGAGAAAAATGAATGAAGGACATCCATTGAGTGATGACAATATGCAAAAGTTAACAGGCAGACAAAAATACTCGATTGTGTTATATCTGTATGTGTGTTTTTGTATATGTATGACTATGTATTTAGTACAGGCCTACTTTGGTAAAACTGGTACCCTTGGGAAACGGGAGAGATACAGACTAAAAGGAGAGGAGCTTTAGATTTAAAATTAAATAATTTTGACTGCTTTTAAAATGCTAGAACAAATATGCTAATTGCCAACAGTTAAATTAAGGCATGAAAGATGAGGCTGTCCTTCTTAATGCTTTTCATAGCTTTGTTTTTCTGGTGTTGAAAAATACTGTAAAAGTCAATAGAGTTATGTTCTTAATGGAAACGCCATTTTGATAAAATAAAGCAAACAAAAAGGGTAGGATTCTCAGGGATCCAAAGATTCTTCAATACATGCATATTAAACAATATGACACACCATATTAACAAACTGAAAGATAAAAACCATATGATAATTTCAATAGATACAGAAAAGGCTTTTAACAAAACTCACCACTCATTTATGACAAAAAAAAAAAAACCTCTTCAAAAAATGGGCATAGAAGGAACCTACCTTAAGATAATAAAGGCCATATACAACAAACCCATATCCCTGGTGGCTCGGACGGTAAACCATCTGCCTGCAATGCAGGATCCCTGAGTAGGGAAGATTCCCTGGAGAAGGAAATGGCAACCCACTCCAGTGTTCTTGCCTGGAGAATCCCCAGGACCAAGGAGCCTGGTAGCTGAGTCCCTCTGCTGTCCGCCTGAAATCATCACAGCATTTTTAACTGGCTGCAGTCCGTCGGGTCCCGGGTCACAAAGAGTCGGACATGACTAAGTGACTAACACACACACACACACACACACCCCCACAGCAAACGGTTTTTTCACTGGAGAGAAACTGAAAGCATTCCCCCTAAGATCAGGAACCAGACGAGGAAGTCTCTGTTGAAGACAGACTTAGGGACAAGGTAGAGCAGAAGAGAGGCAGGGTGAGACAGATGGAGACAGTAGCATCTGCACTAACAGATGTAAACAGAGAACCAGTGGAGCCAATGGGAACTCGCTGTATACCTCAGCAACTCAAACAGGGGCTCTGGAACAACCAGAGGGGTGGTAGCGGGCGGGAAGTGGCAGGGAGACTTAAGACGGAGGGCACGTATGCACACCTCTGGTTAATTCATGCTGGTGTATGACTGAAACCAAACCAGACTGCAAACCAATCAATCGATTAAAAACAAATATATATTTTCTAAAGGTAGGGTTCTGCCATTAAAGGACAGATGTAAGCAACAGAGAAATGGATAAAGAAGACATGTTACATATGGAATATTACTCAGCCACCAAAAAGAATGAGGCCATGCCATTGACAGCAACATGGATGCACATAAAGACAATCACACTGAGTGAAGTGAGCCAGACAGAGAAGGAGAACTTTCACGTGACATCCCTTACATGCGGGGTCCAGAAAGAAATGACACGAACAAGCTTACAAACAAGACACAAACAGGCTCACAGACTTAGAGAAAAACCTTACGGTCACCAGGGGGAAGGATGAGGGGAAGGGATAGTCAGGGAGTCTGGGATGGACATGCACACACTGCTGTGTTTAACATGGAGAACCAGCAAGGACCTGCTGGACAGCACAGGGAACTCTGCTCAATCCTCTGTAATAACCTTAGGGTCACCAGGGGGAAGGATGGGGGAAGGGACAGTCAGGGAGTCTGGGATGGACATGGACACACTGCTGTGTTTAACATGGAGAACCAGCAAGGACCTGCTGTCCAGCACAGGGAACTCTGCTCAATACTCTGTAATAACCTTAGGGTCACCAGGGGGAAGGATGGGGGAAGGGATAGTCAGGGAGTATGGGATGGACATGGACACACTGCTGTATGTAACATGAAGAACCAGCAAGGACCTGCTAGACAGCACCGGGAACTCTGCTCAGTGTCATGTGGCAGCCTGGATGGGAGGGGAGTTTCCGGGAGAATGGGTACATGTCCATATATGGCTGAGTCCCTTTGCTGTCTGCCTAAAATTATCACAACATTTTAAATTGGCTATACCTCATTACTGGAGAAGGAAATGGCGGCCCACTTCAGTATTCTTGCCTGGAGAATCCTAGGGATGGGGGAGCCTGGTGGGCTGCCGTCTATGGCGTCACACAGGGTCGGACACGACTGAAGTGACTTAGCAGCAGCAGCAGCAGCATACTTCATTACAAAATAAAAAGTTACAAAGGAAAGATGTATGGATATGAATGCCCATCAAATAGAGCATTCAAAACATTTCTGTGCACCCTTACAACACGATAAAAAAGTGTATAATTATCACTCATGATTTTGCATTATCTGTGCCAAAACCTTATCAAGCTAGCCCCAAAGGAAAAGCATCCATGAAGATCCATCACAACAGCACCACCCCCCAGACACAATCAAACTCCTGCACTGCAGCATCTCTAACGAGGCCTACACAACGGCACTTGCATAGGGAGGGGTGATCAAGCCAGTCAATCCTAAAGGAAATCAGCCTTGGAATATTCATTGGAAGGACTAACGCTGAAGCTCCAATCCTTTGGCCACCTGATGCGAAGAGCTGACTCACTGGAAAAGACTCTGATGCTGGGAAAGACTGAAGGCGGGAGGAGAAGGGGGCGACAGAAGACGAGATGGTTGGATGGCATCGCCGACTCAATGGACATGAGTTTGAGCAAGCTCTGGGAGATGGTGAAGGACAGGGGAGCCTGGCATGCTGCAGTCCACGGGGTCACAAAGAGTTGGACGGGACTGAGCGGCTGAACAACAGCAGTGGTTGGGTGGGCGCTGTGCATAAGAGAAGCGTGAAAGATCAGCAGCACAATGACAAAAACACAATAACTTCGCAGCGCAGGAGCATAAGACACCTTGAGGAAAGGGCGCATGTTCCGAACCCCAGGAAAGCACGCAGGGAAGCACCAGTAATGGGTTATCTGAGGCCATCGACGTCTGAGGCCATCGACGTCTTCCTATAGCACCATCGACGTCTTCCTATAGCACAACATTCTACCTGCTTCAGGAATGTGATACTATGAGCATTTTTGAAACCTTGCTTATTTGCTCATCTACTATCTTTTATATAAAGAAGGCTGAGCGCCAGAGAATTGATGCTTTCAAACTGTAGTGCTGGAGAAGCCTCTTGAGGGTCCCTCGGACTGCAAGGAGATCCAACCAGTCCATCCTAAAGGAGATCAGTCCTGCACGTTCATTGGAAGGACTGGTGCTGAAGCTCCTTTGGCCACCTGATGTGAAGAGCCAACACACTTACGTCTGAGGCCATCGACGTCTTCCTATAGCACCATCGACGTCTTCCTATAGCACAACATTCTACCTGCTTCAGGAATGTGATACTATGAGCATTTTTGAAACCTTGCTTATTTGCTCATCTACTATCTTTTATATAAAGAAGGCTGAGCGCCAGAGAATTGATGCTTTCAAACTGTAGTGCTGGAGAAGCCTCTTGAGGGTCCCTCGGACTGCAAGGAGATCCAACCAGTCCATCCTAAAGGAGATCAGTCCTGCACGTTCATTGGAAGGACTGGTGCTGAAGCTCCTTTGGCCACCTGATGTGAAGAGCCAACACACTGGAAAAAACTTTGATGCTGGGAAAGATTGAAGGCAGCAGGAGAAGGGGACGACAGAAGGTAAGACGGTTGGATGGCATCATTGACTCAATGGACATGAGTTTGAGCAAACTCAGGGAGATGGTGATGGACGGGGAGGCCTGGTGTGTTACCACTCAAAGTTTCCAAAGAGTGAGACATGACTGAGGGACTGCACAACAATACTATTTTCTATGGGGCTTCCCTAGTGGCTCAGGGGTAAAGAATCTGCCTGCCAATGATGGAGACGAGGGTTCTATCCCTGGGTCGGGAAAATCCCCTGAAGGAGGAGATGGCAACCCACTTCAGTATTCTTTCCTGGGCAATCCCATGGACGGAGGAGCCGGTGGGCTACCGCCCATGGGGTCACAAGAGTCAGACATGACGAGAAGACAAACAACAGTATCTCTATAATCTTACTCAGTAAAACAAACATTCCATGGGAGTAGGGACCTACTCTGTTCACTTTCACAGGTTGACTGTCTATCAGATGCTGGCACAAACTAAGTTCTACATCAATACTGATGGCACAGAGCCAAGAGCAACAGATGAAATATCTTCTGTGCGGTCCTTCTAATGAATATAAACATCTTGCAAATTGCTGGTACTCTGAAATGTACATTAAAACCACCCTGGCGCCCGTTTCAATCTTCCTGGCCATAGCCAGTGCTTCAGTGACACTGCTAAAGTAATATGGATGTCAAGGAATGAATTACTGCCTCTGAACAAATGGGATAGATCAGTGTAAAACTTGAATTACGGAAAGATCGTTAAGCAAAGTGTGTCACCATACTGCATATATATGGGATTGATTCGAACTCCACAGGCATTTATTTCTAATAGCAAGTTGATTATAGGCTACTGACAAGGAGAATATAACAAATATATTGCATATTGTTGGTGCATTAGATAAGAAATGACAATGAAATCGACCGTACTTTTTAATACAAAAAAATTGTATGAGCTTGGAATACTAAATGGTTCAAGACAAAAATCTCTGGCACTGGCAGAAAAACAGAAATATAGATCCATGGAACAGGACACACAGGTTCTATCCTGTTCTATCCCCAAGCAAAATCCATGCACCGATGGTAGCCTAAGCTATGACAAAGGAGGCAAGAATATACAATGGAGAGAAGACAATCTCCTCCGGTAAGTGGTGCTGAGGAAAGTGGACGGGTACGTGTTAAAGGATGAAATCAGAAAACTCCTTACCACCACACATAAAAATAAACTCAACACGGATAAAAGACCCAAATGTAGGACCAGAGACTGGACAACTCTCAGAGGAAAACAGAGGCAGAACACTCTTGACATAAATCACAGCAAGATCCTTTCCGGCCTATCTCCTAGAGAAATGAAAGTAAGACCGAAACTAAACAAACGGGACTTAATGAAACTTAAAAGCTTTTCACGGCAAAGGAAACCATAACCAAAAGGAGAAGACAAGATTCAGAATGGGAGAGAAGCGTATTAGCAAACAAAGCAACTGACAAGGGATTATTCGTCAAAACATACAAACAGCTCATGCAGCTCAGTATCAGAAAAAAAAACAAATAATAAATAGCTGTAAGATGTAAACAGACATACAGACGGCCAAGAGGCACATGAAAAGATGCTCAACATGACTCATGATAAGAGAAATGAAAAATCAAAACCACAATGAGGAATTATGGCTCACCAGTAAGAATGGCCATCATCAAAAAAAAATCTACAAATAACAAACGCTGCAGAGGGGGTGGAAAAAAGGGAACCCTCTGGCACTGTTGGTGGGGATGTAAACTGGTGCAGTCACTACAGAGAGCACTATGGAGTTACTCAAAAAACTAGAAACCGAACTACCACATGAGCCAGAAATCTCACTGCTGGGCATACACGCTGTTCTAGTTCAGTCGCTCCGTCGTGCCCGACGCTGGGACCCCAACGGGCTGCAGCACGCCAGGCCTCCCTGTCCATCGCCAGCTCTGGCAGTTCACTCAGACTCATGTCCATTGAGTCGGTGAGGCCATCCAACCATCTCATCCTCTGTCGTCCCCTTCTCCTCCTGCCTTCAGTCTTTCCCAGCATCAGGGTCTTTTCCAATGAGTCGGCTGTTTGTATTAGCTGGCCACAGGATTGGAGCTTCACCTTTGGCATCAGTCCTTCCAATGAATATTCAGGGTTCCTTTCCCCAGAGTCTTCTCCAACAATACAATTCAAAAGCATCAATTCTTTGTGCTCAGCCTTCTTTATGGTCCAACTCTCACACCCACTGGTGACTACTGGAAGAAGCATAGCTTTGACTAGACGGACCTTTGTTGGCAAAGTTACACCTCTGCTTTTGAATATGCTGTCCACGTTTGTCAGAGCTTCTCTTCCAAGGAGCAAGCACCTATACCCTGAGAAAACCACAACTCAGAAAGGCACGTGTCCCCCAACGTTCACTGCAGCGATATTTACAATCGTCAGGACAGAGTAAGCCACAAAAATGCCTATTGATAGGTGAGTGCATGAAAAAGACACGGGCTATTTCTCAGCCATAAAGAGGAATGAAACTGAGTCATCTGTAGAGATGTGAATGGACCGAGAGTCTTCTGTATAGAGTGAAGTCAGTCATAAACAACAAATTCCACTTATTAATCCATATATATAGCATACCGGAGAAGGCAATGGCACCCCACTCCAATAATCTTGCCTGGAAAATCCCATGGATGGAGGAGCCTGGAGGGCTGCAGTCCATGGGGTCGCTGAGGGTCGGACACGACTGAGCGACTTCACTTTCACTTTTCACTTTCATACATTGGAGAAGGAAATGGCAACCCACTCCAGTGTTCTTGCCTGGAGAATCCCAGGGACGGGGGAGCCTGGTGGGCTGCCATCTATGGGGTTGCACAGAGTCGGACATGACTGAAGTGACTTAGCAGCATATATAGCATATAGGAAAAAATGGTACAGGAACCTGTTTGCAGGGCAGAAGTAGAAACACAGAGGTAGGGAATGGTCACGTGGGCACAGAGGAGGAAGGCAGAGGGTGGGGCAGATTGAGAGAGGAGCAGTGATATATACACACGGCCACATGTAAAAGCAACAGCTAGTGGGAAGCTCTGTGTAGCACAGGGACCTCACCTTGGCGCTCTGAGATGACCTCGAGGGGTGGGATGGGGGTGGGAGGGAGGCTCTAGGGGGAAGCGGTCTGTGTACACTTACATCCGATTCACATTGCTGAACGGCAGAAATACTAGCTCAACACTGTAAAACAATGCTACTCTAGCAAAAAATTAAAAGTGAGAGAGACAGTAGCCCACTGATTATATATCCCTCCTCAAAGGTGACCAGGACCTACAGTTTCAGCCGTTTACATCTTTAAAGCTAAAGTCAGTATTTGAAAATCCACAGTGTGACAGAAAATTAAAAGTTGCTTTTTGAGTTATGTAATTAATCAATTAAAAACTTCATCGTGGGATTACTATCATCGCTGCAGATTTTTAACAGATGAAATCAACTACAGAATATTACTTATAGCTTGTCACAGCAGGGGAGTAAAATTAATATATTAATAGAAAATTACTGTGGTTTTGGAGTAGAAATGAGTTGTGTGTGATGTTCTGTAGTCATAAGGCTTGATTTGGAGAAGGCAATGATACACCACTCTGGTACTTCTTGCCTGAAAAATCCCATGGACAGAGGAGGCTGGTCAGTTATAGTCCACGGGGGTCACAAAGAGTCAGGCAAGACTGGGTGACTAAGTGCAAGGTTAAATAAAATATCTTTACTAACTTATGCTGAGAGCAGAAATAAGCTTTTTAAATACAGTATTAATTATGTGTTCTGCCATGCTGAATGTGAAGGGTGATTATTTTTTAAAACGGCAATTGAAACACACATTGAGAACTGCAGTGACTCTCTTGTAGTATCGAGTTAGAATAACATTTTCAAACTCTAGGTCCTGACTCATTAGCAGTTGTGAAATCATTTAACTGTCATGATAATGTTTTTTAAAAAACAATATGCAATAAAAATATCAGAAAGAATTACATATAGTGAGAGTACTGTTTTATGAAATTTTTACATTTTTAAGTTTTATATATACACATGCACATAAGAAATGTACATATAGGAATTGGTGGAGAAGGAAATGGCAGCCGACTCTAAGAATCCCATGGACAGAGGAGCTGGGTGGGCTACAGTCCAGAGAGTTGCAACGAGTCAGACACAACTGAGCGACTAAGCATTTCATAGCTTCATTGAGTTACACAAGTCCCTTTTTCGACAACAAGGCTCCATTGTAACTGCCCAGGTCTGTTTAAAATCCTAATGCAACACCCAGAGCCTCACAGTTCTTTCTTTCCCAGCTTCACGTATGCCCACATGATGCCCAGTATTAGGAAAGCAGAATGTAAGGGTTTTGTTTTGTTTAATATATGGCTTGCTCCTTCAGTGCCTCATTTAACTTCAAATCTCTTTTCTCTAATCGTCTGTGGAAGCAGTAGGTTACCATAGTTACAAAGTAAAGAGTGTTATGGCAACGAAGAAATGACTGATGAAATTTTACATGACAGACTGAAAGATAGTAGGACTCGGCCCCAGCGGGCAACTGGGAACTTATTGACCTGCCGGTTACAGATAATGACTGTGCCAACATATCAGGATCTGGGTCAGAACGTTTCTCCAGGGTTTCCAGACGCCTCTCCTAGGGGGCGCTTTGAAGAGCTGCTGTGAGGAACGTGGCCATGCTGGCGACAGCATCCGTTTCTGTTAGCACGGTGCCCGAGGACGTGCTGTAACCATCGAACGCCACGCAGCTGTGATGGGTTCAGGTGAGGGGCTGTCATGATACACCTGGAGAACCCCGGGGCTGCAGGTGAAAGTGCTCCGTGATGTCCCTGTAGCTGCCACAGGGGCTTTCCCTGTAGCTCAGCCCGTAAAGCACCTGCCTGCAGTGCAGGAGGCCCGGGTTCAGTCCCTGGGTTGAGAAGATCCCCTGGAGAAGGAAATGGCAGTCCACTCCAGTATCCTCGCCTGGAGACTCCCACGGACAGAGCAGCCTGGCGGGCTGCAGTCCGTGGGGTTGCAGAGAGTCGGGCACGCCGGAGTGACTAACATTTGCTTACTAACTTAGCTCCCACATGTAAGAAAGCTGATGCTCCACGGACCTTTCAAGCATCTCACATGATCCTTCCACTAACAAGGTCAAAAGCGTGCCGTGTGGAGACGATACACTTTTTAAAAGTCCAACATGCTGACCTTTCCTCTGTCGATGAGATGGACACAGAAGATGTTGTACATATATACAATGGGATATCCCTCAGCCATGAAAAAAATGAAATAATGCTACTTGCAGCATGGGTGGGTCTAGTGAGGGTCACGGTGAGTGAATGATGTCAGAGGAGGAGAAATAGTGCATGACATCCCTTAGGTGTGGCATCGAAACAGAAATGTTACAAACGAACTTACTTACAGAACAGAGACACACAGACTCAGAGGATGAACTTACGGTTGCCCAGCTGGGGGACGGGAGGTGAATGATACGGGGGAAGGGACAGTTAGGGAGTTTGGGATGGACACGTCCACGCTGTGCATGCTTATGTGCGAAGTCACTGTCGTGTCTGACTCTTTGCGACCTTATGGACTGTAGCCCGCCATTTACAGAACAGAGACACATAGACTCCGAGGATGAACTTACGGTTGCCCAGCTGGGGGACGGGAGGTGAATGATACGGGGGAAGGGACAGTTAGGGAGTTTGGGATGGACACGTCCACGCTGTGCATGCTTATGTGCGAAGTCACTGTCGTGTCTGACTCTTTGCGACCTTATGGACTGTAGCCCGCCAGACTCCTCTGTCCATGGGGATTGTGCAGGCAAGAATACTGGAGTGGGTTGCCATTCCCTCCTCCAGGGGATCTTCCCGACCCAGGACTGAAGCCACGTCTCCTGCTTTGAAGGCAGGTTCTTTACCGTCTGAGGCACCAGGGATGTTGATTCAGTGGGATACGACTCAGCCATCAAAAAGAAGAAACTGATGCCACCTATAGCACCACGGATGGACCGAGAGATTGTCACACCAAGTGAAGTGAGGCAGAGAATGAGAAATATTGTATGACACCCCTTATATGCAGAATCTAAAAAGAAATGATACAAACGAATTTATTTACAAAACAGAAACAGACTCACAGACATAGTGAAAGGACTTATGATTGCCTATACACACTGGTATATTTCAAAGGAATAACCGGCAAGGACCTGCTGTCCAGCACAGGGAACTCTGCTTAATCCTCTGTAATCACCTTATGGTTCCCAGGGGGAAGGGTGGGGGAAGGGATAGTTAGGGAATCTGGGATGGACGTGGACACACTGCTGTGTTTAACATGGACAGCCAGCAAGGACCTGCTGCCCAGCACAGGGAACTCTGCTCAATACTCTGTAATGACCTTATGGTTCCCAGGAGGGAAGGGTGGGGGAAGGGACAGGCAGGGGGTCTGGGATGGACGGGGACACACTGCTGTGTTTCACATGGAAAGCCAGCAAGGATCTGCTGGACAGCACAGGGAACTCTGCTCAGTGTCATGTGGCAGTCTGGATGGGAGGGGAGTTTGGGGGAGAATGGATACATGCATATGTATGTCTGAGTCCCTTTGCTGTCCACCTGCAACCATCACAACGCTGCAAACTGGCTATACCTCAAAACAAAATAAAATTTTTTTAAATTGCAAGCATTACAAAAACTCATAATAACATTGATAGTGATGATAGGCTTTTATAAAAGGATTTAATTAGAAACTTCCCTGAAGAACTGTGTTCTCCGTTAACAAGCTGTAAGCATCCTACTCAAACCAACTTTCTTTAAGTAAGAACCTGCTGGCATCACCGAAGCCCCGTTGATAGAGCGATTCCATTGTCTTCCTGCTTGGTGGGAAGAGAGCCCGGTTGAGTCTCACCAAGTTTGCCACGGACAGCTAGGACAGAAAGACACACGGGCACCATAGGATACGACAGGGCTGGTCAATCAACCTTCTGTAAGCAAAGCCTGCTTGTTAGACATACTATTAGAAATGCAGGAAAAAAAAAATCAGTAGGAAGGAAATCATCTTAAAATGTGAACTGCAGGGCTTTCCAGTCAGTATAAACAAAATCATCTTGAAATCTGAACTGCAGGCTTTGCTGATGGCTGGGTGGTAAAGAATCTGCCTGCCAGTGCGATGGATACAGGTTGGATCCCTGGTCCCGGAAGAGCCGACACATCTCAGGGCAACTAAGCCTGTACACCACGATTATTAAGCCTGTGCTTGAGAGCCTGGGAGCTGCAGCTGCTGAGTTCACGTGCTACCACTGCTGAAGCCCCTGTGCAACTCGAGAAGCCTCTGCAATGAGAAGCCTACTCTCTGCAACTCGAGAAAAGCCCGCATGGCAACTAAGCCCCAGCACTCTCCCCACCCCACCCAATACAAAACCAAACACAGAACTCCACACGTAGACCGCAAGAGGGTTTCTCAGCCGGGGTACCACTGACGTTTGGGGCCAGATGCTTCCCTGTGGGGGCATCTGTCCTGCGAGCTGCAGGATGCTGACCAACATCCCCGAGCTCTAGGGGCTCAGTACACACTCCCGACTTAGCCAGTGTCTCCTGCATATAATGGGCTTCCCTGGTGGCTCCAAAGGCAAAGAATCTTCCTGCCAATGCAGGAGCCACGGGCCCGACCCCTGGGTGGGCAAGATGCCCTGGAGGAGGGCATGGCAAGTCACTCCAGCATTCTTGCCTGGAGAACCCCGTGGACAGAGGCTCCAGTCCATCGGGTCACCAAGAGTTAGACACCACTGAGCAACTAACGCTTTCATTTTCAGGGGCTACAGTCCATGGGGTTGCAAAGAGTCGGATGTGACTTAGCACGCACGCACCTGTATCTAGTACCACTCCCTGTTGAGAACTAATTTTTGACTAGATTGAGGGAATCCATACTTTTGCTATTTCCTTTCTCACCTACCTCCCTGCCCAGGGATCCAATCCATATCCCCTGCTTTAGAAGTCTTAACCTCTGGACTACCAAGGAAGTCCCCTCAGTGCAGTTGTAAATGAGATCATTTAATTGTTTTAAAAGCTGGCAATGATTAAGTATGTAAAAACATTAGCAGAAAACTTAGGGACCTACCAGGAAGGAAATGGCAACCCACTCCAGAATTCTTGCCTGGAGAATCTCATGGACAGCGGAGCCTGGTGGGCTATAGTCCATGGGGTCGCAAGAGTTGGACATGACTTAGCAACTAAACCACCACCACGACCACCACCAGGGAGGTAGCATCCCACATTCCATGTGGCAAAAAAAAAAAACCAGAATATAAACAACAGGAGCAATATTATACCAAATTCAATAAAGACTCTTAAAAAAATGTGGTCCACATAAAAAAAAAATCTTAAAAAAAAAAAAATTGCACTTTCCTGGTGATCCAGTGGTTCAGACTGCCTTCCAATGCAGGGGACACAGGTTTCAATCTCTATGGGGGGAACTAAGGGTCCCACATGCCACAGGGCAACTAAGCCTGAGCACCTCAACTACTGAGCCTGAGCACCTCAACCACTGAGCCCAAGCACCTCAACTACTGAGCCCAAGCACCTCAACTACTGAGCCCGCATGCCATAACCACAGAGTCCATGCACTCTGGAATTAGGCTCTCCAGCCACATCTAGAGAGCCTGTGAGCGCTGGAGACCTCTCGCTGAAACAAGGAGCTTGCCCACCACAACTAAGATCTAACGCAGACAATCAGTAAGTAAATAAGCCTTATATAAAAAAAAATTGCATTGAAAACTTGCCAAGTATGCTGACCTGAAAAATAAGTGAAGAAATGAGAAATGTCCCACAGAGACAGCTCAAAAATAGTTAAAAAAAAAAAAAAGGATTGCAGGATTGCACACTCACAGTCTATAGGTACTTAGGTCCATACGCACGACATATGTTGTGACTCATTTAAAATATGGCAACACCCACTACAATATTGTAAAGTAATTAGCCTCCAATTAAAATAAGTAAATTAAAAAAGAATATGCATGCAAATCTGTACATACAATACAGTTGCCAAGTGTGCGAAGCATGTGGAGAGTTTCAGGGGGTCTGTGATGGTCGGGGAATATCAGAACTCACCAGTACTTCCTGGTTGGTGACGCTAACGTAGAAATGCAGCCGCCCTTTATCCTGTGGGGAGACATCCAGTCGCCCACTGAATGGGGAGATGGTCACTGTGCGGCCGACTGGCAGGATTGGCAGGCTGTTGGTGAAACCTCCGTCCACCCACTTCTGCGGAGAAAATGGCCCCGGTCAGCATGTGGAGACTGCATGCCTCCCACAGGAAGACAGTGAGCATGGACTTCCCTGAGACGACACCTTGAGGATCTGAGCCTTGGGGATGAACGCCCTTGAGTTACTATTGATGAGGACCAGCTGGATCGGATTTGTTCTGGAAGCGAAGCAAATCTCTGTATGCATATCATTTACCCACAGACTTCCGTGGTGGCTCCATGGTAAAGGACCTGCCTGCAATGTGTTCGATCCCTGGGTGGGGAAGATCCATTGGGGAAGGGCATGGCAACCCACTCCAGGATTCTTGCCTGGACAGTCCCACGGACAGAGGAACCTTCTGTGCTACAATTTCTGGAGTCACAAAGAGTCGGACATGACTGAGCCCAGAACATACACACACACAGCCTTTATGCATATAGTAAGAAGTTTGGGTTTATAATAAGAAATTATAGTGAGAAACCCATGGGTTTCCCTGGTGGCTCAGCTGGTAAAGAATCTGCCTGCCAATGCAGGAGACTTAGGTTTGATTCCTGGGTCAGGAAGATCCCCTGGAGAAGGGCATGACAACCTGCTCCAGGATTCTTGCCTGGAGAAGCCCACGGACGGAGCAGCCGGGTAGGTTCTCAGCCCATGGGATCGCAAGGGTCGGCCACGACTTAGTGACTAAACCAAACCAAGAAGTTTGGACGGAATCAGGAAATCTCTCCAGTTGTTTTAAAAGCTTTAAGTAGATTACTTAAGACCTTCTTCTTCTTATTTTTTTAACTGATGATGGCACATGCATAAGAAGCCACATGTAAGGAGCTTGGGATTTATCATCTAATCAGGATGCAAAGCCAAGCTGACTTTGAGCAGATCATCCCCCATAACAGGCGGTTCCATTTTTAACTTCAGAACTGCAAATCGGCATTATCTGTAGCCAAGTGAAAAGTAAATAAATAAAGGACCACCAGAAACACTTTCATCTCCAAAGTGACTCCTGAGTACATAGGGCTTCAAGCCTTGAAAATTCTGGATGGGGCGGAAGGGCGGGAGAGGGGTATGAAGTGTTCAACAGGAGCATTGTTCAGAAGAGAGTCTGTGCTCTCAGGCCTCAGCCCAGAGGAAAAAGAGGGAGAGACACAACAGCAGGACCGAGGACCGTTCACAGGCTTCTGCACACCTGGTCACTGAGGGAAGGCTGGAGAAGCACAAAGACGGAATTCCTCACGGTATTTCAAGTGAAGAAGACTTTCAATCTGTCCTTGAGCCCCAGAATCAGCTCTAACAATATATACACAGATACAAAACTGAAGTTCAAATGCTCCAGGCTATATCCAGATTGGAAATGTTCTGCCAAGGATGTGGGAAGACAAAGCTAGAAATGGTGGAGAACAGCATGTCACTCACCCAGAGTCAGACATCCTGGAGCGTGAAGTCAAGTGGGCCTTAGGAAGCATCACTATGAACAAAGCTAGTGGAGGTGACGAAACTTCAGCTGAGCTATTTCAAATCCTACAAGATGATGCTGTTCAAGTGCTGCACTCAATATGTCAGCCAATTTGAGCTGGAAAACTCAGCAGTGGCCATAGGACCTAAAAAGGTCCAGCCTCCTCCCAATTCCCAGGAAGAGTAGTACTCCAATATGTGCTAACCACTGGACAATTGCACTCATCTCCCATACTAGTCGGAGAAAGCAATGGCACCCCACTCCAGTACTCTTGCCTGGAAAATCCCAGGGACGGGGGAGCCTGGTGGGCTGTAGTCCATGAGGTCGCTAAGAGTCGGACACGACTGAGCGACTTCACTTTCACTTTTCACTTTTGTGCACTGGAGAAGGAAATGGCAACCCACTTCAGTGTTCTTGCCTGCAGAATCCCAGGGACGGGGGAGCCTGGTGGGCTGCCGCCTATGGGGTCGCACAGAGTCGGACACGACTGAAATGACTTAGCAGCAGCAGCCCATACTGGTAGGATCATGCTTAAAATCTTGTATGCTAGGCTTTGGCGTTATGCCAACCAAGAACTTCCAGATGTACAAGCTGCATTTAGAAAAGGCTTCACTGGATCGTGGAGAAAGCAAGGGAATTCTGGAAAATATCCACTTCTGCTTCCTGCTTCACTGATTTATACTAAAGCCTTTGACTAAAGGCTTTCCAAAAACTGTGGAAAATTCATCAAGACATGGGAATACCAGACCACTTTACCTGTCTCCAGAGAAACCTGTGTGCCAGTCAAGAGGCAACAGTTAGACTCAGATGCAACAAGTGGCTGGCTGAAAATTGGTAAAGGACTAAAAGGAGGCTGTAAACTGTCACCTTGCTTATTTCCCCAACATGCAAAGTGTATCACACGATATGCCAAGCTGGATGAATCCCAAGCTGGAATCAAGATTGTCAGAAGAAATATAAATGACCTCCAACATGCAGGTGATATCTCTCTAATGGCAGAGAGTGAAGACGAAGCAAAGAGCCTCTTGATGAAAGCGAAAGAGGAGAGTGAAAAAGCTGATGTGAAACTCAACATTCAGAAAACTAGGATCATGGCATCCGGTCCCATCACTTCATGGCAAAGAGATGGGGAAACAGTGAAAGCAGTGACAGGTTTTATTTTCTTGGGCTGCAAAACCACTGCTGAAGCTGAAGCGTCAATCCTTTGGCCTCCCGATGTGAAGAACCGACTCACTGGAAAAGACCCTGATGCTGGGAAAGATTGAGAGCGGGAGGGGAAGGGGGCGACAGAGGATGAGATGGGTGGATGGCATCATGGACCCAATGGACATGAGTTTGAGCAAATTCTGGGAGACACTGGGGGACAGAGGAGCCTGGCATGCTGCAGTCCATGGGACACAAAGAACAGGAAACAACTTATCGACCCAACAACAACAGCAACCTCACAAAATCGTCTGTTTGGGAGAAAAAAAAAAGCAAGGAGGTGAGGACTGACAAACAGGTTAGCATAAAGCATCCTTAACTGCGCTAAAGACCTTCATTTGCCTTTTCTCAGTTCAGTTCAGCTCAGTCCAGTCGCTCAGTCGTGTCCGACTCTTTGCGACCCCATGAATCGCAGCACGCCAGGCCTCCCTGTCCATCACCATCTCCCGGAGTTCACTCAAACTCACATCCATCGAGTCGGTGATGCCATCCAGCCATCTCATCCTCGGTCGTCCCCTCTTCCTCCTGCCCCCAATCCCTCCCAGCATCAGAGTCTTTTCCAGTGAGTCAGCTCTTCACATGAGGTGGCCAAAGTACTGGAGTTTCAGCTTTAGCATCATTCCTTCCAAAGAACACCCAGGGCTGATCTCCTTCAGAATGGACTGGTTGGATCTCCTTTTCTCAGATGTCTCTTTTTCTTTTAAAATGTTTTTCTTACCCGTTTTGATTTCTAGAGCAGGTGACTAAATGATAGGTATTGTTTACAAAGGCCTTGGCCAGCAACCACCTCCCTTCAGAGGAAATAAAAGTAAGTAAACAGAAAGTGAAGATGTGTTGAAAATCTCTGGCTGAGGGAACTGCATTTTGTTGGAGGAAAAAACATAAGCGAACTAAATTAAAATGAACCTGACCTGCGTAATCTCTTTACCGTCATTATTTTTTAAAAGAAGAAAATACTTTTATATACGTATTTATTACATATGCACATTTATATGTGTTTGTGTACGTATAAATATGGATACACACACACAAGACTATACAAATACTGTCTAAAAAAAGACAGATTTGTAGTAAGAAGGCCCCCACATTGTAAAGGAAGTAGGATATGTGAGCAGACTCCGGCAGACAATGAAGGGCAGAGGAACCTGGAGTGCTGCAGCTCACGGGGTCGAAAAGAGCTGGACACGACTGAGCGAATGATCATCAACAACAAATACGCTTCAATAATAATTAATTAATTTTCAAAAAGAAGGCCCCAGATATCTGGTTCTGTGCCTACTGTCCTGGAGTTTTGTTTTTCTTCTCTTCTCTCATTGGTTTGGATTTAGACACCAAATTCTGGAATAAGATAATACCTAGAAAGAGAGAGAGAGAAAGAACACCTTCCAAAATTACCTTTCATACCCTCAGCAGAATAGCTCACCAATGATGCAAAAATTCACAGAGATTTCATCAAGGGAAATAAAAAATATGCACCAAGTGCCACATAACTTAACTGACAGCTCCCTTGTTTTATTCAACTGAAGGAAAAGAAAGGCAATGTGGCTCGTTAATGTGCAAAGTGTTCTAATTTACCACGGGGCTAATGACTGCCGCTTAAGGGCATTGAAAGTCTTTTTTCCAAATTTTGTGCACTCTTGTTAGCTTATTCTGATTGGATAAAGAGTCAGGGAAACAAACAGCTTATCAAGCGGCTTGATTAAATGGTCAGCATTACTCGCTACTCTACCCATAACCCCAGCAGCTCAGATGTTGTAAATACAGTCCATCTTTCTCCTGATTCATGCTCTCATGAACTGTATCACTCCCAAGAACCACACACACGCACACACACACACACACACACAGCCCACATCAACCTCAGGCATGCTAATGTGAGCAAAATTTCTGGAAACAACAATAACATTACTAAATGCAAATACCTTATATCTCATGTGCTATGGATAGATTGACGCTTTTGAACTGTGGTGTTGGAGAAGACTCTTGAGAGTCCCTTGGACTGCAAGGAGATCCAAGCAGTCCGTCCTAAAGGAAATCAGTCCTGAATATTCATTGGAAGGACTGAGGCTGAAGCTGAAACCAATGATGCAAAGAGCTGACTCTTTTGAAAAGACCCTGATGCTAGGAAAGATTGAAGGCGAGAGGAGAAGGGGACGACAGAGGATGAGATGGTTGGATGGCATCACTGACTCGATGGACATGAGTTTGGGTGGACTCCTGGAGTTGGTGATGGACAGGGAGGCCTGGTGTGCATCGGGTCACAAAGAATCGGACGCGACCGAGCGACGGAACGGAACTGAACTGGCTGATGGATAAATTAAAACTGTGCATCCCCTGTGCTTCTGGCCATGAAGTCTCTGGCTGTGTGCAACATATTCCTCAAAACCATTCCTACTTCGTGGGCAGCATTCAATAAGCTGCCGTGACACCTACTGCCGTGGCATCGAGGATTCCAAAAGCGTGCTGATGGCTCTTCCCAGCAGAGTTTTGCCCTGAGTTTCTTAGCTTCAGATTATACCACTTTCCTTCACCGAAGGAAATGGTAGGCCAAGTAAGTTAAAAGGAAAGCTATTCCAGGAGAAAAACATGCTTCAAAAACCAGACACGTGGGACTTCCCTGGTAGCCCAGGGGCCAAGCCTCTCCACTCCCAATGAAAGCGTCCCAGGCTTGATCTCTGATCAGGGAATCAAAGCGTCCCAGGTTTGATCTCTGATCAGGGAACTAGGTAACACATGCCCCAACTCAAAAAAATAAAAAAAATTCCATGTGCCACCACACAGGCCCAGTACAGGCAAACAAATACATTTTTAAAATTCTTATAAATTAAAAAACATTTACAAACGTGTATAGAGAGAAAGAGAGAGAAGTCGCTCAGTGGTGTCCGACTCTTTGCGACCCCATGGACTCTAGCCCAGCAGGCTCCTCAATCCATGGGATTCTCCAGGCCAGAATACTGGAGTGGGTTGCCATCTCCTTTTCCGAGAGATCTTCCTGAGCCAGGGATCGAACCCGGGTCTCCTGCACTGCAGGCAGACGCTTTACTGTCTGAGCCATCAGGGAATCCACCAGGGAATATTTAAATGTGTATAAATATTAATAAATATTTTAAAAAATCTGGCTCTTACAAGTTGCTGTCACTTGTCCTAACATCCTTTACCTGCATGTCTGAATTCTGGCCCCCACAGTTGACTGTCTTTTGTCCAAACGCCCTTTACCTGCGTCTCTGACCATATTCTAACGTGCTCCATGGTAAGGCGAACTGTCTGAGTCCAGAGAGTTGAAAGGAAACAACGGCTCTTCAGTAGAGAAGACGAGCTCGTGCCCAGAGGTGGGGTGGGGGTCTACCGTGGCTGTCCTTGCTGGGTTACAGCTGGAGACCAGAGCCGAGGCCATGATTCTACCGGGTAGGGACACCCGTCACAGCCAACCCGGAGGGGCGGTCGTCTGCCAGCTCATGTCAAGCCGTGTCTCACATGTGACGCCTCGTGGGCTCACGCCAGGCTCGTGACCTCCAGCGGCTCATGTCATAGAACTGAGGGCGAAGACCGTAAAGCTCCAGGCTGTCCCCAATACCGAAAGTGCTCACTTCTTCCTGCAGCAAGCCCTTTCAGAACACGCCGTGCGTGCCTGGATATATGTTTCACACTGCGAGAAGCTCATGCTAGAACCTCGAGGCAGGGCTGGACTTGTTCTGCAAACAGTTTTGCCAGAAAAAGTCAAATACCATATGATAACATTGATATGTGGAACATAAAATGTGGTGTAAATGAACTTATCAACAAAGCCGAAACAGAGTCACAGAGAACTGTCAAGGGGGAGGGGCAGAGGGAGGGAGTGGGGAAGGAACGGACTAGAAGCTTGAGGTTAGCAGATTCCGTATAGGACGCATAAACAAAAGGTCTTGCTCTATAGCATACGGAACTGCATCCAGTCTCCTGGGATAAACCATAATGGAAAAGAAATATGGGAAAGAATATCTATATGTGTATACCTGAGTCATTGTGCTGTCCAGCAGAAATTGACACAACATTGTAAATCCACTATTCAGTTCAGTTCTGTCGCTCAGCGTGTCCGACTCTTTGCAACCCCATGGACTGCAGCACGCCAGGCTTCCCTGTCCATCATCCGGAGCTTGCTCAAACTCATGTCCATTGAGTGGGTGATGCCATCCAACCATCTCATCCTCTGTCGTCCCCTTCTCCTCCTGCCTTCAATCTTTCCCAGCATCAGGGTCTTACCAATGAGTCAGCTCTTCGCATCAGGTGCCCAAAGTACTCGAGTTTCAGCTTCAACATCAGTCCCTCCAATGAATATTCAGGACTGATTTCTTTTAGGATGGATTGGTTGGATCTACTTGCTGTCCAAGGGACTCTCGAGAGTCTTCTCCAACACCACAGTTCAAAAGCATCTATTCTTCTGTGCTCAGGTTTCCTTACGGTCCAACTGTCACTTCCAAACATGACTACTGGAAAATCACAGCTTTGACTAGACGGATGTCTGTTGGCAAAGCAACGTCTCTGCTTTTTAGTATGCTGTCTAGGTTGGTCATAGCGTTTCTTCCAAGGAGCAAGTGTTTTTTAAGTTCACGGCTGCAGTCACTATCCATAGTGATTTTGGAGCACAAAAAGATAAAAGTCTGTCACTGCTTTCCTTATAGTTCAACTTGTACGCTCACTTGTGTCTGACTCTTTGTGACCCCGTGGACTGGGGCCCGCCAGGCTCCTCTGTCCATGGAGATTTTCCAGGCAAGAATACAGGAGTGGGTTGCCACGCCCTCCTCCAGGCGATCTTCCCGACCCAGGGACTGAACCTAGGTGTCTGCACTGCAGGCGGATTCTTTACCGTCTGAGCCACCAGGGAACCCCAGGAATAGTGGAGTGGGGTGCCACTCCCTGCTCCAGGGGATCTTCCCGACTGAGTCCTTAGCAAGTGGCAAACGGCTACCACGTGGCTCAGAAACAAGCAAGCACCCCAGGGAGCCCCCGTCAGTCACCGTGTACACGGGGTCCCCTCTTCCTGGGCTTTATTACACAACCAAGGGGAACCAGGGCCTTCCCTGGTGGTCTTCGGATTCAGAATCCGCCTGCCAACGCAGGGGACACAGGTGCGGTGCCTGGTCCAGGAAGATCCCACGTGCCACGGAGCCACTCAGCCCGGCAGCCACAACACCGAAGCCCTTGAACCACGGCTACTGACGCCCACACGCCCTAGAGTCTGCTCCGGAAGAAGACAAGCCGCTGCAGTGAAAAGCCTTTGCACAACTCGAGAGTGGCCTCCACTTATTGCAACTGGAGGAAGCCTGGGCGCGGCAACAGACTCAGTGCAGCCAAAGAGAAAATACAGTGAATTAGTGAACAATGTTTAAAAGCAAGCAGAAAATCTCGGCATTATGACACTGCCCTGTGCCCAGAGGCCAGTCATCGGAGGGCCGCGCCTCGCCTCCCAAGCTCAAATAGATATATAAATCTATGTATTTCTTACTATATGTAAACATAAATATATGTATTTCTTACTATATGTAAATATAAATCTATGTATTTCTTACTATATGTAAATATAAATATGCATTTCTTAATATATGTAAACATAAATCTATGTATTTGTTACTATATGTAAACATTTAAAACAGGAGAAAATATTTGCAAATGAAGCAACTGACAAGGCATTAATCTCTAAAATACACAAACAGCTCATGCAGCTCAATATGAAAAAAAAAAAATCTGCAAACAGTAAATGCTGGAGAGGGTGTGGAGAAAAGGGAACCCTCCTACACTGTTGCTGAGCATGTAAATTGATGCAGCCACTATGGAGAACAGAATGGAGGTTCTTCACAAAACTAAAAATAGAAGTACCAGGTGACCCAGTAACCGCACTCCTAGGCATACACCCCAACAAAAACCATAATTCAAAAAGACACATGCACCCCCCGCAGCACTATTTACAAAGCAGGACGTGGATGCAACCTAAATGCCCATCGACAGAAGACCAGATAAACAAGATGTGCTACAGACAGACGATGGAATATTCCTCAGCCACGAAAAGGAATGAAACGGTGCACTGACAGGACATGGACGGACCTAGAGACCGTCATACAGAGTGAACTAAGAGGAGAAAAGCAACTATCCTATAAGATCACTTACACCTGCGATCTAGAAAAATGGTCCACATGGACTTACCTGGCAAAGCAGAAGGAGACAGACAGACTGAGAGAACCAATGTATGCAGACCAAGAGGAGAGGCGGTGGGGTGGGGTGACCGGAGAGATTGGGGTTGATATATCTACACTAGTGATACTGTCTCCAACATGGAAAAGTGATGAGAAACTGCTGTAGAGCGCAGGGAACTCGACTCAGCCTTCTGTGGTGACCCAGGTGGTAAGGAAATTCAGAAAAGAGGGAATATATGGAAACATACAGGTGATTCACTTTGCTGGACCTGTCTCTTATACACATCTTATCTACTTAATTATATAAATATTTCTTAATATATATAAATATATAGAGTTCTTCACATATATAAAAAATATATAAATACATATATATAGATAGATGATTTCTTTATATACATAAATATATAGATTTCTTCATATATATAAATATATATATTTCTTTATGTATATATATAAATATATATATTTCTTTACATATATACAATATATAAATACATATATATAAATATATGTGATTTCTTTACATACATAAATCTATAGATTTCTTCATATATATATTCTTTATGTGTATATATAAATATATATATTTCTTTACATATATATAAAAATATATATATCTACTTAATTATATGAATATTTCTTAACATATATAAATATATAGAGT
Organism: Oreotragus oreotragus; assembly: GCA_006410675.1. Classification (NCBI taxonomy): domain Eukaryota; kingdom Metazoa; phylum Chordata; class Mammalia; order Artiodactyla; family Bovidae; genus Oreotragus; species Oreotragus oreotragus. Next base: position 208,944 of record SJYX01005123.1, read on the forward strand.
TCTTTACATATATAAAAATATATAAATACATATATATAGATATGTGATTTCTTTATGTACATAAATATATAGGTTTCTTCATATATATAAATATATATATTTCTTTATGTATATATATAAATATATATATTTCTTTACATATATACAATATATAAATACATATATATAAATATATGTGATTTCTTTACATACATAAATCTATAGATTTCTTCATATATATATTCTTTATGTGTATATATAAATATATATATTTCTTTACATATATATAAAAATATATATATCTACTTAATTATATGAATATTTCTTAACATATATAAATATATAGAGTTCTTTACATATATAAAAATATATAAATACATATATATAGATATGTGATTTCTTTATGTACATAAATATATAGGTTTCTTCATATATATAAATATATATATTTCTTTATGTATATATATAAATATATACATTTCTTTACATATATAAAATATATAAATACATATATATAAATATATGTGATTTCTTTACATACATAAATCTATAGATTTCTTCATATATATATTCTTTATGTGTATATATAAATATATATATTTCTTTACATATATATAAAAATATATATATCTACTTAATTATATGAATATTTCTTAACATATATAAATATATAGAGTTCTTTACATATATAAAAATATATAAATACATATATATAGATATGTGATTTCTTTATGTACATAAATATATAGGTTTCTTCATATATATAAATATATATATTTCTTTATGTATATATATAAATATATACATTTCTTTACATATATAAAATATATAAATACATATATATAAATATATGTGATTTCTTTACATACATAAATCTATAGATTTCTTCATATATATATTCTTTATGTGTATATATAAATATATATATTTCTTTACATATATATAAAAATATATATATCTACTTAATTATATGAATATTTCTTAACATATATAAATATATAGAGTTCTTTACATATATAAAAATATATAAATACATATATATAGATATGTGATTTCTTTATGTACATAAATATATAGGTTTCTTCATATATATAAATATATATATTTCTTTATGTATATATATAAATATATACATTTCTTTACATATATAAAATATATAAATACATATATATAAATATATGTGATTTCTTTACATACATAAATCTATAGATTTCTTCATCTAAATATTTATGTGTATATATAAATATATATATTTCTTTACATATATATAAATATATGTATATTTTAAAAAATGAACAAGACTTAGTAGAGCAAGAGGCCTGTGACTGATGCAAACTTTACAGTTCATCCTGGGAAAGGTGCCCCCTAACTCAGCTACATGTCTTTAGTGAAGTGAATGAATGTTTCTGCATCTCAATTTCCTCAAGCTGAATGCCGAAGAATTGATGCTTTTGAACTGTGGTGTTGGAGAAGACTCTTGAGAGTCCCTTGGACTGCAAGGAGATCCAACCAGTCCATTCTGAAGGAGATCAGTCCTGGGATTTCTTTGGAAAGAATGATGCTAAAGCTGAAACTCCAATGGTTTGGCCACCTCATGCGAAGAGTTGACTCATTGGAAAAGACCCTGATGCTGGGAGGGACTGTGGGCAGGAGGAGAAGGGGACGACTGAGGATGAGATGGCTGGATGGCATCACGGACTCGATGGACGTGAGTCTGAGTGAACTCCGGGAGATAGTGATGGACAGGGAGGCCTGGTGTGTGGCGATTCATGGGGTCACAAAGAGTCAGACACGACTGAGTGACTGACCTGAACTGAACCTACAGTAGTGATATTCGCTACAGCACATGGGCATGGACTCTGATGCATCAGATAGGAAGCAGTAACAACAGAAGCTTTCCTTCTTCTTCCCATGAAAGCAACATAGCAGGTACACTGGTAAGGTGCCCCTCCTCAAGTCATGCAGGCCCCAAGTCTTCCCAACTCTCTCTGTCTCTAGCTACAGAGTGATCTGTGACCTCATGATCCACAATAGCTGCCAGAGCTCTGGCCATCACGTCTAAGTTCTGGGCAGCAGGGAGGAAACAAATATACACAATCTCACTTCCTATAAGTCCCACAGCAACTTGGCCTGCCTCTCATTGCCCGCACTTAAGGGGATGGCCACACCTAGCAGCAAGGAACACTGGTGATCGTGACCTTTCAGCTACGCGACAATAAGTCCACACAAGTCCGTGACTGAGGAAGAAGAAGAGGACATCGTACGTTGGAAGAAACCAGGAGCCATCACCACCTGCACCTCATTCATAATACAGCTATTACTACTTCAACACGGGACATGTTGAGAATAGTCTTACAGCATATTCGGGTGGCCAGAAAGATCACTGAGGTTTCCTCATATTACAGAAAACCCAAGCGGACTTTCGGGCCAACTCAGTACTAGCCCTTCTGGGTCTCTGTTCTCTAACCTTCATCCCATCCTCCCTTTCCTTTCTTCCTTACCATAGCTCCATCCACCTTCTCCATCAGCAACTCTTAATTTACCCATCACATCAGACATGCTGATGACTCCTGGATCCCAAATCCCCTTTTCATGATCATATATCATCTCCTAAGACACCTGAGTGCTTTGCATATATATTTTTTTTCCTGCCATTTAGCCATTTCTGTCATGATTATATATTATCAAGCAATAACTTGAAGTGAAATCATCACATTTCAGATCATCAAATTAAAGTTCATAACCATAATGTAATGTTGATTTGGCTAGCATCTGTGTTCAACATTTATAGGTAAAAATAAGTGTTGATTTTTACTGCTCTAACAGAAAAATGCTACTTAGCTTACTTTAAAATCGTTATGTCAAGTGGGGTACTTCTCACATTTTTAAATGACAACAAAAAATCGTGCTCCTTGGTAACTGAGTATCTGCTACCTCTGAGAGGCAGAATTCGGAATTTGGGGGTGGGGGGAACCAGCTTTGGGATTTCCCAAGTGGTCTAGTAGCTCAGACTCCTTGCTCCCAATGCACGGGGTGCTCGTTCCATCCCTGGACGCCACATGCCTCAATTAAGAGATCGCATGTGACAACATCAAGATAGGGCACAGGCAAATAAATTAATATTTAAAATGGCTTTCTGCGAGCTTTTGTTTATGTTGCTTTAAAGAAAAAAAAATCAGTGTATATGATGTTTCTGAGTGGTCACGAAGAGGGTTTTAGCCAATAGCATGGAAGCCCATCCCTGCAAGTAATGCTTGTGCTAATAAGGAGAGTTCAGCCTGGACAAGGCAGGCCACTTTAACATTCTCCGTCTCTGCCTCTCCATGGCTTCATCCAATGACTCAGCCTCACTTTTCTCATCTGCCCCTTTTAGACAATCACGCCAGGGCAGACTGGTTTGGCCAGGAATCCTATGAGAAGCACAGAAAAGGGCTGGAATGGCCAGTAAAAGTCAGAGGAAGAAAGTCATGAGGCCTCACAAGGTCCAAATACAGAGAGATTCCCAGACACGTTAGCCAAGAGATTGGTAAAAATCAATTCCCTGGTTTCGAGACCATCCACCCCCTGAGCACAGGCCTTTTGCAGGGTCTTCAAAGTGAATGAACCAATGACAGCTATTAAATGCTTTTTGTGCACACGTTTATAAATAACTACGTACATATCACATGTCTATAAAATAAATGGCATTAACCATCCATGGAGATGTGCCTGATTTTGAGCAGGCGTTACACAGTGTATGGGATTTCAAAATATATATCTGCAGGGTGTGTTGCATAGCTTCTGTGTGTGGCAGTTCCCTGGTGGTCCAGTGGCTGAGACTTCAAGCTGCTAACGCAGGGGCCATCGTGGTTTCCCGTCCCTGCTCGGGAGCTAGATCCCACAACGCCCTACTAAGAGGTCTCAGGCGGTAGTTAAAACATCCTCCATGCGGCAAATAAGACATTTTTTTCTAAATTTCAGTAACTACAGTTATGTTTGCACGTGTACCTTTGTGTATATACAGAAAAATTAGTGTTTTACAGTACAGATGATTTTATAAACTTATTCATATTTTTGATTAATATTGCAAACTTGCTTTTCAAAGGCTGTACTTAGTTGCTCAGTTGTGTCTGACTCTTCACGACCCCATGGACTGTAGCCTGCCAGGCTCTTCTGTCCATGAGGATTCTTTAGGCAGGGATACTTGGATTGTGTTGCCATTCCCTTCTCCAGGGATTCATAGGCTAGTATTCTTTAAAGACATGACTTGTCATTGTGGCTTCAATAGACTGTTATTTATTTCCCTGCTTGATTAACATTTCTTTAAGTCTGTACTTTTACATCTATTGAGAAGACACTGGGCTATGTGATCTTGAAACCTTGTTGAGTATTGATTTGACTGCAGGTAGATTATCACCAGGGAAGGCAATGGCAACCCGCTCCAGTACTCTTGCCTGAAAAATCCCATGGACACAGTCCATGGAGTCGCTAAGAGTCGGATACGACTGAAAGATTTCACTTTCACTGTTCACTTTCATACATTGGAGAAGGAAATGGCAACCCACTCCAGTATTCTTGCCTGGAGAATCCCAGGGATGGGGAGCCTGGTGGGTTGCCGTCCATGGGGTCGCAGAGTTGGACACGAATGAAGTAACTTAGCAGCAGCAGCAGCAGCAGATTATCACCAGAGCTGGGCCAACCTGCTTCTTTATTTGAGTTGTTATTGTTGCTCAGTCTCCCAACCATGTCTGACTTTTTGCGACCTCATGGAATGCAGCACACTGAGTTTCCTTGTCCTTCACTGTCTCCTGGAGTTTGCTCAAACTCATGACGATTGATTCAGTGATCCCATCCAACCATCTCATTCTCTGTCACCCACTTCTCCTCTCAATCTTTCCCAGCATCAAGGCTTTTCCAGTGAGTCAGCTCTTTGCATCAGGTGGCCAAAGAATTGGAACTTCAGCATGAGTCCTTCCTTCCAATGAATATTTAGGGTTGATTTCATTTAGAATTGACTGGTTTGATCATCTTGCTTTCCAAGGGACTCTCAGGGGACTTCTCCAGCACCACAGTTGGAAAGCATCAGTCCTTCGGTACTCAACCTTCTTTATGGTCCAGCTCTCACATCTGTACATGATTACTGAAAAAAAACCATATCCTTGACTATACGGACCTTTTTGACAAAGTGATGTCACTGCTTAATTCAATGTCTAGGTTTGTCATAATTTTTCTTCCAAAGAGCATCTTTTTCCATTGTCTATTTGCCATGAAGTGATAGGCCTGGATGCCTTATTCTTTGTATTTTTAATGCTGAGTTTTAAGCCAGCTTTTTCACTCTCCTCTTTCACCTTCATCAAGAGGCTCTTTAGCTCCTCTTCACTTTGTGCCATTAAAGTGGAATTATCTGAATATCTGATATTGTTGCTGTTTCTCGTAGCAATCTTGATTCCAGCTTCTACTTCATGCAGCCTGATATTTTTCATGATGTACTGTGCACATAAGTTAAATAAGCAGGGTGACAGTATACAGCCTTGGCATACTCATTTTCCAATTTTGAGAAAAAAATAAAGAGAAAATTATTCTATATTGAGGAAAATGTGAATAAAATTGGCAATTATTTAGTTCTAGAGAAAAGAGAGAAAAGGCAGAGATGTGTATAAGAGACAGCTGCAAGGAGATCCAACCAGTCCATTCTGAAGGAGATCAGCCCTGGGATTTCTTTGGAGGGGATGATGCTGAAGCTGAAACTCCAATACTTTGGCCACCTCATGCGAAGAGTTGGTTCATTGGAAAAGACTCTGATGCTGGGAGGGATTGTGGGCAGGAGGAGAAGGGGACGACCTAGGATGAGATGGCTGGATGGCATCACAGACTCGATGGACACGAGTCTGAGTTAACTCCGGGAGTTGGTAATGGTTAGGGAGGCTTGGCATGCTGCGATTCATGGGGTCACCAAGAGTCCGACACAACTGAGCTACTGAACTGAACTGAACTGTTCTTTATGTTAAGAAGCATAGGTAATTTAAATTCGAAAACATAATCATTCAACAAAAAGTTTTTGAACAACCAGAAATCCACATGTGAAGAAAAAAAAAAGTAAAACTAGACAAAAACCTGATGCCTTTTGTCTTTCACAAAAATTTAGTGATAAATTTATAGATAAGCAATGGTACATTCATATATATAACGGAATTTTACTCAGGAATAAGATGACATGAGCTATCAAGTCATGAAAAACATGAATGTACTTTTTCATTTTGGCACTCTAATTGGAGACAATCAGTTAAGTGACTATAAGTTCTGACCTATTGTTCTATGTAGACTTTTTGAGTGAACTGTACATTTTTTAAGGTTATCTCCTAAAAGCAATATTATATATATCCTTCTTCACTTCTTTGAGAAAGAAGTAAGAGATCTGTTTTGGTGTCTACTAATATTTTTTTGTCCATATAAACTTTCTAGTAAATATAACCACTATCTTTTTCATTGTTTTGTGTTTATAAGTTTACTGTTAAATGATTTTTATAGAAGTGTTTTCTAGGGTAAACATTCATTTTCTGTTTTGGAAATAAAGATACTCTACATAACCAGTAAGATAATCTGATGTATTTTAAAACAGTATTGCTCAAGGTAGATGTTTTGGCCACCTTGAAAGGCAATACTTGATGTTAGTTACTTTGAAGCAAACAATGATTTTGATTCTGCTCAAATCACACAATGAATAGGCCAGTGCTTTCCAAATCTCCCATACTTTTCTCCTCATTCCATTTTGCTGTTTTATTTATCATACAATCTGCTTACATTTCTTAAACTCCTTCTATTGTGAAATACTGTGAACTCTAACATACCTATCTGCTCTAAAAGTTTTTATGTACTATATGCTGAAGTCTGATGAGGATCATTTCATTACCAATTTCTAGCAATGACTTTGAAGGAGTTAATGGATTTACGAGAGATGTGAAACATATGCACAAATTCTAACATAGCAGAATATAATAAGTGTTATAATTTGTAAAAGTAAATATCACAAGATTTCAGAAAAAGGAAAGCTCAGTTTCAACAGAGGGGTGTAAGACTTTGGGTAAAATTCAAGTTAGGCCTTAAAATAAGGGTGGTTTCTAATGTTGACAAAGGAAAGAGTTTCAGTGAGGTAAAGGCTATTTGCATATATTAATACAAAATTACAGGAAAAGAAAAGGAGATGGCATAATTTTAGCCTCCAAAATGTGATTGGAGGTTAAGTATTTTAGGACAGTATTTTGAAGGCCATACAGTCTCTATCACAGATACGTAACACTATCAGTATAGCAAGAAAATAGCCATGGATAAAACATAATCAAATGGGCAAATATGTATAAATGAATTCCAATAAAACTTTGTTTATAAACACAGGCACTTGTAGAATTTGGCCCATGTGCCATAGTTTCTCACCTCCTGACCTATATTATAAAAAAGGACACACACACCATTATAACTTTTTTGATGTATATGTGGGACGATACAGCTGAAGTCTGAATGGAGGTGGTGGATGGCACTTTGATAGTGACTTTTGCCTGAGAATAAGATAAAAGGAACCATTTACTTTCATAAACCATTTGACAAAGATTCTCTCCTTGATCAAACTCTGACCAGGCCCTGTTGAATATATTTTTCAACTAGACCTTGACTTCTGGACTTGCATCTTTGTCCAGTTTTAGCAAGAATCTCAGAGAAGGCAATGGCAACCCACTCCAGTACTCTTGCCTGGAAAATCCCATGGACAGAGGAGCCTGGTAGGCTGCAGTCCATTGGGTTGCTAAGAGTCGTGCACGACTGAGCAGCTTCACTTTCACTTTTCAGTTTTGTGCACTGGAGAAGGAAATGGCAACCCACTCCAGTATTCTTGCCTAGAGAATTTCAGATACAGAGGAGCCTAGCGGGCTGCCGTCTATGGGGACACACAGAGTTGGACATGACTGAAGTGACTTAGCAGCAGCAGCAGCAAGAATCTAGCTAGACTTTGGTTAGGTTGGTTTAGCCAACATCACCTCTTACTCAACTGTATCCTCATAGCAACTTTCCAAAGACTGACCCCATTCTGCTCTTTGGCTGTCTATTCTCGTTTTTCCTTGGTGTGTTCAAAGTTAAGCCCAATTTATGTTCCCTCAGTGCAAAACCTCTTGACCCTCCTACCTTGAATGAAATCTACCTTACTGTTCTTTAAGAAGTGAATGAAGAATTTTTTCTTTAACATATGTAGGTGATTAAAAATTATGAGTTTTTAAAGTTATATCCATAGATATGAAAACTAATCTCTTAACAGATAAAACCAATCAAAGCTATGTTTTATTTATTATACTATTAATAGCTATTAGTCTGAAACCAATTGATTTTTATTTTTAGACAAGTAAATTTTAATTGATTTTTAAAACTGAAATAGAATATCAAAATAACCCTTAAATAATTGTAGTACTTTCTAAAAAGGGAGAATCTGTGATTTTTGTGGCAATAACTGTATACGCTCTCTGTGACTTTTGCTGTGCATGTGTGCTAAGTCACTTCGTTCGTGTCTGACTCTTTGTGACACTATTGACTGTAGCTCACCAGGCTCCTCTGTCCATGGGCTTCTCCAGGCAAGAATACTGGAATCGGTTGTTACGTACTTCTCTAAGAGAGCTTCCTGACCCATGGATTTAACCCATATCTCTTATGTCTCCTGGCAGGTTCTTCACCACTAGTGCTACCTGGGAAGCCTGTGGCTTATGCCATTGTTATTCAAAAAGCCAAATTCATTCTATTGTACAAAATTATTGTTCTTTCTTCTAAAACCATATATTGGTTGTTAAAGCCTTGCAAATAATTCCCTAAGAAATGTAAACAAAATGTTTCACTTTTAGAATTTATGTATGTCTATCAGAGGGGCTTCTCAAGTGGTGCTGGTGGTAAAGAAACTTCCTGCCAATGAGGAGACAGGAAAGACATGGGTTCAATCTTTAGGTCAGGAAGATACCCTGGAGGAGAGCATGGCAACCCACTGAAGTATTCTTGCCTGGAGAATCCCATGGACAGAGAGGAGCTTGGTGGGCTACAGTCCATAGTGTCGCAAAGAGTTGGACACAACTGAAGTGACTTATTTGGCACAGCTGAGCACATACATATCTGAAACTGCATTCCAGTTTTAAGAATACAGTTTGGATATGTGCAGTTATGGACAGACATTCTTGCTAATGCCATATTTCTAATGTCTATAATCCATCCTGAGGGTTTTAGATGCTTATGCAAGTAGGAATGATCTTAATATAAATCTGTACTTGTTTAAAATATATGAGAATGGCTTTACTCTAATGTTCTTGAAGCTATGACATGCCACTCAGCTTCTTGTGACAGATGCTGTGAAAGAAACCTATGAGGAGAACTCCTTTTAAAATTGACTGTGTAGTAAGAAAGTGGGAAGCATTATGCTGTACCTTTTCAGGGTAGAGCACAGAAATTGTTCTTTCTTAACAAGTATTTTGTACTGATATAGTGCAAGACGTTACTTGATCATATATGTAGGAAAACTGAGACTGCACAATAAATATATACCTGATCTTTTCCTCATTAAATATGATATCAAAGATATTTTTTCCCAATGTATCTAATTATTGGATGTTGGAACAAGAAGTTTGTTGCTTTAAAATACGGAAACTGAATTTTAGTCAAGTTAAATGACTTAGGAATCATATTAGATTAAAAAAAAAAAAGGTGTGATTTTTCTTGACTCCAAGTCATATGCTCTGCTTGAGAGAATTAATTTTCTTCCTCATTCAGAGAACATTTACCAGATACACCCAACAGAGCTAGCATCCTTTTCTGTTTTGAACCTTGCCAGTATAATATTTAAAAAATAAAGCTGTATAGAGGGCTATTAAGCCGGAAACATGCATTATACAGTAATAATATCAAGGCTCTTCGTTTTCTGCAGCAGTAATCTGATTCTCTAGCTGTGATAAGCTGCTTTGCCTTTGGCTTTCTAGTTTAGCCATTTGGGAATTGGATTATTGTCTCATAAAGCGGAGGGGGCATAGATATCATTGCTTAATTATAATCATTATTAAAAGTTCTGAATCATGCTATCATCAGGAAAAGGGCAACTGATGGTACTTGAATGACTGATTCACAAAGAACATTTCAGTTTATTTTTGTGTCAGGAAAAATAAAAGCATGTTTGGAGTGTAATATGCAAAGTGGAACACGACCCCATGCTCTGGCTAAGAGCTCAAGGTTTTGAAACAGAACTATTTGAATTTCTACTACAACATTTACTCAGATTTTACATATTTAAGTGTAAAATTTAAAGAAAATTTTGCATCTACTAGTCTTTAGTTTCTGTGAAAATGAAATGAGATTATATATGTTTCATGTTTAACAGTGCTTGATATCTAGTAAGCACCCAATAAATTGTATCAATTTAAAATAATATTCACAATAATGAAGATGGATCTTATTTTGAAATGTTCTTAAATTCACTGCAAAATTCAAAGTCACTGTAGTCCCAGTCATACTAATGTTTTTAACATATAAATATGCAACATTTTGGGTTACAGTTATATCATACAGTGCCTTATAGTTCAAGTTGACATACACAGATTCAGTGTACAAATTAGGAATTATGACAAATGTATTCATTCAGTAAATATTTCAGAAATTTTTACTTAGTGACAGGAAGAGTGTTAGGCTANTAAAATAATATTCACAATAATGAAGATGGATCTTATTTTGAAATGTTCTTAAATTCACTGCAAAATTCAAAGTCACTGTAGTCCCAGTCATACTAATGTTTTTAACATATAAATATGCAACATTTTGGGTTACAGTTATATCATACAGTGCCTTATAGTTCAAGTTGGCATACACAGATTCAGTGTACAAATTAGGAATTATGACGAATGTATTCATTCAGTAAATATTTCAGAAATTTTTACTTAGTGACAGGAAGAGTGTTAGGAGAAATAAAGCACAGTTCCCAAACTTGAGTAAGCCATACAAGAATAATTATTAGTACCGTGATGAGAATAAGATGAATAAGACATGTCTAAAATGTCAGTGACATTAAATTAAGGAAAGACATGTGGGTGATTTACTGTAAAACAAACCAACTATTTGAAGTGTTAAAGTTAAAAGGAAGATATTGCTGGAACTTAGTTTTTGGAGAAATTCTGATAGAGGAATCAGAAACATGGTCTCTGAGCTAGCCTTTAAAATTGAGAAAAATTTCAACAAGTAAAGAATGAAAAGCCTTTCAGATTGATTAGTAATAAGCAAATGTAAAGAAATAAAATTTTGTAAGTTTACAGTTTCTGTATTATGTAAATTTAAGCAGAAATTGCAAACATTGAATTACATTAGAAATAGTAAAATATAAATCGGCTTCCCCAGTGGTTCAGAGGTAAAGAATCCCCCTGAAGTACAGGATACATAGAAGACATGGATTTGACCCCTGGGTTGAGAAAATCTCCTGGAAGAGAAAAAGACAACCCACTCCAGTGTTCTTGCCTGGAGAATCTGGTGGACAGAGGAGCTTGGTAGGCTACAGTTCATAGAGTCACAAAGATTGGGACATGATTGGGTGACTGAGTAAAGCACAGCAAAATTTAAGTTATAAATAGATAAAAGTTGCAATGAAAAAGGATATGAATTAAAAAGTAGTACATAAATGGAAAAGAGAAAATCAAGAATTAAAGGTATACATGTTCAAGAGAACTTTATAGGAATGAGACATTGATTGTATCAGAAGCATACAAAACAGAGGCATGTCAAAATATTCCTGTGTTCCAAATCCATGTAGCAGTTGGGAGAATAGTGCAGATCATTAATCAAAATATAGAAGAATAAAGGTGGTATGTGTGTTATAGGAGAAAGTGACACATTTTAATTCAGAAATCATGAACATCAAACACCAATAAGATTTTAAGACATGAGAAACAGGTGCAGAATAAAGACATAAGTTTTATGCTCCACATGATGTAGGAAAACTAAATGAGATTATATTTGTGAATGTTGAGATAAACAAAGGAAGGCACAAACTGGAAAATATCCTATTGATTAGAGAAAGAAGAAGAGGGATATGGAAGTCAGAAATAATCAGAAAACCAGGACAACATGAAGTCTCAAAAACTTCAGATAAAAAAATCCAAGAAGAGAAGGTAGTAATTCTAGAAAGGTGAGAAATGAAAAAATATGCAGTAATTAGGAAGACATTCATGACTTTTAGAGAAGTGATTCAAGTCAAATAAGGTAAAATATATGTGAAACACTAGTGAATGAGTGAGAGGGGTAAGACAGAAGATTCAGTGATGATAAACTCTTTTTGTCAGAAATGTGGTCATGCAATGTAGTGAATGTTTGTTTTGTTTTAAAGTTAGAGTACATCTCTAACCCAGAGTAAACTGAAGTTTAGTAAAAATAAATAATAACTGGTGGAACCAATTCAT
>SJYX01005123.1:244910-264592 GCA_006410675.1 Oreotragus oreotragus
GTATAATAAAATTGGCATCTCTTAATCTGATTGTCACAAATTCATCAGTATCCCACTGCTTGGCATTCAAAGCACAGTTGTATTACCAACATTAAAAAAGATGGGAAAAAGGAAGGAATAGTTATTAAAAAAAGATTCAGTTATGTGTTAAATATTAGAAAATACTGTAAACAAATACATGACTATAAATATGGAACATAGGAAAAATTAACATTTTAATGAAGAAATCTTTATTAGCAAATTTGTCCAAGAACAGATAAGTAATTTTTAAAACCACTTTAAAATTTTTAATAGTTATAAAAACTCCCTATCCCTTTTTGGAAGTCATTGAATACATATTGTTTTAAACTATACTCTACCGTATCTCCAAAGTGCAATTAATCGTCATGTTTTATAGCACATTTTAGGAATTAAAATTGAACAGTTGCTGTGAGTTACCAGTTCATCTTATGAAGGTAGAATAAAACAAGCAAAAAGAGAACAAGACCTCAAAATATTATTAACAGTTGATTTATGAACATGAATGCAAAATGCTAAATAAAATAATAGGAAGTTAAATTCCATAGTGAATTAAAGTGCATTGCAATCGAGTAGAACTTATCTCATGAATGTTATTTGGAAAGACATATTTAGTTGATATCTAATAAAACTGAAGAAATATATAGAAGCCCAATCCTTATTGTCCTGCTATTCTACCTAAAGTACATAACATATGTAACACTAAGAGCAAATTTATATGTAAGTATATACAATGAAACATATATATGAAGGATCATTGCAACACTTTAAGAGATGGGAAACATTGGAAATGTTGAGGAAACCTACATGTGATTTTATATGAAAATAAAGGAATAAACATGTATTTCTATGAAGCAATAACAGTGAAAATAAAGGGCCTAGAGTTGTCTATATTAATATGCTATGTATAAAATATATATTATAAATTAAAAACTCACACTGCAGAAGATTATGTGGATTATATGCAGTGAAAATGCAAAAACATTAAAAAAAACCTCAAATTCAGAATGGTTTTACCTTTGAGTGAGTGGCATCCGAAAGCAATGAAGTATGTGAGAGATATATAGAAGACTTTAACTAGCACTTATCTCTTTATTTGAAAAGAATTCTGACATAAATATTCTAAAATATGTATTGTTAAAGCTGATAGTAGGTATATGAGCATTATTATTCTTTTTACATTTTGAAATATTGTGTATCAAATACTTTGTTAAAAATCTAAAGAAACTCATTATCCTTGTGAGATTTATATTTTTAAAAATCTGAATTTTTAATGTTTGTTTATATTGTCAAATAGAAATGAATTCAGAGCTAGACAAGAAGATAATTTATTTTAAATAATTTTTAAAGTAAAGAGACAGGAGACTATGCAATGGGGTGAAATTTCCCACCCAAGATCTGCAAGTGTCTTAATGACTGGGGAGAAAAAGGGCTTTTCTTTTATAAAGGTGGGTAAACAAAGAAAGAATGGGATAGGGGAAAGTAAGAAGAGGTGGGTCCTGTGATGGAATAGTTGATTGGGAATTTTCCTTCTTTGAGATCAGCAGAAAGGATACATGCTGGGTTAAGGTGAATGGCAACCCACTCCAGTGTTCTTGCCTGGAGAATCCCAGGGACGGGGGAGCCTGGTGGGCTGCCATCTATGGGGTCACATAGAGTTGGACACGACTGAAGTGACTCAGCAGCATGACAAAATACAGGGGTTTAAAAGAAGAGAAACAACTAAACGTTGGTCAGATTATATGTTTAGTCCAGATTAGTCAGTGGGTACAATCCAACTAGTAATTTTAGGAGGCAAATAATAGGAGTTTGGAGGGTCTGTATCTGGTTTTGTCATAGGTAAACAAGGGGTCATCTGCAAATCATATGGGGAAGAAGCAATCTTCACAAAATACTCTTCCCAGGAACACAAAAGTTAGGGGATTTCTTTATCGACCAGTCTTTTCAGGACCACAGGCCTCAAGCAGTTTAAAACTATCAATATTTGGAAGTGACTGATTGGTAATCTGTGAATAAGGCTTCTCCAGAAACTATTTGACAATTTTCTTTCTTTCTTTTTAATTGGGGTATAGTTGCTTTAACTATTTGTTTCTGCTGTTCAACAAAGTGAATCAGCTATACGTGTACACACATCTCCTTCCTCCCATCCCCACTCCCACTTCCATCTATCTATGTCACCTCAGAACCCTGAGCTGAGCTTCTTGCACTATACAGCAGATTTCAACTAGCTAGCTATTTCACACGTGGCACTGCACCTACATCAATCGAAAATCTCCAGTTCATCCGACCCACTCCATGCCCACATGTCCATTCTCTATGACTATGTTACTGTTCCTGCCCAGTGAATAGGTTCAGCTGTACCATTTTCTAGATTCCACATATATGCGTTAATGCATGATATTTTTTCTTTCTGTCTTACTTCACTCTATACGACAGACTTTGGGTCCATTCACATCTCTATAATGACCCAGAATTACTCCTTTTTATGGTTGAGTAATATTCCATTGTGCTTATGTACCACATCTTCTTTATCCATTCATCTGTCAGTGGGTATTTAGATTGCCTCCATGTGTTGACTATTTAAATTGTGCTGCAGTGAAAATTAGAGTGCATGTCCCTTTTAAAATTATTGTTTTCTCAAGGTATATATCTAGCAGTGGGACTGCAGGGTCCAATGGTAGTTCTATTGTTAGTTTTCTAAGAAGCCTCCATATTCCTCTCCATTGTCACTCTGTATCAGTTTACATTCCAACCAACAAGGCAAGATCCACACCCTCTCCAGCACTTAGTGTTTGAGGATTTTTTGACAATGGACATTCTGACTGGTGTGAGGTGTAGTTCTCATTGAGTTTTTTTTTTCCTGAATTCCATATGTATGTGTTAGTATACTGTATTGGTGTTTTTCTTTCTGGCTTACTTCACTCTATATAATAGGCTCCAGTTTCATCCACCTCATTAGAACTGATTCAAATGTATTCTTTTTAATGGCTGAGTAATACTCCATTATGTATATGTACCACAGCTTTCTTATCCATTCGTCTGCTGATGGACATCTAGGTTGCTTCCATGTCCTGGCTTTTATAAACAGTGCTGCAGTGAACATTGGGGTACATGTGCCTCTTTCAATTCTGGTTTCCTCGGTGTGTATACCCAGCAGTGGGATTGCTGGGTCATATGACAGTGGCACCCCACTCCAGTACTCTTGCCTGGAAAATCCCATGGACAGAGGAGCCTGGTAGGCTGTGGTCCATGGGGTCACGAAGAATCAGACACGAATGACCGACTTCTCTTTCACTTTTCACTTTCATGCACTGGAGAAGGAAATGGCAACCCACTCCAGTGTTCTTGCCTGGAGAATCCCAGGGACGGGGAAGCCTGGTGGGCTGCTGTCTATGGGGTCACACAGAGTTGGACACGACTGAAGTGACTTAGCAGCATGACAGTTCTATTTCCAGTTTTTTAAGGAATCTCCACACTGTTCTCCATAGTTGCTGTACTAGCTGTGTGAGGTGTAGTTCTCATTGTAGTTTTGACCTGCATTTCTCTAATAGTTAGTGATGCTGAGCATTTTTTCTTGTGCCTCTTGACCATCTGTGAGTCTTCTTTGGAGAAATGTCTATTTAGGTTGTCTACCCATTTTTTGATTGGGTTGTTTGTTTTTGATATTGAGTTCCATGAGCTGCTTGTATATTTTAGAGATCAATCCCTTCTCAGTCACTTCAGTTGAAAATATTTTCTCCCATTCTGAGAGTTGTCTTTTGATCTTGTCTATGGTTTTATTTGCTGTGCAAAGGCTTTTAAGTTAAATTAGGTCTCATTTATTTTTGTTTTTATTTTCATTACTCAAGATGTGGGTCAAAAAAGATCCTGCTGTGATTTCTGTCAAAGTGTACTCTTCCTGTGTATTCCTGTAAGAGTTGTATAGTGTTTTGTCTTACATTTAAGTATTTAATCTATTTTGAGTTTATTTTTATGTATGCTGTTTGGGAGTGTTCCAATTTCATTCTTTCACATGCAGCTGTCCAGTTTTCCCAGCATCACTTATTGAAGAGACTGTCTTTTCGCCATTGTATATTCTTGCCTTCTTTGCCATAGATTCAGTTCAGTTCAGTCACTCAGTCATGTCCAACTCTTTGTGACCCCATGGACTGCAGCATGCTAGGCTTTGCTGTCCATCACCAACTCCCGGAATTTACTCAAACTCATGTCCATTGAGTTGGGGATGCCATCCAACCATCTCATCCTCTGTTATCCCCTTCTCCTCCTACTTTCAATCTTTCCCAGCATGAGGGTCTTTTCCAATAAGTCAGTTCTTTGTATCAGGTGGCCAAAGTATTGGAATTTCAGCTTCAGCATCAGTCCTTCCAATGAATANCTCATGTCCATTGAGTTGGGGATGCCATCCAACCATCTCATCCTCTGTTATCCCCTTCTCCTCCTACTTTCAATCTTTCCCAGCATGAGGGTCTTTTCCAATAAGTCAGTTCTTTGTATCAGGTGGCCAAAGTATTGGAATTTCAGCTTCAGCATCAGTCCTTCCAATGAATATTCAGGACTGATTTCCTTTAGGATGGACTGGTTGGATCTCTTTGCATAGACTAGGTGGCCATAAATTTTCTTAATCTAAAATTTTAAGTGAAACCAGATATACCATTCCTTTTCTAACGTTAGAGACCAGGCCATATTGGAAAGAGACTAGGAGAAGTCAGTGGAAGAACTTAGTCGTAGCTCTCAAAATGACAGCCAAATCAGTTCAACAGTACCATTAATAATGGCTGGCCAAGTTTATATTGTTTGCTTGGTTAGTTCATGACTTCTGTTTACTCTTAATGTATTTGATTGTATTTAGGTTTGTATGCACTTTCAATTTCCTAAAGGAAAGTGATAGTACTAGTGACTTCACTGGCTGTCTCACAGGTTCAAGTCTCTTTCCTGGCCATTGAAGGATTTGAGTTTGTAACCCCTTGAATAAACAAAGATCTAGCTATAATGGTTTTCCCAAACACTGCTATTTGTATGTAATTGTGTTGATAGGAGCCAGATGAAATTGAAGTTCCTTTTTGATCTCAAAATATTCCATTTTCAATCTTGATTATAGTAAGAATACCTCTTAAATTAGAAGCTCTTAAATTATGAAAAGACAGAAATAGAACCATTTTAGACATTTATAATAATTCAGTTATTTTGTGTACTTAAAATCTTTATTTTTCTAGGTTAAAGTCTTTTAAAAGATTAAACCAAAATAGTCTAAAGAAGATATATTTCAACTTATTTGTTTCCCAGTAGTAAAAATAAATAAAAAATACAGTCTCTAGAAAATGTAATATACAACTTAAGCATAAGCATACTTCTATATTATTCTACAGAACAAAAGTGATTAAATTTTAAACACTATTAAATTCTTATAAAGTTTAAAGCCACTATAGAGTAAAATTGCAACAAAAATCTATAAATATCTAGATTGACAGTAATACTTTGTCATAGATTCACACAAAAAATTTTAAGATACATTTGTTCATATTGTTGTAATACAAATACAAACTAAATTGCAAGAATATTAAATAGTCTGTTTAATTGTGAAAGTCCTAAAGTATTATGTTTTGATTTAAAGACATATTTAAGCAACAATTCATACTTCCTTTAAGATAACTTTTAACTTATTTTGTTAATTTAGTTTTTATTTTGTATTGGAGTAGTATTGATTTACAGTGTTGTATTAGTTTCAGGCGTCCAGCAAAGTGTTTCAGTTATATATATCCATATGCTGCTGCTGCTGCTGCTTCTGCTGCTGCCAAGTCGCTTCAGTCATGTCTACAGGGTCGACTCTGTGTGACTGTGTAGATTGCAGCCCACCAAGCTCCCCCATCCCTGGTATTCTCCAGGCAAGAACACTGAAGTGGGTTGCCATTTCCTTCTCCAATGCATGAAAGGAAAAGTGAAAGTGAAGTTGCTCAGTCATGTCTGACTCTTAGCGACCCCATGGACTGCAGCCTACCAGGCTCCTCCATTCATGGGATTTTCCAGGAGAGAGTACTGGAGTGGGGTGCCATTGCTTTCTCCTATAAATCCATGTGGGTTATTACAAAATATTGAGTAGGGCTCCTTATGCTGGATCCAGGGACTCTACAGTTGGTCCTCGTTACTTGGTTACTTTTTGGTCTTTGGTTACTTTATAAATAGTAGTCATTTTAACTTAAGCTTTTGAAAACAGTTCTCACAATCAAATATTAAAGCAATAACTATAAATGAGAGTTATCACATACAGACAAGTATTGGAAAATAAATATTTAATGATTTTTTAGTTGTTTCCATTAATCAAAATATAATGCCTCACCTTTATCTTGTTGCATTTTCTGCCAAAAAAAAAAAAAAAGAACTATTTGAGTGGGAATTAAATTGGTGTAAAATGGAGGCCAACTGTTGATAAGGTAGACAAAGACAGATACAATAGATAATTAATAATACTTTATACCAAACCCCCACTCTGCCCATTTTCATGGCAATTTCTTCTCTATTACCAGCATGCGTAATAGCCATAATCTCTAACTTTGAGTCACACACTACTAGAAACTAATTCAGTTTCTGTATGATCTTAAAGTAACAACCCTATCTTACTAATCTAACAGTACAAAATAAGATAATATATGTGAAATCACTGGTAAAACACGGTGCCCTCTACTGATTTCAATGTCTTTGGTATAGCTTGGAATACAAACACATTTATATATATTACTACCCATTAATTTCAACATTAACTTTATTAATCTTTGAATTACAAAAACTCTGCATAGTATTTAATATGTACAAGAATTCCATAAATGCTGCATAGTGATTAAAAAAAAAAGTGTAGTTACTTTCACTTTCTGAGATCTGGGTTCTTCATATTGTAATAATCACAATTTATCAGAAATAGAAGGGTTCATTTAAATAATATAATAAATGAAAGGTATCTCATACAGTGCCTGACAAATTGTCATAATAGTAATAGATATATCCATTACTGCATTTAGAATATCTAGTATGGATTAACTACTTGAGACAATGTGTACTAGATATTTATATATATGATCATTAATATTTATACCAACCCAGGTATTAAAATCACAATCATTTTAAAGTTGAANTTTTTTTTTTTTTTTTTTTTTTTTTTGCATAAAAGCACAGATAAATTCCATTTCTGTGAGGATGAGCCTATAGCTGGTAACGATGCTTCCCTCTGGAGTAAGGCTGTGAAAAGGTGATTGGGGAGAAACTTATCTTCCTGTATAACATTTTTATCTGAAGTTGTTTTTAATCATTTGCACATATTTTTTTAATCCCTGGTGGCTCAGTGGGTAAAGAATTGGCCTGCAATGCAGGAGACCTGGGTTTGATCCGTAGGTCAGGAAGATCCCCTGGAGAAGGCAATGACAACACATTCCAGTATTCCTACCTGGAGAATTGTATGGATAGAGGAGCCTGGTGGGCTACAGTTCATGGGGTCACAAAGAGTCAGACATGACTCAGTGACTAACACTGTCACTTTCATTTTTTTATCCAAATTGTGAACGTAATGTTGACAATAGTAACTATGAGAGCAGACACAAGTGTTTACTGTGCGCTGGGCGTGGCTCTAATTGCTTCAGAGACATCAACTCATGCCATCCTCACCACAGCCTCAGGAGATAGGAACGTTATAGATGCTGAAACACGCTGCAAGGAGCACATCTTGGTAAGTGAGCAGCAGCACTGGATACCTTCCAGCCATTTGCCTCTGAATTTCCATCCTATCAATGTTTCTGGAGGAAACCCTTGCAGAATGGAAGTTCTATGGTTGCTGATACAGATAAGAAAGAGGGTACAGATTACGGAATGGAAGTGTCCAAGTGGTGTGAGGAGATGGGGTCCAGGACCAAGGCAGAGATCGATCTGGTTCAGGAGGAAGGACCCCTCTCCTTGGAGAAGGACATGGTAGAGACTGGGGCTGTCAGCACAGGATTTAAAGCTGACATCAGATGTTTTAATATCAGTACCAGAGACTTACCTCATCCTTTAAACTGCTCGCACCAGATGAATATGTCCTAATGGATTTACAGGTTTCTTAATGTAAATATTTAGAGTTTGCTTATTTTTCTATTTTGTTATATTTTTACTACATTTTATGTATTAAACATCACAATCCTAAAGGAAATCAGTCCTGAATATTAATTGGAAGGACTGATGCTGAAACTGAAGCTCCAATACTTTGGCCACCTGATGTGAAGAGTCAATTCATTGGAAAAGACCCTCATGCTGGGAAAGATTGAGGGCAGGGGAAGAAAGGGGTGACAGGATGAGATGGTTGGATGGCATCACCAACTCAATGGATATGAATTTGAGCAAACTCCAGGAGATAGTGAAGGACAGGGGAGCATGGCGTGCTGTAATCTATGGGGTCACAAAGAGTTGGACATGACTCAGCAACTGAACAACAACAGCAAATATTTTTATTTATATTTTGCATAATATATAATCACATAATTCATATTGATGTGATTTCATGGAATCAGTAGTGAAAGAGGTGGTTCAAAAACTTGAAGACTTGCCCAGCAAATCAAAATCACATGAGATAATCAATCAGGGTGGCTAGAATCCAAAAGACAGACAGTAAGAGGTATTGGTCAGGGTGTAGAAAAATTGTAGCCCTCATTCACTGCAGGTGGGAATGTAACTGCAGTCACTTTGAAAACAATCTGTCAGCTCTTTCAGTGCCTAAATGAAGTTACCATGTGCATGCTTAGTGACAAAGTGCTAAGTGACTTCAGTGGTGTCCACTCTGAATCCTATGGACTATAGCCTTCCAGACTCCTCTGTCCATGAGACTCTCCAGGCAAGAATACTGGAGTGGGTTGCCATGCCTTCCTCCAGGGGATCTTCCCAACCCAGGGATNAAAAAAAAAAAAAAAGAACTATTTGAGTGGGAATTAAATTGGTGTAAAATGGAGGCCAACTGTTGATAAGGTAGACAAAGACAGATACAATAGATAATTAATAATACTTTATACCAAACCCCCACTCTGCCCATTTTCATGGCAATTTCTTCTCTATTACCAGCATGCGTAATAGCCATAATCTCTAACTTTGAGTCACACACTACTAGAAACTAATTCAGTTTCTGTATGATCTTAAAGTAACAACCCTATCTTACTAATCTAACAGTACAAAATAAGATAATATATGTGAAATCACTGGTAAAACACGGTGCCCTCTACTGATTTCAATGTCTTTGGTATAGCTTGGAATACAAACACATTTATATATATTACTACCCATTAATTTCAACATTAACTTTATTAATCTTTGAATTACAAAAACTCTGCATAGTATTTAATATGTACAAGAATTCCATAAATGCTGCATAGTGATTAAAAAAAAAAGTGTAGTTACTTTCACTTTCTGAGATCTGGGTTCTTCATATTGTAATAATCACAATTTATCAGAAATAGAAGGGTTCATTTAAATAATATAATAAATGAAAGGTATCTCATACAGTGCCTGACAAATTGTCATAATAGTAATAGATATATCCATTACTGCATTTAGAATATCTAGTATGGATTAACTACTTGAGACAATGTGTACTAGATATTTATATATATGATCATTAATATTTATACCAACCCAGGTATTAAAATCACAATCATTTTAAAGTTGAATAAGCTGAAGTACAGAGAATTTAAGTAACTTAACAAAGGACAAACAGCGTATGTCTGTTCACACAAAGTCTGTTCTTGTTTTATCATGTCACATTTCCTGGAGTTGATCAATAAATGTTTAAGGAGTTGATATTATAATTTTTCGTAGCTATAATTTTCAGAAATAGTAAAGTAAAAATAGTAGTAGAAGCTCCAAGGGTCATGTGGAGCAGTAAAAAAATTGAAAAAGGTGAAAAAACTTGAAATTAATTCTGGCACATAATAGGCTTTATTCAATTTTATTTGTCAGCCAGGAGTCCCTGGCAAATGCTGAATATAGATCCTACGTTAACACAAGTTGAACTGTTCTAATTAATACTCTCTAAAGCCTCCATTTCTGTCCTTTATCGAGCCCATCTTTGCATGAAATATTCCCTTGGTATCTCTAATTTTCTTAAAGAGATCTCTAGTCTTTCTCATCCTGTTTTTTGCCTCTATTTCTTTGCACTGATCACTGAGGAAGGCTTTCTTATCTCTTCTTGCTATTCTTTGGAACTCTGCATTCAGATGCTTGTATCTTTCTTTTTCTCCTTTGCTTTTCACTTCTCTTCTTTTCACAGCTATTTGTAACTGCAGCCATGAAATTAAAAGACACTTACTCCTTGAAAGAAAAGTTATGAGCAGCCTAGTTAGCATGTTGAAAAGCAAAGACATTACTTTGCCCACAAAGGTCCCTCTAGTCAAGGCTATGTTTTTTCCAGTGGTCATGTATGGATGTGAGAGTTGGACTGTGAAGAAGGCTGACCACAGAAAAATTAATGCTTTTGAACTGTGGTGTTGGAGAAGACTTTTGAGAGTCCCTTGGACTTCAAGGAGATCCAACCAGTCCATTCTGAAGGAGATCAGTCCTGGGATTTCTTTGGAAGAAATGATGCTAAAGCTGAAACTCCAGTATTTTGGCCACCTCATGAGAAGAGTTGGCTCATTGGAAAAGACTCTGATGCTGGGAGGGATTAGGAGCAGGAGGAGAAGGGGATGAAAGAGGATGAGATGGTTGGATGGCATCACTGACTCGATGGACGTGAGTCTGAGTGAACTCTGGAAGTTGGTGATGGACAGGGAGGCTGGCGTGCTGCGATTCATGGGGTCGCAAAGAGTCGGACACGACTGAGCAACTGAACTGAACTGAACTGAAAGCCTCCATAAAATAGTTAATTTATATTTTATAAATATTTCATTTCTTCCTTGGTCATAATGTTCCAATAGAGGATCCACTAATACTCTAAACAGTTATCTATTCTTTCATGACTTTGGTGTATTCTCTCAAAGTTTTCTACAATTTAATTTTCATACCTAATTTACTTTTACAAATCACTCCTTCCCTAGTTCAGACCACTTTGTCTATTCCCATAGGATGTTCCTTGCAAGGATTACTGTAATTTTCAGTCGATAATTAAATGTAAACAATTTTTGAGTAGCATTTGTTCTATACAATAGGACAATCAAAAAGAATCATTTTAATAGGAGAAAATAATATCATAATCAAAAGATCAGAGTATGGGGAGGCCAGTGTAACCAGAGTATGAGGACATAGGGCCACAGAGGATGTAGCTTTGAAGAGACCATGTTTCAGAAAACTGTATAAGGGCCTCTTATGTCTTGGACTGTATACTAAGTGCACATACATAGAAAAAAGTTTCATGATGTTAGAAAAGAATTATTGACAGGAAAAGATTGTTTCTGGAAAGCTATATGTGAACAATTCATAAAGTTCACAAAGAACAGAGAATTGTTCAAGTTTCTGTCATTCTGTTTATAGAGACCTCATCAAATATATGGGCTTTCCAGCTGGCACTAGTGGTAAAGAACTTGCCTGCCATTGCAGGGAATGTAAGAGACCTGGCTTTGATCCTTGGATTGGGTAGATGCCCTGGAGGAGGGCATGGCAAACTACCCTATCATTCTTGCCTGGAGAATCCCATGGACAGAGGAGCCTGAGTGGGCTGCAGTTCATGGGACTGATGGCAAAGAGTCAGACACAACTGAAGCAATGAAATACATATCAAATATACGAGATATTGTTAAGAGACCTCAAAATGGTAACATCATAGTATCATAGTAGTATGATTTCAATGGTCCTGAATGAAGGGAATTCTTCTAGACACAACTTTTAAAAGCAAAACAAAACCAAAAGCAATTTTGAAAAAGCTCAATGTGATCTATGTGACTTAAATGCTCCTTTAAGATAGTGGGAAATATTCATCAGACAACAACAATGTGTTCTAGATGATGGAGTAAGTCTCCCTTTTGTGATCTTTAAGGATCACCTCAGCACAACTGCAGATATTATACTTGGAAAGTCACATAAAATTAAAGTATTTATTATAGTCATGTTTTTTAGAAGAGGGAGGCACAGCATGCCAGGAAGGGATATTATGGGAAGCATGCTAGAGAGCTGACCCAACCAAGTAGGTGGGGATCTAGGGGAAAGCAAACACCCATGGGCCAGTGCCTTTATTAAGGTAAGGGTGGGTTACACAAGCAAAAGGTATGAGGGGATTTCACTGATACATTTGAATGTCACTGGGTCACAGTCAGCAAAAAACAGAAGGGGACTTCGTGGTAGAGACCAGAATTATCATGCTGATGTGGCTGGATGCTTCAACAGGGTGCTCATATCTTATTCATGGGGATGGATATTGCAGCATCAGGAAAATGCCAAGATTTGAAAATTTATAATACAAAAAGAAAGATGTTATACTAAAGATTCAATAAAGAATTGCTATACATGAAAGAAGCAACCAAATATTACCAATAATTATTTTAAAAATCAGTCAATAGAAACAGGTCAAGTAATAAAAGAGAAAAAGAAACGAGTAGGAAAGCAGTAAAATAAGCTGTTGTAAATGTTAAAAATATAGTCAGAGATTTAAAGGTAAGCTTGTACACAGAGAGAAATAAAAGACATAACAAAAATTTTAAATAATAGATGTGAACAATACAATATTAAAAATAATATATTAAATTGGACTAAATTTAAACATTATAAAACAAAATCTGTGAACCTGAAGACATAGCAATATCCCTAGATTGAAGAACAGAGACCAAAAAAAGCTGAAAATAAGTATACTAATGACTTTTGGGAGAATACCAAGTGGTGTATATATGCAATTGAAATCCCAGAGGAAAATATAATAGGTTGAAAGAAATAATGGCTGAGTTATTTCAATTGTGGCTGAAAATTATAAATCAGAGACCAAAGAATGTCATCCATGCCAAGTTGGGTAAACATAGCTTCAATTACCATAAGACACATCAAAATTAAGCTGCAAATTTCAAATGGTGAAGAGAAACAGAAAAATAAATGACACAAATCATACTGGGAGACTAATGTGACAGCAGATTTTTCATTAGAATTTATGCAAGTCAGAAGATATTAAAATGGCCTTTTAATGTACTGAGGGGAGAGATAGACTGGGAGAAAGAGAGAGAAAGAAGGCAGAAGGCTTAGGAAAGTGGGGAGGGAGGGAGAGAGAGAGAGAGGAAGTGCAACCTAGAATTCTAAACCCAACTAAAATATCTTTAGAAAATTTAGGCCAAAAAAATGTATTTTCAGACAGAAGAAGAGCTCAAAAAACTTGTTGCTAGGAGATGGGCACTAAAGGATATGTTAAAGATACTTCTTTAAGCAGAAATAAATTATACCAGAATAAAAGTTTGGTCTACCCAAAAGAATGAGTAATGTTCATAATGGTAAATATATGATAAAATGTGTAATAGTTACTTTACTAATTAAACACTGATTTCAAAAATAATTGAATGTTTTAATAAAATGTATATATTTCTGTGTTTAAAACTTGTATGTTTAAATGTATTATGATAGCACAGAAGTTTGGGAAGAAGTGAATGATATTGTTGAAATCTTCTAACAATGTATAATACTGCATATTTTATGCAAACAAAAAAGGTGATGATTAAAGTTACATTCAGTAAACTATAGAGTAGTTACTAAACAGAAAAGACATATATATAGCTAAAAATACAAAAATAGAGAACAAATGGTGTTCAGTTCTCATGAGGTCAGAGAAAACCCATAGAGAGGTTAAGGAAGAAATCAAAGGGGAAATTTAGAATGATTCATTGATAAACCAAAATTTAAGAGAAAATGATGTTACTACATGCCTTCAGGAAAGAAGAAAGAACTCACATCACTGATCTCAGTATCCAGCATAAGATACTAGAAAAGAAGAGCCAACTAAATTCAAAGGAAGGAAAATAAAGATTAAGGAAGAAATACGATATAAAGAGAACAGGGAATTTCTCCGGTGGTCCCGTGGTTAGTAACCTGTTTTGCAGTGTGGTAAGCACAAGTTCAATCCCTGATCGGGAACTAAGATCCTGGATGCCATGGAGTAACTAAGCCACACTGCAATTACTGGGCCTGCTATTTCAGGAGCCTGCACACCACAACTAGAGTGTGTGTGTCTCAATGAATGATCCTCCATGAAGCAACAGAGATTCTGCATGCTACAACTAGGATCTGAGGATCTGATGCAGTCAAATAAATAAGTAAACAAAAAAAAGAATCAAAGCAAAACAATATATGATTAAATCAAGAGCAGCCACTTTAAGATAAAGTTCGTGAAATTCTACTAAGCAGAAAAAAAGATGCAGATTACCAACAACAGAAGTGAGAAAGTTGGCATTACTACATATTCACCATATGTTAAAGAGAAAATATAAAGGGAATATATTGAAGCAACTGTAGCAATAAATTCATTATTTCAGATTAAAGGGATAGGTTTCTTGAAAGATAAAAACTACAACTTACTAAAGAAGAAATGCATGAGCTAAATTGTCCAATATATATTTAAAAGTTGAATTTTAGTTCAAAACTTTCCACAAAGGTAACTTCTGATCACACTGGCTTTACTGGCCAATAAATAAATATTATTTAATAAATAAACACCTGCTGCTGCTGTTAAGTTGCTTCAGTCGTGTCCAACTCTGTGTGACCCCATAGACGGCAGCCCACCAGGCTCCCCTGTCCCTGGGATTCTCCAGGCAAGAACACTGGAGTGGGTTGCCATTTCTTTCTCCAATGCATGAAAGTGAAAAGTGAAAGAGAAGTCGCTCAGTCATGTCCAACTCTTAGCAACCCCATGGACTGCAGCCTAACAGGCTCCTCCGTCCATCAATTTTCCAGGCAAGAGTACTGGAGTAGGGTGCCATTGCCTTCTCTGAAATAAACACCACTTCTGGGCAAAATTTATATATATATATATACGTGTGTGTGTGTGTGTGTGTGTGTGTGTGTGTGCTTGTGTATGTCCAGGAGAAATCAAAGCTTATGTCCATGCATAAGCTTGTATGCAAATGTTTATAGAACTTTCAGCTTTTAACAGCGTAAAAAGTCTTAGTAACCCAGATGTCTGTCAACAGAGAAAGCTCAAAGCAACTCTGTGTCCTTTAAAACTTATCACCATATAACCATACTCAACAAGAAAAAAAATGAACTATTGATATGTGCTACTAAATGTGTGACTCTAAAATCATTGTGCTAAGAAGCCAGCTTCTTCCCTAAAATGAGTATATATTGCATTATTATTTTTATATACAATTATAGAAAATGGAAAATAACTGATGGGGCAGAAAGAAGATTGATGCTTGCCTGGGAAAAACAGCATGTGAAAGAGAACAAAAGGAAGAAATATAAAAGAGAGCCTGATAACTTGCAGATGATAGAAATGTTCAGTATTTTAGCTGTGTTGGTTTAATAAGTATACACTTACATTAAAACACCACATTGCACATCTTAAATGTGTACTACTTATTGTATGTCATAGCTCAGTTGGTAAAGAATCTGCCTGCAATGCAGGAGACCTGGGTTAGATTCCTGGGTTGGGAAGATCCCCTAGAGAAGGAAATGGCAACCAACTCCAATATTCTTGCCTGGAGAATCCCATGGACAGAGGAGCCTGGCAGGCTAGAGTCCATGGGGTTGCAAGAGTAGGACATGACTTAGCGACTAAAGAGAGAGAGATTGTATGTCAGCTACACCTCAATAAAACTGTCACAGGTAAAGAAGGTAGGAAAAGAGGAATAAAAGAGAAAGAATAAGATTACAAATAACAAAAGAATAACCGGATGTTAGATTTAAATCCAAACATATAAATAATTACATTGATTATAAAGGTTTCAAATAAAAGACAGAAAAACAGATAAAATGAAACTTTCAGGACCCAACTTTTGCTGCATATTTTTCATTCCAATCCCAAAGAAAGGCAATCCCAAAGAATGCTCAAACTACCGCACAAATGCACTCATCTCACATTCTAGTAAAGTAATGCTCAAAATTCTCCAAGCCAGACTTCAGCAATACGTGAACCGTGAACTTCCAGATGTTCAAGCTGGTTTTAGAAAAGGCAGAGGAACCAGAGATCAAATTGCCAACATCGGCTGGATCATGGAAAAAGCAAGAGAGTTCCAGAAAAACATTTATTGTTGTTTTATTGACTATGCCAAAGCCTTTGACTGTGTGGATCACAATAAACTGTGGAAAATTCTGAAAGAGATGGAAATACCAGACCATCTGACCTGCCTCTTGAAAAACCTATATGTAGGTCAGGAAGCAACAGCTGGAACTGGACATGGAAGAACAGACTGGTTCCAAATAGGAAAAGGAGTGTGTCAAGGCTGTATATTGTCACCTTGCTTATTTAACTTATATGCAGAGTACATCATAAGAAACGCTAGGCTGGAAGAAGCACAAGCTGGAATTAAGACTGCTGGGAGAAATATCAATAACCTCAGATATGCAGATGACACCACCCTTATGGCAGAAAGTGAAGAGGAATCAGTCCAGGTTCGAGGCATGATATTGCATGCTTAGGGCTGGTGCACTGGGACGACCCAGAGGGATGATGGGGGGAGGGAGGAGGAAGAGGGGTTCAGGATGGGGAACATGTGCATACCTGTGGCAGATTCATGTTGATGTATGGCAAAACCAATACAACATTGTAAAGTAATTAACTTCCAATTAAAATAAATAAATTTATATTAAAAAATAAATAAAATGTTTAGTTCAGTTCAGTTCAGTCAATCAGTCGTATCTGACTCTGTGACCCCATGAATCGCAGCATGCCAGGCCACCCTGTCCATCACCAACTCCCGGAGTTCACTCAGACTCACATGCATCGAGTCATTGATGCCATCCAGCCATCTGTCGTCCTCTTCTCCTTCTCCCCTTTTCCAATCCCTCCCAGCATCAGAGTCTTTTCCAATGAGTCAACTTTTCTCATGAGATGGCCAAAATACTGGAGTTTCAGCTTCAGCATCATTCCCTCCAAAGAAATCCCAGAGCTGATCTCCTTCAGAATGGACTGGTTGGATCTGCTTGCAGTCCAAGGGACTCTCAAGAGTCTTCTCCAACACCACAGTTCAACAGCATCAATTCCTGTCTCTTATACACATCTAGATGTGTATAAGAGACAGGCTAGATGAATNGGGTGACAATATACAGGCTTAACGTACTCCTTTTCCTATTTGGAACCAGTCTGTTGTTCCATGTCCAGTTCTAACTGTTGCTTCCTAACCTGCATATAGATTTCTCAAAAGGCAGGTCAGGTGCTCTGGTATTCCCATCTCTTTCAGAATTTTCCACAGTTTATTGTGATCCACACAGTCAAGGGCTTTGGCATAGTCAACAAAGCAGAAATAGATGTTTTTCTGGAACTCTCTTGCTTTTTCGATGATCTATCAGGTGTTGGCAACTTGATCTCTGGTTCCTCTGCCTTTTCTAAAACCAACTTGAACATCTGGAAGTTCATGGTTCATGTATTGCTGAAGCCTGGCTTGGAGAATTTTGAGCATTACTTTACTAGCATGTGAGATGAGTGCAATTGTGTGGTAGCTTGAGTCTTTTTTGGCATTGCCTTTCTTTGGGTTAGAATGAAAACTGACCTTTTCCACTCCTGTGGCCACTGCCGAGTTTTTCAAATGTGCTGCCATATTGAGTGCAGCACTTTCACAGCATCATCTTTCAGGATTTGAAATAGTTCAACTGGAATTCCATCACCTCCACTAGCTTTGTTTGTAGTGATGTCTTCTAAGGCCCACTTGAATTCACATTCCAAGATGTCTGGCTCTAGCTGAGTGATCACACTGTTGTGATTATCTTGATTGTGAAGATCTTTTTTGTCCAGTTCTTCCGTGTATCCTTGGCACCTCTTCTTAGTATCTTCTGCTTCTGTTAGGTCCCTACCATTTCTGTCCTTTATTGAGCCCACCTTTGCATGACATGTTCCCTTGGTATCTCTAATTTTCTTGAAGAGATCTCTAGTCTTTCCCATTCTGTTGTTTTCCTCTATCTCTTTGCATTGATCTCTGAGGAAGGTTTTCTTTTCTCTCTTTGCTATTCTTTGGAACTCTGCATTCAGATGCTTATATCTTTCCTTTTCTCTTTTGCTTTTCACTTCTCTTCTTTTCACAGCTATTTGTAAGTCCTCCTCAGACAGACATTTTGCTTTTTTGCATTTCTTTTCCATAAGGATGATCTTGATCCCTGTCTCTTGTAAAATGTCAGGAACCTCCGTCCATAGTTCATCAGGCACTCTATCTATCAGATCTAGGCCCTTAAATCTATTTCTCACTTCCATTGTATAACAAAATGTTAATGTATATGTAAAAAAAAAAAAGCCTCTTGATGAAAGTGAAAGAGGAGAGTTAAAAATTTGGCTTAAAGCTCAACATTCAGAAAACTAAGATCATGGCTTCTGATCCCATCACTTCATGGGAAATAGAAGGGGAAACAATGGAAACAGTGCCAGACTTTATTTTTCTGAGCTCCACAGTCACTGCAGATGGTGATTGCAGCCGTGAAATTAAAAGATGCTTACTCCTTGGAAGGAAAGTTATGAACAACCTAGACAGCATAAGAAAAAGTAGAGACATTACTTTGCCATAAAGGGCCGTCTAGTCAAAGCTATGGTTTTTCCAGTGGCCATGTATGGATGTGAGAGTTGGACTGTGAAGAAAGCTGAGCACCAAAGAATTGATGCTTTTGAACTGTGGTGTTGGAGAAGACTCTTGAAAGTCCCTTGGACTGCAAGGCGATCCAACCAGTCCATTCTAAAGGAGATCAGTCCTGGGTGTTCATTGGAAGGACTGATGTTAAAGCTGAAACTCCAATATTTTGGCCACCTCATGCGAAGAGTTGACTCATTGGAAAAGACTGATGCTGGAGGGACTGGGGGCAGGAGGAGAAGGAGATGATAGAGGATGAGATGGCTGGACAGCATCACCAGCTCGATGGACAAGAGACTGTGTGACTCCGGGAGTTGGCGATGGACAGGGAAGCTTGGCGTGCTGCACTTCATGTGGTCCCGAAGAGCTGGACACGACTGAGCGACTGGAGTAAACTGAACTGAACTGTAACAATATTACTGTTGTTGTTTAGTCACTAGGTCATGTCCAATTCTTTGTGACCCCATGGACTGTAACCCATTAGGTTACTGTGTCTATGGAATTTCCCAAGCAACAATACTGGGGTAGGTTGTCATTTCTTTCTCCAAGGAGTCTTCCGGACCCAGGTATTGAACCTGAATCTCCTGCTTTGGCAGATGGATTCTTTGCCATTGGGTGACTTGGGAAGCCTCTTCAAGGCATAAATGGATTTAAAGTTAAAGGAAGAAATAAGATATATCATGCATTAATCATAAGTAGGTAAGAGTGATGATATTTATATCAAACTTCAGGACACATATATTACCATAACTATGAGAGAATTTTAATAGTAATAAAAGGGTCAGATAATCGAGAACACATGACTATCTTAAGAGTTTATATATTCGTAACAGGTATTCAAATTACTAAGCAGCAGCTTTTAGAATTTAAAAGAGAAGTAGACAATTCCAGAAATCTTAGTAATCAATACAATAAGTAGACAAAAAGTCAGTGAAGTTGTAGAAGATCTGAACAAATGCTGTCAACCAACCTGACTTACCTGATTGT
>SJYX01005123.1:274833-296893 GCA_006410675.1 Oreotragus oreotragus
AGACGGCAGCCCACCAGGCTCCATTCCTGGATTTTCCAGGCAAGAACACTGCAGTGGGTTGCCATTTCCTTTTCCAGTGCCTGAAAGTGAAAAGTGAAAGTGAAGTCGCTCAGTCGTGTCCGACTCTTAGTGAACCAATGAACTGCAGCCTACCAGGCTCCTCAATCCATGGGATTTTCCAGGCAAGAGTACAGATAAATTTTTAAAATTAGAAATATTAGACATCTTAGACTGAATTCTATTTTTATATACATTTTTATATAGAGATGACAAGTAATAATGCTTTAAATAATATTCCAACTTCAACTTGTGAACTTCAAATACTCTTTTAGGTTGATTTGAGTTTAATTTATGGATTAGGTAATTCATTAAAATTCACTGAAGTGTAAAATGGGGCCACACACACAAAAAATAACAAATGAAATCTACTGTCACTCTTTTATGGCCACATTGACTACACTTACTTATGTTGCCAGGAGTTTCATTGTCCCTGGTTTAATTTTGATGTCTTGCTGCTGCTGCTGCAGCTAAGTCACTTCACTCGTGTCCGACTCTGTGTGACCCCATAGACGACAGCCCACCAGGCTCCCCCATTCCTGGGATTCTCCAGGCAAGAATACTGGAGTGGGTTGCCATTTCCTTCTCCAATGCATGAAAGAGAAAAGTGAAAGTGAAGTCGCTCAGTCTGTCCGACTGTTAGCGACCCCACGGACTGCAGCCCACCAGGCTACTCCGTCTATTGGATTTTCCAGGCAAGAGTACTGGGGTGGGGTGCCATTGCCTTCCCCGAGCAGTAGGTATTATTATCCCCATTTTGAACCTAAGGAACCTGAAGCCTCAAGGTCACCCTAAAGGAATCTTGTGCACCTGAGATTCACACCCAAACCTCCTGAACTAACACCTGCTTTTAACCACTGCAGTAAACAATGGCATACCAAGCACATTGCACAGAGTAAACATTCCCTTCTCCATACATTAAATTTTTTTATTAATAACCAGAAAATGTATAAGTAATAATGGTCAGAAAAGAAACAGTGAAAACATTTCTTTTATTGAACTTTGTACATTATAGTATTATATGTGTAATTATATACATATATATGATTACACATAATATATAATAGTAAAAATTCAAAATAAGGAAATAAATGTTATAATAAAGGAAAGAGGTACTGGAGTAATATCTTAATTATATGAGTACAATTTTTAAAATATGAAAAAAACAACTTTTACTGAAGTTTGGACTCTATTTCAGCTTTTAAAATTCTACAGAAATAAAAAATTCCAAGTATACACACAGGATGGCCTGACTGAAATAAGTCAAGATCTCTTTATCTGTCTTACAAGCACTGCTCTATTATGTTAATACTGTTTAAAAGAAGGAATGCACAGTACCTTGAGATTGAGGATAAGCACTAAAGTGAGCTGGAATGATTCCAAGTCATTAAAAAACTTACTCTAAAAAATGATTGTTTGCTTAATTCTAGTGGGTCAAGGAAAAAAATAAAATAGCACTGGTGAATTGGTGTGGGAGTGTATGTGAAAACATTTAAAAAATTAATTGCATATTTCAACATGATTTGTATTGATTATAAACTTTTCATAATTCTGAAAACAATTCTTTTGCATCAAAGGAATTAAATATAATGTGTCATCTTAAATTCAGTGTTCTTTTTTTTTTCGATTTATTACATAAAATCTGTAAAAATGGAACTACTCCATTCAGTTCAATGCGTTCCTGGCCACTCTGTGACCCATTATTCCCATATCCTCATGAAACCAGCCTGATGTCCTCACTTTCATCTCTTAAAATTACGCTCTCCCCAATGTTGCTGACGTCGTTTATCTAGACTCTATCCTATTTTCTTAGCTAGTGTCTACTCTTCTTTGAAGATTCAGCTCAGAGAAGCTATCATTGAGTACTCATTACCTTACAATTTATTGGATTAAGGGCTGCTCATATATGTCTTCGTAGAATCCAGTGCTCATCCAGTGTTTTTTGGTCTGATAAGTTATTCTATTATTTTTAAATTTTAATTTCAATATCTTTCCCTCTACTACTTGAGATTACTTATTTGTGCATCCGGGTGTATCCTACTTTCCTGGCATTTAATAAATGTTTGTGCAATAAATGAAGAATTAAAAAAAAAAATCGGCTTCATTGGTGGTGTAGAGGGTAAAGCATCTGCCTGCAATGTGGGAGACCTGAGTTTGATCCTCAGGTCGGGAAGATCTCCTGGAGAAGGAAATGGCAACCCACTCCAGTACTCTGGTCTGGAAAATTCCACAGACAGAGAAGTCTGCTAGGCTACAGTCCATGGGATCACAAAGATTAGCACACAACTGAGTAACTTCACACACATACACACACACACACACACAAATGAAAATGCTGAGGCACTGTTTTCACTATTTTCAGGTAATTACAATACCTTGCAATCATTTTCAATTGTCAGGTGCTAAAAAAGATGTGTCAGCATGGCCTTCTTTTTTCATTTCTTTGTTTTGCATCACAAACAATGTTATTAAGCAATTATCAATCACATTTGACATTGCTTCTTTAAATATAAATTGAATTCCTACAAGTTGCTTAAAAAGAATAACAAAATAGAGGATATTTTGCTCAGTTCACTCAAGATTGATGGCCCCATGTCCTTAAGGAGGCAATGCAGAATGCTAACAATCAAAGAAAAACAAGCTGCCTGTTCTCTGCCAAACCTCTGAGGAAAGACATCTTCCTGGTCACCTGATCCTTTTACTGGTATTTAAAATGACCTACTCTGTGTCTATATTAGGCCCTGAGGCACAGGTTCTGCCCCTTGGAGCTTCTTCCTGAATACCTCCTGATAACCTCATACATAGAAGCACACAGGTCACTACTTTCTAAATGTCTTGATTCTAACTGACCACCTCTTCTCTCCATTTTCCTCATTACATCCTCAATTTAGGGCCTTACTATATCTTCTTTACTGTCCCTGTGTATAAATATGGGGCAACTGTACTTCATTCTCCATACCTTTATGAGAGTGATTTATCTAAAATGTTAATGTAATCATATACCTTTCCCTATATGACAGTTTTGCTGTAGAACTGAGCAGAAGGGCCACATGAATAACTTGTTATTTTTGTCTTCTTTTCCCCTAACTACTTCCCTGGCATTTCATTTCTAAAGTTTATCTAATTCCTTGCCCACCAACACCACAACTACTATAAAGAAAAATATTCATGGACACGTTTTCACTTTCTAATATGAACTCTAGATCATTAAACCATACTGATGTTTTATTAACATCCATTAAACAACAGCAACTGTTTAATGATTTTTAGTCTTGATTTGTTATTCAGTCTCTAGAAAAATGATGTGGAAGCACTAAAAGCCAGATTACAATCAGAGTATTAAGAATTTAAGCACACACAAAAACCTTCTTAAAACAGAGATATAAAATAATTTCATTGCAGAAGGTAAAAACTTGGATATACCAAGCAACCATGGAGAGATCTGGTCTAAGGAAAAAAGAAGGGATAAAAAAAAAAAGAAACTTGACTTCAGTTTCATGCAGAGATTAGAAGTCAGGTTAATATCCACTTATTCAACAAAAATTTATTAAGTGCTAGTAATGTGTAAATAAAAATTCTTGGCACTGAGAACATAACAGTCCCTCAACTTAAAAAATCTCACAGGCTAGTGGAGGAGACACCATAGCAGTATGCACTTATGACCTTGTATGGTAAATTTAGCAGTTAAGATTAGTCCTTGGTGTTTGTTTATGCTAATCCTTCCTTGCAATGCCTTTTCTTTTCCCCTCTATGTGCATGAAATATACCCCTTAGTTGACAGAAAATAAGTCTCATCTCCTCCTTAAACCCTCTCTGAATTCTCATTTTTCAACCCCCCTTATTTTTAACTTAATTGAATGCCCATTCTGACATGCACATATTGCCACTGGTTCTTATCTAAAGATAATCCTTCATGGCAGGCACTGACACTGGGGACACGGGGGTAGAAACTACAGGCACAGTTCCAGGTCTCATGGATATGGCAGGCTAGCACTGGAGGCAGTCATTAAATACCAAATTATAAGTAAATGAAATGAGTACTATGATCCCAGGGTATGACATGATAACATGAAATTACAGCAATAATTTTGTATTACAGTATGAAAACAATATAAGGAAGGCTTCACATGGTGCCGCTTACATGGATTTTTTTCTCAGGCAGAGGTTTCAAGAAATTGTAGTTAATTACCAAAAAACTGTAGGAAATCTAACTTAAATCACATTGAATTTTAACTAATATGTATAGACAATCAATAATTTAAAATGTTTAAAACCAAAATCTCCAAAATATCAAACTAATTTACAAACATGGAGCAAATATTATTCTTCTCGAATAAGACTTTTCTAGAATAAGACTTTACTAGAAACTTTTCCTCTTTTTCATAAAGATCTTAAAGTTTAGAAATTATTAGTGATATAACATTCATTGAGAAATCACTATTCTGTGGAATTTATAGAAATATAACAAACTAGAGTTCAGAGTACAGTTCCATACTTCAGCAACAGTTGAAAATAGGGAAAAAAGTGTTTAGTGCCCGAAGCAGGTTAAAACAATACAAAGTAAACAATCTAATTCTAAGCAGTACCATACATTTCTAGCCAATGAAATATTAATCATTTTGGAAACTGAGGCCAGTGCCTTTATTTATGCATTTATAAAAATTGCCTAACATTTTTTTCATAAAATCTTTTTACAAATACATTTTATTATGTCCCACATGTCTGGGGTAGGAAGAAGACAA
This sequence comes from Oreotragus oreotragus, assembly GCA_006410675.1. Taxonomy (NCBI): domain Eukaryota; kingdom Metazoa; phylum Chordata; class Mammalia; order Artiodactyla; family Bovidae; genus Oreotragus; species Oreotragus oreotragus. Next base: position 279,633 of record SJYX01005123.1, read on the forward strand.
ACATAAGTTTACTGAATGGGAGTAGTGGTACTATATATATCATGCCAGGGAGTTTAAGATCAGTTTTCAAACCCAATATTTTATTTCCCTCCCATTACTTTCTTCCCTAAACAAATTCAAGAATCAGCTATAAAATGATTCAACGAAGGATTGATAAAAGCCAGAATAAACAGGAAAAAGAGAAAGCTGTTATCATCAACCCCTGTCGCCTCTGACTCTTCCTAAGTCAGACACATTATAGTGGGAAAAGCTATTTCATGATTAGTAGTAGTAGTAGTTAAGTCGCTAAGTCACGTCCGACTCTTGAAATCCCATGGACTGTAGCCTTTCAGGCTCTTCTGTCCATGAGATTCTCCAGGCAAGAATGGAAAAATTAATTTTTTATTTTGCCATTAAAAAAATCAATACTTTAAAAGTTTTAGTTTTGTTTAAAGCTGATTGGCATATAAAGCAGGGTTGATAATTTAAAAATAATTTCCTGAAAGGACAGTTTCTTACTGTATATTTATTGCATACATAAACCATACAGTAGTGCACTTAAATGCTGTGGATTGATAGTAACGATTTAGAGAAAAGGACAGAAAGAAAAATGAATGGTGACAAGGTATGACATGTGCCTACCATTTAATTTCTTTAGAGAGGCAGAGTTTGAACAGGAGAGAAACGATGGATGATTTCTGTACACTGCACTACTCAATAACTATGTAAAGGCCATCTTGAGCTGTGAAATCTACTATCTCTACAAGGTGAACATTTTTTGAGCTGACCCATGCTTGTTGCACGAACATAACTCCCACTGTTTTATATCTACTTGTTACTTTGCAGAGATTGGTTGGTTACATGACAAGCATTCATGAATTACTACTACATACTGAGTAAATAGGAAAAGGAGTACGTCAAGGCTGTATATTGTCACCCTGCTTATTTAACGTATATGCAGAGTACATCATGAGAAACGCCTTGCTGGAACAAGCACAAGCTGGAATCAAGATTGCAGGGAGAAATATCAACAACCTCAGATATGCAGATGACACCACCCTTATGACAGAAAGTGAAGAAGAACTAAAGAGCCTCTTGATGAAAGTGAAACAGGAGAGTGAAAAGGTTGGCTTAAGGCTCAACATTCAGAAAACTAAGATCATGGCATCCAGTCCCATCACTTCATGGGAAATAGATGGGGAAACAGTGGCAGACTTTATCTTTTTGGGCTCCAAAATCACTGCAGATGGTGACTGCAGCCATGAAATTAGAAGACACTTACTCCTTGGAAGGAAAGTTATGACCAATCCAAACAGCATATTAAAGAGGAGACATTACTTTGTCAACAAAGGTCCATCTAGTCAAGGCAATAGTTTTTCCAGTGGTCATGTATGGATGTGAGAGTTGGACTGTAAAGAAAGCTGAGTGCCAAAGAATTGATGCTTTTGAACTGTGGTGTTGAAGAAGACTTTTGAGAGTCCCTTGGACTGCAAGGATATCCAACCAGTTCATCCTAAAGGAGATCAGTCCTGGGTGTTCATTGGTAGGACTGATGTTGAAGCTGAAACTCCAATATTCTGGCCACCTGATGTGAAGAGCTGTCTCGTTTGAAAAGACCCTGATGCTGGGAAAGATTGAGGGCAGGAGGAGAAGGGGATGACAGAGGATGAGATGGTTGGATGGCATCACCAACTCAATGGACATGGGTTTGGGTGGACTTTGGGAATTGGTAAAGGGCAGAGAGGCCTGGCGTGCTGCTGTTCATGGGGTCACAAAGAGTTGGACACAAACTGAGCCACTGAACTGAACTGAACTGAGTAGTAATAATCACAACGTAACAAAATGGGGTAGAGGAGATAAATGCCTAGTAACATTTTCCCTTCCAAATGAATTTCTCCTCCCCTGTGTATAGCCTGCAACTTTTCTCTCCTCTCTCTTAGAGATTCCACCTCTCTCAGTCTTAGTCCTAACCTTTGCACCTCAGTTTTCCTTTCCTTCCACCTCTCTAGTCTACATCCCTCTCTCTCATCTCTTGATTTGACTTTATGAAATCCTAATGAATCATATTAAAATTGGAAAATACTTCCTACAGAAAAAGAAAAAAAGAGAGAGAGAGAGAGTAATTTACATAAGGAGTAAGACTAAGGACAGTCACAGGTTAATTAAATATTTCCTATCACATAAGAGTTAGAAAAATATACCTATTGCATTTTGTAACACCCTTTACTGTATACTCAAGGTTTTAGAAAAGTGTTTATACACTGAAGGTCAAAACTCTAAGCTTATAATATCAATTTATTAGGTCAGAACAAACATTATGTTTTTAATGAATTAGAACCATATTGAACATGGTAGAACAGAATAGAAAAAATAATTGAATAGATCAGAGATGTTTCGGGGAAAAAACAGGGAAACTAGGAATGAACTGGATTGAGAAGCAAAAAGTTCTTCATGTGAATGTTGTTAGTTGCTCAGTTGTATCTGACTCTGTGTGACCCTGTGGACTATAGTCTGTCAAGCTCCTGTGTCCATGGAAATCTCTAGGCAAGAATACTGGAGTGGGTAGCCATTGCCTTCCCCAGGGGATCTTCCCCACCCAGGGATTGAACCCCCGTCTCCTGGACTCAGGCAGATTCTTTACCATCTGAGCCACCAGGGAAGAATGTATATCTCAGTCAAATAAATTGAAAGTTTGTGATGATATAGGTGTTAACCTATTAATTTCTACATAAAGCCAAAAATTAACACTGAAAAATATTTACTTTAATGCTCTGTTAAATTAGTAATTGAGATCCAATCACATTTTGGCAAGAGTTACAGGGACAGAAAACTGTGTCTTCGATTAAATTTTTATTCCAGAAGTACAGGCTAAACAGTTTAAACAAAAGTTTGTGTAAGAACAGTGGTATCACTGCTTATTTAGAAATAAATTTAGAGGGTAAGCTCATATCCCAAGAGGACAAAATAACTCAGCATTGCAGACAGTTAAGTCCCAAGGGCAGCAATGACCTACAGCAGGGAAAGAATGAAGAATGTTCCTTTTTTTTTTTTTTTTACCAGCTGTGTGGAACAACATATACATTCTCATGGGCAGAGAAGTCTAGGAATATATTTGTCACTTTAAAAAAAGGTACTCAAATAATGATCATAATTTTATGCTCTACAAATGATGCAGAAGTACTTTTTACTTGTTAATTAACTTTTGGATTTAGTGAGTTAAAAAGGTAGTAAACTACTTATTTCAGTAGTAAATTCTTAGTGTTCAAGTCAATTATTTCTTGCTTTTATTGTATGAATGTTTTGGTAATTTTACAGAAAAAAGGAAAGTGTTAGCCTCCAAAGAGTTTACTTGCAAATTCCCATTAATGTGTGCATATGAGCTAGTAGCTATTTTGTTTCTTAAATAAGGTATAGGTGATAAAGCTGCCAGGAAACTGGATAGTCTTTCAAATATTCTAACTCCAGGCCACCCCCATTTGTTGACAGAATAAATTAGAGTTCTTTACCTGTGTCCAAGCATAGGATGTATTCAAGCATATGCAGATGACACCAGTCTTTTGGCAGAAAGCGCCTCTTGATGAAAGTGAAAGAGGGGAGTGAAAAAGTTGGTTTAAAACTCAACATTCAAAAAATGAAGATTATGGCATCCGGTCCCATCACTTCATGGTAAATAGAGGGGGAAACAATGGAAACAGTGAGAGACTTTATTTTGGGGGGCTCCAAAATCACTGCATATGGTAACTGCAGCCATGAAATTAAAAGATGCTTGCTCCTTGCAAGAAAAGCTATGACCAACCTAGACAGCATATTAAAAAGCAGAGACTTTGCCAACAAGGGTCTGTCTAGTCAAAGCTATAGTTTTCCCAGTAGTCATATATGTATGAGAGAGTTGGACCATAAAGAATGCTGAATGCAGAAGAATTGATGCTTTTAAACTGTGGTGCTGGAGAAGACTCTTGAGGGTCCCTAGGGGCTGCAATGCAGAGAAGGCAATGGCACTCCACTCCAGTATTCTTGCCTGGAAAATCCCATAGATGGAGGAGCCTAGTGGGCTACAGTACATGGGGTCACTAAGAGTCGAACACAACTGAGCGACTTCACTTTCACTTTCATGCACTGGAGAAGGAAATGGCAACCCACTCCAGTGTTCTTGCCTGGAGAATCCCAGGGATGGAAGCCAGGTGGGCTGCCATCTGTGGGGTCACACAGACTCGGACATTACTGAAGTGACTTAGCAGCAGCAGCAGCAGCAGCAGGGGCTGCAATGAGCTTCAACCAGTCAATCCTAAAGGAAATCAGTCCTGATTATTCATTGGAAAGACTGATGCTGAAGCTGAAATTCCAATATTTTGGCCATCTGATGTGAAGAACTGATTCATTTGAAAAGACCCTAATGCTGGGAAAGATTGAAAGCAGGAGGAGAAGGGGCAGACAGAGGATGAGATTGTTGGACGGCATCACCCACTCTACGGACATCAGTTTGGATAAGCTCCGAGAGTTGGTGATGGACAGGGATGCCTGGCATGATGCAGTCCATGGGGTCACAAAGAGTCAGACATGACTGAGAGTCTGAACTGAACGGAAGCATTCTTGAGAGGATGTTAAAGGCACTGTGAAGTGGTAGCTATGAATAAAGTCTAATAGACTTGAGTTGCAAACCCAACACCAATGTTCATAACAAAACAATTTGGTGCAAAGTAATAAAATAAGCCTATTTCATTTCACTGCTTCAAAGATTAGATGAGATAATAATGCAAACTCTGAGCATCATGCCTGAGAAACAATCAGCATGCCTGACATACGATCAGCATGATTGCATTTATTTTTATATACTTATAAAATTATATAAACTTTATATAATTTATAAAGACTTGGGATTTGGTACCAGGTTGGTTGTTCTGTTACGGGAAACAGATACTGAAACCACCAACCCTGTCCAGACACCATAGTAGCCATTTGCGTGAGTTACTTTACAAACGGAGATCACAGTAAGCAACATAGAACCAACAAACCACCACTAACCAGAAGAATTTGGGAAAGGTCAAAAGGATGCCATGTGTCCTACACCTCCCAGAATCCTCCTCACTGGGATTCATCTTGGTTAAGCAATGAGTGCACCAGCAGGAAGGATCCTGAATCAGAAGATTGAGCAGAGACAACTTGGAACTAATCCCATCACCATAAACTCTGAGACTGCGAGCCATTTGGCAGAGCAGTTCTCCTGGGTTCCTTTACCCTCCTGTTTTCTGCCTTGGCTCCCCTTCCCAATAAAGTCTCTTGCTTTGTAGCACATGTGTCTCCTTGGACAATTCATTTCTGACTGTTACACAAGAGTCCACTTTTGAGCCCTGGAAGGAGTGCCCCTTCTTGCAACAGTTTGGCTTATAAATTCAATTTTCAGCCCACTCTACTAATTTAGAATCATCATTGTCATTGTTGTAGGTAAATTTGTAAACATATTCCTTTTACTCTCCACCTCCAAATGACTAGAACCATTGTTTTCTCTCTTTTATGGGACCTTTAGTATTTATAATCTATGCCACATAATACTGTCTAAAATGCTGTATAGTTATTAGTACTATGTGTATTTTTATAGTAGGCTTTCTCGTCCCTGCAATGAAATCTTACACTTCTCAAGAGAGAGAGAAATATTACCACTTGATTCCTCTCAGCAGATATAAATTTACTGTGAAGTTAAAGAAGCTCCTGCCTTGTATAGGCTCCTTCAGAAACCCTGGAAGAGGACCATCAATGTGTTTACAAGAATATATGGTTTGACAAAATTTGTGAAAGCAACATATTTTCCTTAAAGAATTTTTGTAGATTGGCTTTAGGCCACAGAGAACCTGTATCTATTGCCACCACTGGGCATGAAATCAAAGAGAGAATTCATGTATTTGTAAATTTGCCTCCAGCTTGAAAATCTTTGATATTCTAATTTTTTTTTTTAAACAAATTCAATGACTAGTTCACCAGAGCAGGTTTGCAGTTCACAGTACATCTTGACTGAGTGCATAATTTCAGCAAAGACAAAAGGGCAGCTGGTCTTAGAGCTGTCTCTTATACACATCTAGATGTGTATAAGAGACAGGTTTTTTTTTTTTTTTACCAGCTGTGTGGAACAACATATACATTCTCATGGGCAGAGAAGTCTAGGAATATATTTGTCACTTTAAAAAAAGGTACTCAAATAATGATCATAATTTTATGCTCTACAAATGATGCAGAAGTACTTTTTACTTGTTAATTAACTTTTGGATTTAGTGAGTTAAAAAGGTAGTAAACTACTTATTTCAGTAGTAAATTCTTAGTGTTCAAGTCAATTATTTCTTGCTTTTATTGTATGAATGTTTTGGTAATTTTACAGAAAAAAGGAAAGTGTTAGCCTCCAAAGAGTTTACTTGCAAATTCCCATTAATGTGTGCATATGAGCTAGTAGCTATTTTGTTTCTTAAATAAGGTATAGGTGATAAAGCTGCCAGGAAACTGGATAGTCTTTCAAATATTCTAACTCCAGGCCACCCCCATTTGTTGACAGAATAAATTAGAGTTCTTTACCTGTGTCCAAGCATAGGATGTATTCAAGCATATGCAGATGACACCAGTCTTTTGGCAGAAAGCGCCTCTTGATGAAAGTGAAAGAGGGGAGTGAAAAAGTTGGTTTAAAACTCAACATTCAAAAAATGAAGATTATGGCATCCGGTCCCATCACTTCATGGTAAATAGAGGGGGAAACAATGGAAACAGTGAGAGACTTTATTTTGGGGGGCTCCAAAATCACTGCATATGGTAACTGCAGCCATGAAATTAAAAGATGCTTGCTCCTTGCAAGAAAAGCTATGACCAACCTAGACAGCATATTAAAAAGCAGAGACTTTGCCAACAAGGGTCTGTCTAGTCAAAGCTATAGTTTTCCCAGTAGTCATATATGTATGAGAGAGTTGGACCATAAAGAATGCTGAATGCAGAAGAATTGATGCTTTTAAACTGTGGTGCTGGAGAAGACTCTTGAGGGTCCCTAGGGGCTGCAATGCAGAGAAGGCAATGGCACTCCACTCCAGTATTCTTGCCTGGAAAATCCCATAGATGGAGGAGCCTAGTGGGCTACAGTACATGGGGTCACTAAGAGTCGAACACAACTGAGCGACTTCACTTTCACTTTCATGCACTGGAGAAGGAAATGGCAACCCACTCCAGTGTTCTTGCCTGGAGAATCCCAGGGATGGAAGCCAGGTGGGCTGCCATCTGTGGGGTCACACAGACTCGGACATTACTGAAGTGACTTAGCAGCAGCAGCAGCAGCAGCAGGGGCTGCAATGAGCTTCAACCAGTCAATCCTAAAGGAAATCAGTCCTGATTATTCATTGGAAAGACTGATGCTGAAGCTGAAATTCCAATATTTTGGCCATCTGATGTGAAGAACTGATTCATTTGAAAAGACCCTAATGCTGGGAAAGATTGAAAGCAGGAGGAGAAGGGGCAGACAGAGGATGAGATTGTTGGACGGCATCACCCACTCTACGGACATCAGTTTGGATAAGCTCCGAGAGTTGGTGATGGACAGGGATGCCTGGCATGATGCAGTCCATGGGGTCACAAAGAGTCAGACATGACTGAGAGTCTGAACTGAACGGAAGCATTCTTGAGAGGATGTTAAAGGCACTGTGAAGTGGTAGCTATGAATAAAGTCTAATAGACTTGAGTTGCAAACCCAACACCAATGTTCATAACAAAACAATTTGGTGCAAAGTAATAAAATAAGCCTATTTCATTTCACTGCTTCAAAGATTAGATGAGATAATAATGCAAACTCTGAGCATCATGCCTGAGAAACAATCAGCATGCCTGACATACGATCAGCATGATTGCATTTATTTTTATATACTTATAAAATTATATAAACTTTATATAATTTATAAAGACTTGGGATTTGGTACCAGGTTGGTTGTTCTGTTACGGGAAACAGATACTGAAACCACCAACCCTGTCCAGACACCATAGTAGCCATTTGCGTGAGTTACTTTACAAACGGAGATCACAGTAAGCAACATAGAACCAACAAACCACCACTAACCAGAAGAATTTGGGAAAGGTCAAAAGGATGCCATGTGTCCTACACCTCCCAGAATCCTCCTCACTGGGATTCATCTTGGTTAAGCAATGAGTGCACCAGCAGGAAGGATCCTGAATCAGAAGATTGAGCAGAGACAACTTGGAACTAATCCCATCACCATAAACTCTGAGACTGCGAGCCATTTGGCAGAGCAGTTCTCCTGGGTTCCTTTACCCTCCTGTTTTCTGCCTTGGCTCCCCTTCCCAATAAAGTCTCTTGCTTTGTAGCACATGTGTCTCCTTGGACAATTCATTTCTGACTGTTACACAAGAGTCCACTTTTGAGCCCTGGAAGGAGTGCCCCTTCTTGCAACAGTTTGGCTTATAAATTCAATTTTCAGCCCACTCTACTAATTTAGAATCATCATTGTCATTGTTGTAGGTAAATTTGTAAACATATTCCTTTTACTCTCCACCTCCAAATGACTAGAACCATTGTTTTCTCTCTTTTATGGGACCTTTAGTATTTATAATCTATGCCACATAATACTGTCTAAAATGCTGTATAGTTATTAGTACTATGTGTATTTTTATAGTAGGCTTTCTCGTCCCTGCAATGAAATCTTACACTTCTCAAGAGAGAGAGAAATATTACCACTTGATTCCTCTCAGCAGATATAAATTTACTGTGAAGTTAAAGAAGCTCCTGCCTTGTATAGGCTCCTTCAGAAACCCTGGAAGAGGACCATCAATATGTTTACAAGAATATATGGTTTGACAAAATTTGTGAAAGCAACATATTTTCCTTAAAGAATTTTTGTAGATTGGCTTTAGGCCACAGAGAACCTGTATCTATTGCCACCACTGGGCATGAAATCAAAGAGAGAATTCATGTATTTGTAAATTTGCCTCCAGCTTGAAAATCTTTGATATTCTAATTTTTTTTTTAAACAAATTCAATGGCTAGTTCACCAGAGCAGGTTTGCAGTTCACAGTACATCTTGACTGAGTGCATAATTTCAGCAAAGACAAAAGGGCAGCTGGTCTTAGAGCTGGCAATAAAAAATAATGTTTAGATTTTGGATGGGGAAGTGAAACCAGAGATATTGGGGACTGTCAGCTTTGGGGAGATATTTTTAAAATAAACATAAATTCGATACAAGAAAAATAACATATGGAAAGGTGACGAACAGATAATTATTTGTCTTTAAAAATAGGGAGTATTTTTGGGGGTGAGAGAGAGAGAACTGAATCCTCGAACATGCCAATAAAAGTAATAGTAATAATAACAATAAAATGATATCAACAATAAGCAGGGTGCTAAATGCTTTATAAAAAAATATCTCTAAACTCTAAACAACTGTCAGGCAGGTATTAATATTCCTGTTTCATATATAAGCTGATTGATACTTAAATATTTGCACATGATCATACAGCTATTTAAAGATAAGCCAGTGCTTCCCTGGTGGCTCAGTGGTAAAGAACCTGCCTACCAGTGCAGAAGACATCCCTGATCCAGGAAGATCCCATAGGCTATGAAGCAACTAAGCCTATGCACCACCACTATCGAGCCTGTGCTGCAGAACCTGAGAATGACAACTGCTGAGGACTGTGTGCCCTCGTGCCTATGTTCCACAATAAGAGAGGTCACTGCAATGAGAAGCCCATTTACAGCAACTAAGAGAAAAGCCCACACAGCAACCAAGATCCAGCATAGACAAAAATAAATAAATAAATAATTTTCAAAAAAGAGACAGTACTAAAAAAAAATAAAAATAAAAATAAAAAGAGACAGTACTAGAACCTAGCCCATTTGACTCTTAACTATTGCACCTATTGCATGTATGGGGTATGTCAAAACTGAGAGTCTTGGCTTTTAAAAGTAGGAAAGTCATTAGAAAATTTGTTTATTCATCATGAGCTTATTCCTAAGACTAAATTTCTTAGGTGTATTTTAGTGAAATAAGATCTAGGTTCTGGAAACCAATAAACTCTGGGTATATGATGCAACAACTTAAAATATTTTGTATTTGTATTAAATAATAATTTTAAATACTTTTAAATTTAATTAAAATTAAAATTAAATTTAATTAAAATTTAATTTAAAAATAAACATTTTTAAATACTTAATATTTGTATTAAGTAATAATGTTTCACAGCAGTTAGTAGAGTGCTTACTAGGACAAAACAATAGATGTGACATAGTTTTTAACTTGGCTGCTTTTCAAATCAGCTTTAAAAATGATCTCTGACTTACCTCTCATCTCAGAATTGTGTCTGACATGCTATGCACTAAAAACAATGTGTATTTTTTTCTATGTATCTTTTCATTGTGTTGTCAATTTTAATTAGTGTGTATATTTTCTGGCCTCTCTCAAATACTCTATAATGATTTTTATAAATTATTTCTTGGGAATTTATGAGCATGATGCATTTCCTATAGATATGAAATGAAGACAACCATTTTTATTCAATTAACTTAAAAATCATTTGTGGCAATGTCCTGAGTGCATGTGTGTTCAACCGAATCCCACTCTTTGTGACTACATGGACTGTAGCCTGCCAGGCTCGTCAGTCCATAGAATTTTCCAGATAAGAATACTGGAGTGGGTTGCTATTTCCTTCTCCAGGAGATCTTCCTGACCTGGGGACTGAACCCATGTCTCTTGTGTCTCCTGCATGGGCAGGCAGATTCTCTACCACTGAGCCACCTGGGAAGCCCCAACGCCCTGAGTACAGAAGGATAAACATGAGACAGCACATTCCCTCAAACGGTTCCCAATCTAGCGCAATTATTGTCAAATAGAGTGTACATGGGAAGCAGCTTGGATGTGTTTGAATTTGTGGAGAAACGGTCTCCATAGAGTTGCTATTCTAAGTGGCTCAGTGGTAAAGAATCCACCTGCCAATGCAGGAGACAAAGGAGACTCAGGTTTGACCCCTCGGGAAGAACCCCTGGAGGCTGAAATGACAACCTACTCCAGTATTTTTTTTTTCTGGGAAATCACATGGACAGAGGAGCCTGGCTGGCTACGACAGTCTATGGGGTTGCAAAGAGTTGGACACCACTGAGCACGCACGCATGCAGTTCCCAGAGAGAACCTTAGTTATAGCATTGAAATTGAGGCTAAGGAATCTATCTACATTTTTAAGAAGTACTCCAGTGATTATTATGTGGTTTGTTCTTACCTTGAGAAATTGATCTAATAAAAAAGAGACACATATACAACTTATTGCAATATAAGATCCACTAAAATAAGCACAGTAAAAGTTATAACGTAAGAAAAGAATAATTCTTTTCTCACCTTTTTTTGGATAAAAGAAATCACTGTTACAGTCATTCTTCATTCACAAAGAGAATTCAGACAAAGACACAAGCTTTAATAAAAAAGTTTCCTTCTCTTATCCACATATAAAATTATTTATAATTTGATATATGTAATAATATATCCCATACTGATGACTAAAATAAACTAATCCAATCTACAGACATAGCTTTCTGCCAAGTTATATTTCATTGTGTATACATAGGGACATTTTCCACCAACCTGCCTTCTTCTTTAGTAATATTTGTTTCTTTCTAGGCCCTATCTGGATGTTTTATGCTAGTGGATTAGGATCCTGGCATAGTGCAGTCCACGGGTCAAAAGGAGTTGGACATAACTGGGCGACTGAACAACAACAACAGGAGCCTACTGAAACTCTGGCATTTTAAACATATAACTGGAAATGAAATCAGTAAATCAATGAAGTCAAATGTGTTACAAATCCACACAAAACAGAGACATAAGGCATTTGAGTGAAAGTGAAAGCCATTGTGAGTAACCAACTGTGGATGCCCAGTGGGAAATACTCATGATTTTGTGTCTAGTCTTTATCCAATGTGGACTTTACACTTGGCTGAAAGACAGGCTCTTATTCTAGCACAGCTAGAGGCTGATTATGTTAGGTTGGCTACATCTAGATGAAATTCACTGGATTTATATAAGCTCTATTACCTGAACCAAAAGGGGAATGAAAAGTTACATCAACATTATAATGTTAAAAAGGCATAGCTTTTGGAATAAAATCAATAGTTGAAATCAGTTGAAGCATCAGTAGATTAATTATCTGCAACATGTTTCATGTATTTCTGTCAATTATAATTTCCAACCAGCAAACAAATTATGTTCTATTTCACTCATTTTAAATCTCATAAAAGGGAAAATAAAATTGTAATTCATTGTACACTTATTTAAAGAGCAGTTTCTCTATAATTTGAATATGCTCTTTCTGCAGAATAGATTGCAAATACCATCAATTAGGAGTCATATCTCCCCATAGCCTTTGGCATGGTGAAGTGTGTGTGTGCTAAGTCATGTCCAACTCTTTGCAGCCCCATGTACTGTAGTTTGCCAGGCTCTTCTGTCCATGGAATTTTTCAAGCAACAATACTGGAGTGGGCACCACTTCCTACTTCAGGGGATCCCAAAGACTGAACCCACGTCTCTTACGTCTCCTGCATTGGGAAGTGTGTTTTTTGCCATTAGTGTTACCTGGGAAGCTCCAGCATGATAAGGGGTTCATTGTTACTTATGTTCACTGAACTGATGAATAAAACAATTGCTTAATACAAAAATAAACGTGTAGACATGCAGTAAGACATTATTCATTTTTTTTCTCTTTGGAACTTGTTTTTGAGCTACATATCCATATAAATCTGAAGTAAATAAAAGATATAATTTGGATATGGAAAGCTTTTCTTGTATGACAGAATATACTCTTTTTGGTTAGATTGTATTATTTTTTATAAGAGTCAGGTTTGTGGCTTTCCACTATTTTTATTAAATTTATTTCTTACAATATGTCAAAATCTTCATATAAATATAGTAGCATCACTAAGAGAGAAAAAAACGTCATATAACTACATAAAAATGTAAGAGGGGTTCTCTAGCATCTAAGGAGATACTTTTCATTACTCAAGACTTCAGTGATGTCTCCTCCTGTATGATTCAAGGTTCATTCTACATACCACTTAACACCTGAGGATATATTTTCATTTAGTTTTTCAATTGCTGGGTCTCATCTAACCTCACATCAATTCATCAAAGGCAAAGACTAAACTTTTTCTTAAAAATAACTCCTATATTGTCCATGTCTCAATCACTGAGATTGTATAAAGTCTCTATATCATCTATTAATAACTTTTCCAGCCATGCCTACTACTGGGACTGGAAGAGTTATCTCTGATATGCTTCTTGAATTTTATCATTTTCCTTCAATTCACTCTGAAAGTTGCAATAGCATTTACCATGACAAAAACCAGAAATATAAGTAAAAACTGACTCATTTAAATTTAAGAGCCTGAGACCAACTGTTGCCGTTTTAAGAAGTGACACTGAGAAAGGAGCTGATCAAGAGGCAGAAGTTCTTTGAGATAGGTTTTGCTCTCTGATTAAAAGTTGTAATTACAAAAGACCTGTTGACTTTTATAGTTTTTCTATGTTTTTTCTGGTGATTACTTTGCAAAGTTTTTACAAACTCTTTTATAATAGAGAAGGTGGTAAATATTTGTTACATATGTGAAAATTCTTTTTACTGTTGATTCCTCATTTACTTACAGTATTTTAAAATTATTTTTAAAAATTGAAAAATGTCTTTGAGAATCTATAGGAATAGAAATACCTTACATAACTTAAAAATTTAATTCAATAAGGAAACAATTATGAAAATTCTAATTATCAAATTGTAATCGACTTCATATAGTACTAACATTTGACAGAGAGCTGACCATTTAGATTTCTGCTGGAGTCACTAAAGTGGCATTCTGTTGAATTCACTGCAAACTTTTCCACTTATGTGACTAAATTAATATCACTGATATATCATACTGTAATGAATTTTAAGAATGGTGTGATCAAGATTTCTTTTTTAAAGTCTTTAACTCTGTTCTTGGGTTTTCTCTTTGAAATCTGAAGTAATCGGGTATCAGCTCAGTTTGGTTCTATGACTCAGTCATATCTGACTCTGAGATGCCATGGAGTGCAGCACCCCAGGCCTCCAAGTCCATCACCAACTTCCGGAGTTTACTCAAACTCATGCCCACTGATTGGATGATGCAACCCCATCATCTCATTCTTGTCATCCCATTCTCTTCCTGCCTTCAATCTTTCCCAGCATCAGGGTCTTTTCCAATTAGTCAGTTCTTTGCAGGTGGCCAAAGTATTGGAGTTTCAGCTTCAACATCAGTCCTTCCAATGAATATTCAGGACTGATTTCTTTTACGATGGACTAGTTGGATCTCCTTGCAGTCCAAGGGACTCCACAGTTCAAAAGCATCAATTCTTCAGTGCTCAGATTTCTTTGTAGTCTGACTCTCACATCCATATGTGATTACTGGAAAAACCATAGCCTTGACTAGACGGACTTTTGTTGGCAAATTAATGTTTCTGCTTTTTAATATGCTGCCTAGGTTGGTCATAAATTTTCTTCCAAGGAATAAGAGTCTTTCTATTTCATGGCTGCAATCACCATCTGCAATGATTTTGGAGCCCCCCAAAATAAAGTCTGTCACTGTTTCCCAGTCTATTTGTCATGAAGTGATGGGACCAGATGCCATGATGTTACTTTTCTGAATGATGAGCTTTAAGTCAACTTTTTCACTCTCCTCTTTCACTTTCATCAAGAGGCTCTTCAGTTCTTCTTAGCTTTCTGCCTTAAGGATGGTGTCATCTGCATATCTGAGGTTATTGATATTTCTCCCAGCAGTCTTGAGTCGAGCTTGATCTTCATCCAGCCCAGTGTTTCTCATGATGTACTCTGCATATAAGTTAAATAAGCAGGGTGACAATTCATAGGAGCCTGGCAGGCTACAGTCCATGGGGTCGCAAAGAGTCAGACATAACTGAGCAACTTCACTTTAAATTTCACCACATGGAGAAGACTCTTGGGGGTAAAGGCTACACAGAAGATAGCAGAACCGAAAGATGGAAAAAGAATCTTATGGCATAATTTGAGAGCCTTAGATTCAGATGTTTATTAAAGCTCATTCTAGACTTTTCCTTTATGTGAGTCATTTTAAGATCTACTTCTAACTGTTGCAACTAGAAATAGTTATCTAATAAGCATACTCATTTCATTTTATGACTGTTACAGCCCTATATTTAAATGCCATAATTCTTCATATTTTACAAAAATTAATCTCAGGCTTAGAGTGATTAATATTTTGAGTAAGTGATGTAGTTAAGTGATAGAGTCAGGACTCATACCTGTTTATGTAACACAAAAAGCCATAACCTTAACCTATACAATAGCCAGTCTCATGTCTTAGTGTCTCTGTATCCCCAAAACTTAATACAGGCTCTGACTCCTAAGGTATGTTATTTGATTTATACGTTAAAAATGAAGGCATCCCTGCATAATGGAAAAAGAAAGATAAGATAAAAATGGAGAGGACTGTTGAACACAGACAGGTATTGGGTTGGGACCAGTTTGACTAGAATGAAGGATTTTAGAGATTCCTTGAAAAAATAATTCCAAACTCCACTATAGAATTTCTGTCACATATGGATGAGTGCACAGCAGTCAGTGTGTTTTATTTTCTGTTTTAATGCATGCATATGTATAAATCCTATTACCAAGGGTTTGAAAATCTAGCTTCATAAGTGTGATTCTGTCAATCACCAAAGTCACTGAAAATGGATAGTATACTTTCAGTTGGGAGTATGATTATGCAACAAAGAAAGACATAGATTTATTAAACAGAAGATAGGATGCAAACATAACTAATGTGACTTTTGGAAAAAAAATTATCTTTATCCTCTTCTTCCTTTTATAAATATCTGATAACTTCTTAGGGCATAATCTTTCTAAGACTGGCTAGTCTCTTAGAAATTAGTTTTCCATTTGTGTCTTTCTTTCCCAAATAACTGTGTTAGAACACCATAACGTAAAAATGGAGACCTCTTTGCTTGGACCAGCATAGTCAACTGACTGATAATGCATAGCTTATGATAGGTGAGGAACATATTAACTGTGTATTGATAAAGTCAGTTTGACCAAACTTTAGTTAGGCTCCTGAACCTCTTCCTAGGACCATCTGTGTACTTCCTTGTAAAATCTAGTTTAGAAAGAACCATGCTAAGTCAATTTAATCAAACTCCTCCTGCCACTGATATCTGTCACCCTTGATATTTGATGAAGTTCCTTATCCTTCACTGTATATGGCAGTTATAACCTTACAAAATGTATTTCTTAACAATGCTTCAAAGTCAGAATTAGTCCTTGATCAATAACCTGCAGAATGAATAAATTACACATGTATTAGCAAGCATGAAAATAGCATTAATCTCACTTATTATTCCTCTCCATCAGAGATCGTAGGTGACCCAGGTACATTGTCAATGAACAATAATATTAAAAAAAAATTTTTTTTTCCCTCTGAGTCATAGTTCTCAATGGCGGGCTTCAAATATCCAGTAAACAATGTTATAAACAGATGTGGTATCATCTAATCCCCATTGTTCCACTTATAAGGTATAGGCAGAATAGATCTGACATAGTTATTAAGGGTCCTAGGATTTTCAAAACGGTAAGTGAACACTGGCTTCAACCTATCGTCACTAGTCGCATTAGCCCTCAACAAGAAATTCAGCCTGTCCTTTGAGTCTTTGAAGCAGTCATTGACTTCTCCCCTCTATGATAAAGCCTTAGATGGCATCTTCTTCCAATATAAGGCTCTTTCACCTACAGTGAAAATTTATTGTTTATAGTAGCCACTTTCATGAATTATCTTCTTACCTAGGTCTTCTGCACAACTTGCTGCAGTTTTTGCTACATCAATTTGTACTTTTATATTGTCAGGAGAGTGTGTAATTTCCTTGGTTCTGTCTCACTGCAACAAAGATTTGAAATGATGGATCACTGTTATAGCTCAGAGTTTTATTCTGTAAACAAAGGATAGCACATCCTCAAAGTGTAAAGCCTGGCCGACCTTGAAGGACCAGCCTCTACCTCTCTTTTTTCCATCTTTTTGTACATTTTGCCTCCTCCCCGCTGAGCCTGCCCTATGCAAATTAGGGCTAGCCAGGAGTGGGGTTTAGAAAGGCAGAGGAACCAGAGGTCAAATTGCCAAATTCTGTTGGGTCATAGAAAAAGCAAGAGAATTCCATAAAAACATCTACTTCTGTTTCATTAGCTATGCTAAAGTCTTTGACTGTGTGGATCACAAAAAAAAAAAAAAAAAAACGGAA
>SJYX01005123.1:329436-346684 GCA_006410675.1 Oreotragus oreotragus
ACTCTCAAGAGTCTTCTCCAACACCACAGTTCAAAAGCATCAATTCTTTGGCACTCAGCCTTCTTCACAGTCCAACTCTCACATCCATACATGACCACTGGAAAAATCATAGCCTTGACTAGATGGACCTTAGTCGGCAAAGTAATGTCTCTGCTTTTGAATATGCTCTCTAGGCTGCTCATAATTTTTCTTCCAAGGAGTAAGCATCTTTTAATTTCATGGCTGCAGTCACCATCTGCAGTGATTTTGGAGCCCAAAAAAACAAAGCCTGACACTGTTTCTGCTGTTTCCCCATCTATTTTCCATGAAGTGATCGGACCAGATGCCATGATCTTCACTTTCTGAATGTTGAGCTTTAAGCCAAGTTTATCACTCTTTTCTTTCACTTTCATCAAGAGGCCTTTTAGTTCCTCTTCACTTTCTGCCATCAGGGTGGTGTCATCTGCATATCTGAGGTTATTGATATTTCTCCCGGCAACCTCCAAATCACAAAGTGATAGTACTTCATACCCAACTAGAATGGCTATCATTAAAACACACACACACACACACACAATAGCAAGTATTGATAAGGATTTGGAGAAACTGGAACCTTCACTCATTGCTGGTATGGATGTGGAATGATGCATCCACTTTTTACAACAATTTGGATTTACTATATAACCTAGAAATTCCACTCCTAGCATATATCCAAGATTAAAGAAAACACTTCTCCATAAAAACTTGCACACAAATTTTAATATCAGCATTATTCATAATGGAAAAATTTTGAAATAGTTCTCAACGGATGAATGGGTAAGTTAAATAAGGTGTTTTTTTCAATGGAATGTTAGTGATAAAAAGAATAATGATACATGCTAAGAATGTAGATAAAAATTGAAATTACTATTTCAGTGAAATAAATACATAACAGAGGACCACATATTGTATGATTCAACTTATATGAAACATACAGAATAAACAAATCTATAAAATAGAAAATAGGTGACAGATTGTCTATGTTTGGATGGTGGTTGGGAGTAGAGAATTTGGGGCAACAATGAGAGTAAGTGCCTTTAGGTTTGGAGTTTCTATTTGGAGTGATGCAAATGTTCTAAATTAATTGTAGTGATGCTTGCACATCTTTTGAATATGCTCAAAACTGTCATTATACCTTTAAAGTGAGTTAATTTTTTGGTATATGAATTATATCTTATTAAACTGTTTAAAAAACTGTGATAACACTTCACACTCATTAAGTGACTAAAATTTCAAGTCTGATAAGACCAGGTATTAGTGAAGATGTGCAGCAGTTGGAGCTCTTTTTTACTCTGTAGGGATTGTATAATAAAATGCCACAGCTTTTGTACATTCTTTAGTAAGAATTATTAAAGTGAGTTAATTTTTTGGTATATGAATTATATCTTATTAAACTGTTTAAAAAACTGTGATAACACTTCACACTCATTAAGTGACTAAAATTTCAAGTCTGATAAGACCAGGTATTAGTGAAGATGTGCAGCAGTTGGAGCTCTTTTTTACTCTGTAGGGATTGTATAATAAAATGCCACAGCTTTTGTACATTCTTTAGTAAGAATTATTTTCAAAATTACCACAGAAATGGGTTATTCCAGGTCCTATGAATTCAATCAAGAGAATAACAAGAATTGTAAACTAATGTTAATAGTAACTATCTTTATAAAACACTGAACTAAGAAAAAACACAAATACCTATTTAAAAAGTAAGTGGATAAACAAATGTGTTATTCACAAATTTGCTACAAATTATTGTGCCATAACAAAATACTACAAGCTTAGTAACCAAGCAGTGTTTGGTTACTACTTGGACCACTGAATGGGATGAAAGTGAAAGTGAAAATGAAGTCGCTCAGTCTTGTCTGACTCTTTGCGACCCTGTGGACTGTAGCCCACCAGGCTCCTCCCTCCATGGGATTCTCCAGGCAAGAANTGGACCACTGAATGGGATGAAAGTGAAAGTGAAAATGAAGTCGCTCAGTCTTGTCTGACTCTTTGCGACCCTGTGGACTGTAGCCCACCAGGCTCCTCCCTCCATGGGATTCTCCAGGCAAGAATATTGGAGTGGGTGGCCATTTCCTTCTCCACTGAATGGGTTACCTGGGCTAAAATGCAAGATGTCAGCAGGGCCTTGTTCCATTCTGGAGCTTCGAGAGAGAAAAATCTGTTATCTTGTCTTTTCCAGCTTCTAGAGCTGCCTACATTCTTTGGCTGATAGCCTTTCCTCTATCTTCAAAGCCAGCAATATTGCAGTTTTGCAGCTCTCTGACTATTCTCCCATAGTCACGTTTCTGCATTATTTTGGGGTTTTGTAATGAATATGTCCTTTTAAAAATAAGACATTTCTAATGGAAAAAAAAAAGATAGATTTACTCTTTAACCCAGAAAGTCCATTTCTAAGAAAATATTTTCTTTCAGGTTGAATTAGAGATGCATGCAATGTTTATCAGGGAAGGCAATGGCACCCCACCCCAGTACTCTTGCCTGGAAAATCCAATGGACGGAGTAGCCTGGTGGGCTGCAGTCCATGGGGTCGCTAACAGTAGGACAGACTGAGCGACTTCACTTTCACTTTTCTCTTTCATGCATTGGAGAAGGAAATGACAACCCACTCCAGTGTTCTTGCCTGGAGAATCCCAGGGACAGGGGAGCCTGGTGGGCTGCTGTCTCTGGGGTCGCACAGAGTTGGACACGACTGAAGTGACTTAGCAGCAGCAGCAATGTTTGTATGCAAGAGCACTCATTTCATCATGTTGCAGAGAGAAATTAGAAACAGCCAGCTATCCAAAAGCTGGAGTAGAATTGTGTAGTGTTGTTGTAAACATACCACGGGAGACTCTCAGTCATTAACATGTCTGTATGCTAAGAGTAGTTCATGACACAAGAGCGTTATAATATAAATATTTAAAAATTAAAACAATATATATTGTGATCCCAATTTTAAGCACATATATTTATTTTGAAACTTTTTATTCTGTATCCAAGCATAGCTGATTAACAATGATAGTTTCAGGCACACAGCAGAGCAACATGTATCCATTCCCCCCAAACTCCTCCCCCATCCAGGCTGCCGCATAGCTTTGAGCAGAGCCCCCTGTGTTATACAGTAGGACCTTGTTGGTAATCCATTTTAAATACAGAAACAAGCGTGTTGATCTCAAACTCCCTGTCTCTTCTCCCCACCCTCCCAAACTCCAGTAACCATAAGCTTGTTCTCTAAGTCTGTGAGTCTGTTTCTGTTTTGTGAATAAGTTCATTTGTACCATTTTTTTTTTAAGAGTCCACAAATAAGGGATATCATAAGACATTTGTCTTTCTCTGTCTGACTTCACTCAATATGACAATCTCTACATCCATCCATGTGGCTGCAAAGGACATATTTCATTATTTTTAATGACTAATATCCCATTGTGTGGGGATTTTCAGGTGGCTCAGTGGTAAAGAATGTATGCCAAGCAGGAGACACAGGTTCAATCCCTGGGTAGGAAAGATCCCCCTGGAGAATGAAATGGAAATCCACTCCAATATTCTTGCCTGGGCGATCCCATGGACAGAGAAGCCTAACGGGCTGCAGTCCATGGGGTCATGAGTAGTTGGACACAACTTAATGACTAAACAGTAGCGGTGGTGGCAGCACCCTATTTTGTGGGCTTCCCAAGTGGCTCAGTGCTAAAGAATCTGTCTGCAATGAAGGAGACATGGGTTTGATCCCTGGGACAGGAAGATCCCCTGGAAAAGGAAATGGAAACCCACTCCAGTATTTTTCCCTGGAAAAGGCCATGGAGAGAAGGTGGGAGGCTACAGCCTATAGGGTTGCTAAGAGCTGGACATGATTGAGCAAATGAGCATGCATCCCATTGTATATATTCCACATCTTCTTTATCCTCTGTCAATGGACATTTAGGTTACTTTCTTGTCTTGGCTATTGTAAACAATGCTGCAATGGAGTTGAGATGCATGCATCCTTTTGGAACATGATTTTTTCTGAATATATGCCCAGGAGTGGGATTGCAGGGTCATATGGTAGCTCTATTTTTAGTATTTTAAGGAACCTCTGTACTGTACTCCATCATGACTGTACCAAACCACATTCCCAGTAACAATGTGTAAGGGTTTCCTTTAAACATATATTCCTAAAATCAGAAAAATTGCAAAATTACCAGTAGTTCTGAAATTATTGATGATCTTTATTATGTTTCTGTATTTAACATATCTGTTATAAATGTGTTTTACTTTTATTAAACAGAAAAAAAGAATGTGCTTGGCACAAAGGGAATAATGAATAAATAATGATTGACTGAAAATGAAATTAATCAAAATGTTCAAAATAGTATATAACTGAGTGTTTCTTGTATATTATGGGAAATAGAGAATAGGTTTGCATTAATGAATGGAGAGTGGGACTGGTTCATATCTGTATATGAAATTATATTATATAAAATAGCCATTTTTGTACTTCAAATATTAGCTATTTTAAGTCTCAGTCTAATGGATTGTGAAAATATTTCAATAGATAAATTATGAAGATAAATATGCATATGTGGCCCTTATGAGAAGAAAATCCCCATTTCTACTCCAAAACTGTCATGGTCAAATTTTCAAGCATTAGGAATTAAAAGGACTTTACTAGATTATATTTTCCATGTAAATGAAATGTCTTTTTAAAATTTTTAGCTTGGAGTCAAAATTCATTTTTCTATAGTAGCACCAGTATATGAGGTGACGATATCTGCAGTGCAGCTCACAAAAGCCTATTTAAACCACTGTGTGGCTGAAATATAGTAGTAATTTATCCACATAAAATCATGTTCATAATAATGTTGCTATGGGGAGTTGAAGGCAGAGTGTATTTCTCATAGAAACATTAGAAAACATGGCTCTCATGAGACTAGAACCCACGTTCCCTTTGTTGTTCATTTTAGTGTGGATAAAACTGCCTTAAAAGGCTTGTGGCACCACAAAAACATGTTTTACTTCAAATATTCATAGATTGGGCCTGGGAATGCCTTATCATCACTGCTTTCAGCCTGTTGCCCTGAAAAAAGAGAAGTAAGTTCTCTCATGAGACTAGAACCCACGTTCCCTTTGTTGTTCATTTTAGTGTGGATAAAACTGCCTTAAAAGGCTTGTGGCACCACAAAAACATGTTTTACTTCAAATATTCATAGATTGGGCCTGGGAATGCCTTATCATCACTGCTTTCAGCCTGTTGCCCTGAAAAAAGAGAAGTAAGTCAGACTTTTGTTTGGTATCCTGTTTCAACCCAAGAGTTGCTTAGTGCCTTTGATCAGGTCACTAAAATTTTCCATATTTCAAGAAAATATATTTCCTAACTATTTAATGTGACTGTTAAAAATATGACAAAATGGGTTATATATTATTTACAAAATATAAGCTTTTCTGTGGTTTTATAATACCACATTAGGCAACTGATTTAACTGTGTAGATGCAATACCAATTGAATACTATAAATAAAAGCAACAAAAAACATTACTTAAATCTATTTGTTGTTGGGTTTTGTATCTGCTTTTTTATTGTTTTAATTGAAGTTTAATTGATTTACAATATCATATTAGTTTCAGGTGTACAATATAATGATTCAATATTTTTATAGATTATTCTACATCTAAAATACAAAATAATGTATTTTTACAAAATAATGGGTATTTTTCTTTGTGCTGTACAGTATGTCTTCATCACTTACTCATTTTATACATAGTAATTGTATCTCTCAAACACCTATCCCTGTATTGCCCTTCCCTATTTCTCTCTCCTCACTGGTAGCCAGTACTTTGTTCTTTACATCTGTGAGTATGTTCATTTTGTTATATTCATTTGTTTATTTTTTCAGATTCCACATGTGTGGGGTAACATAGACTATTTGTCTTTCTCCGAATTATTTTGCTGAGCTATTCAGTTTGTTGCAAATTGCGGAATTCCATTCTTTTTAATGACTGTGAAATTGTTAGTTGCTCAGTCCTGTCCAACTATTTGTGACCCCATTGACTGTAGCCTGTCAGGCTCCTCTGTTCATGGAATTCTCCAGGCAATGGGTAGCCATTCCTTTTTCCAGGGGATCTTTCCAAGCCAGGGATCAGACCTGTTTCTCCTATATTACAGACAGATTCTTACTGTCTGAGCCACCAGGGAAGCCCTTTTAATGGCTAAGTAATATTCCATTGTGTACACACACACATCCCACCTCTTTTTATCCATCCATCTGTTGATAGATGTTAGGTTGCTTCCATATCTTGGCTATTGTAAATAGTGCTGCTATGAACATTGCAGTGCATGTATTTTTTTTCAAATTGCTGTTTTTTAGGAGTGAAATTGTTGCATCATATGGTAGTTTTATTTTAAGTTTTTTGAGGAACCTCCTTACGTTTTTCCTGTAGTGGCTGTACCTATTTGCATTCCCATCAACAGTATGAAGGAGTTCCTTTTTCTCCAAATCTTTGCAATATTTGTTATTTGTAGATTTTTTTGGTGACAACCATTCTGACAGGTATGAGGTAATATCTCTCACTGTGGTTTTGATTTGAATTTCACTGATAATTAGTGATGTTTGGCATCTTTTCCTGTGCCTGTTGGCCATCTGTCTATTCAAGTTGTTTGCCCATTTTTTTTTTTAATTGAGTTCTTTGTTTCCTTTTTGATATTGAGCTATATGAGCTGTTTATATATTTTGGCTGCTGCTAAGTCACTTCAGTCGTGTCCGACTCTGTGTGACCCCATAGACGGCAGCCCACCAGGCTCCACCATCCCTGGGATTCTCCAGGCAAGAATACTGGAGTGGGTTGCCATTTCCTTCTCCAATGCATGAAAGAGAAAAGTGAAAGTGAAGTCGCTCAGTCTGTCCGACTGTTAGCGACCCCATGGACTGTAGCCCACCAGGCTACTCCGTCCATGGGATTTTCCAGGCAAGAGTAAAGCCCTTATTAGTCATCAGCTCAGTTCATTTGCTCAGTCATGTCTGATTCTTTGTGACTCCATGGACTATAGCACACCAGGCTTCCCTGTCCATCACCAACCCCTGGAGCTTGCTCAACTATGTCCATTGAGTTGATGATGCCATCCAACCATCTTGTCCTCTGTTGTCCCATTCTCCTCCTGCCATCAATCTTTCCCAGCATCAGGGTTTTTTCTGATGAGTTAGCCCTTCACATCAGGTGGTCAAAGTACTGGAGCTTCAGTTCAGCATCAGTCCTTCCAGTAAATATTCAGGATTGATTTCCTTTAGTTATACCATTTGCAAATATTTTCTCCTGGTCAGTAAGTCATCTTTTCATCTTTCTGTCTGTTTCCTTTGGTGTGCAGAAAAACTTTTAATTTATTTAGGTCTCATTGTTCTTGTTGTTTTACTTTTTGTTTCTGTTGCCTGAGGAGACAGATCCAAATAATATCTCCATATCAAAGAAATATTTAACCTGTGTTTTCTTCTAGGAGTTTTATGGTTTCAAGTCATATAGTTAGGTCTTTTAGTCCATTTTGAATTTATTTTTTGTAAGCTGTAAGAAAATATTCTAATTTTATTCTTTTATATGGAATCATTTTCCCAGTACCACTTATTGAACAGACTATCTTTTCTCTCTTGTTCATTCTTGCTTCCTTTGAGTAGGTTTATTCCTGGGCTCTCTATTCAGTTTCTGATCTAGGTATCTGTTTTTGTGCCAGTACTATACTGTTTTTATTACTGTAGCTTTGTAGTATAGTATGAAATCATGGGGTGTGATACCTCCAGTTTTGTTCTTTTTTCTCATCACATTGGTAATTTGGGTCTTTTATGGTTTCATGGGATAGTGGTGGTGGTTTAATCACTAAATCCTATTCAACTCTTGTGACCCTACGGCCCTCCAGGCTCCTGTGTTTTGGGGTTTCCCAGGCAAGAATACTGGAATGCATGCCACTTCCTTCTCCAGGGGATTTTCCTGACCAAGGCATTGAACCCACATCTCCTCAATTGTAGATGGTCTCCTGCATTGCAGGCAGATGTTTTACCACTGAGCTACCAGGAAAGCCCCTATGATTCCTGTAACATTTATGATTGCTGGTTTTAGTTCTCCGAAAGATATTATCATATTTTGATAGAGACTGCACTAAATTTGTAGAGTGCTTTAAGTAGTATGGACATTTAACAGCATTAATTATTTCAATTCAAGAACACAATGTATCTTTCTATTTCTTTGTATCACCTTCAGTTTCCTTCATCACTTCATAAGCTTTTTTTTTAAGTCTTTTATGTATAGATCTTTATCCTCCTTGGTTAAGTTTATTCTGAGGTATTTTATTATTTTTGATGAAATTTTCAACAAGGGTTTTTCTTGTTTCTCCTTTTGAAAGTTCATTATTAGTGCACAAAAGGCAACAGATATTTGTATATTAATCTTTCCTTGAAACCTTGCTGAATTCATATATTAATTCTATATACACTTTAATGTGACTGCAAATATTGGCAGTTCCTTCTTCCAACGTAGATGTTTTTATTTATTTCTCTTGCTTCCAATTCTGTGTTAAGTAGAAGTGTTAAGAGTGGGCATCCTTGTCTTGTTTCTGATTTTAGAGGAAAAACTTTCACTTTTTCACAGTTGAGTGTAATGTTAGCTATGGGTTAGTCATAAATGGCCTCTTATTTGTTGAGATGTGCACCCACTATACCGATTTTAAGGACAGTTATTTTAACAATGAATGGATTTTTAATTTTGTCAGATGCTTTTTCTGCATCTATTGAGATGATCATGTGATTTTTAGCCTTCCTATTTTTAATGGGGTATATCATACTGATTAATTTGTATTAACCCATCCTAGCATCCCTGGAATAAAGTTTAATTGATAATACTGTTTGATCCTCTTTATATAGTTTGAATTTAATTTGCTAATATTTTGTTAAATACTTTTGCATCTATATCTATCAAATAAATCATTAAGTAATTTTCTTTATTTTGTGGGAGGGTAGTTGTTTGGTATTGTTTTTTGTATCAAGGTAATAGAGACCTCATAGGATGAATTTGAGAGTGTTCATTCCTATTTAGTTTTCGGGAATAGTTTGAGAAGGATAGGAATCAACTTTTCTTTACATGTTTGTTAGAATTTCTCTGAACCTGTCTGTTCTATATCTATCAAATAAATCATTAAGTAATTTTCTTTATTTTGTGGGAGGGTAGTTGTTTGGTATTGTTTTTTGTATCAAGGTAATAGAGACCTCATAGGATGAATTTGAGAGTGTTCATTCCTATTTAGTTTTCGGGAATAGTTTGAGAAGGATAGGAATCAACTTTTCTTTACATGTTTGTTAGAATTTCTCTGAACCTGTCTGGTCCTGGACTTTTGTTTACCAGAAGCTTTTTTTTTTTAATTACAAATTCAGTTTCACTGAATTTGTAGATAGATCAGTTTGTTTAGATTGTCTATTTCTCCCTGATTCAGTCTTGGCAGATTATGTTTCTAAAAATTTGTCAGTTTTTTCTAGGTTGTCCAATTTGTTGACATAACTATAGTATTTTCTTATGATTTTTTTGTATCTCTATAATGTTGGTTGTTTTGTATCCTCTTTCATTTTTTATGTTACTTATTTTGATCCTCTCTATTTATTTGATTTTATTTTTTGATAAGCCTAGATGAAGTTTTACCAAACTTTCCATCTTTTCAAAAACCCATCTTTCTGTTTCTTTCATCTTTATTATTATTATTTTTTATTTATATTTCATTTATTTCCTCTCTGATTTTTATTATTTCTTTATTTCTGATAATGTTGGGCTTTGTAATTTTTCTAGTTCTTGTAGATGGCAAGTAAGGTTGTTTACTTGGGATTTCTGTTTGTTTCTTAAGGTAGGCTGTGGTACTATAACCTTCTCTGTTAGAATTGGTTTTGCAGCATCCCATAGATTGTGGAAAGTTGCATTTCCATTTTCATTTGTTTCAAGTTGGTTTTTTTGTTCTGATTTTATTTTTGATTTCCTCTTTGACTCATTGGTTTTAGATACTATGTTGTTTGGTCTCTATGTGTTTGTATTTTTCATCCATTTTTCCATCCTGTAATTGATATCTACTTTAATATCATGGTGGCTAAAAAAATTATTTGATACAATTACTCTACTCTTGCAGCCTGGCATATGCTCTATCCTGGAGAATGTCCATGTACACTTGAAAAGAATGTATACTATGCTCTTTTATTTGCTGTAATGTCCTGTAAATATCTGTTAATTCCAACTGGCCTAATATTTCATTTAAAGTCTCCGTTTCCTTATAATGATTTTCTGTCTGGTTGATCTGTCCATTGATGTCAGTAGGGTGTTAAAGTCCCCTTCTATTGCATCATTGTCAATTTCTCCTTTTATGTCCACTAATACTTGCCTTACATATTTAAATTCTCCTGTATTAGGTACATACACATTAAAGAGTATTATACCCTCTTTTATTGATCCCTGTATTATTTTGTAATGTCCTTTTTTGTCTTCCCTTGTGACTCAGCTGTAAAGAATCAGCCTGCAATACAGGAGACATAAGAGATGTTGGTTTGATCCTTGGGTTGGAAAAGTCCCTTAGAGGAGGGCATGGCAACTCACTCCAGTATTCTTGCCTGGAGAATCCTATGGACAGAGGAGCCTGGTGGGCTACAGTCTATAAGGTTGCAAAAAGTTGGACATGACTAAAGTGAGCTGGCATCCACACAGGCACAGTACCTAGAATATAGCTGATATCTTTAAGTGGGCTTCCTTGATGGCTAAATGGGTAAAACATCTGCCTGCAATGCAGGAGACATAGGAGACAGGGGTTCAATCCATAGGCCAAGAAAACCCCCTGGAGAAGGAAATGGCAACTCATTCAGTATTCTTGCCTGGAAAATTCCATGGACAGAGGAGCCTGGTGGGCTACAGTCCATGGGATCACAAAGAATGAGACACGACTTAGTGACAGGGATTTGCTTTAGAGTGTATTTTATCTGATATGAGTATTGCTACTCCTGATTTCTTGTCTGTTCCATTTGCATAAAGTGTCTTTTTCCATTCCTAACTTTCAATCTATGTTTTTAACTCTGGAATGAGTCTCTTGTAAGCAGCATATAGGAGGATCTTGATGTTTTGTTAATCTCTTCTTCCTTCGTGGCTTGATGATTTTCTTTAGTAGTATGCTTGCGTTGGCATTCAGTTCAGTTCAGTTCAGTCACTCAATCGTGTCCGACTCTTTGTGATCCCATAAGTTGCAGCACACCACCCCTCCATGTCCGTCACCAACTCCCGGAGTTCACTCAGACTCAAGTCCATCAAGTCAGTGATACCATACAGCCATCTCATCCTCTGTCGTCCCCTTCTCCTCCTGCCCCCAATCCCTCCCAGCATCAAAATCTTTTCTTTAGAAAGATCAGTCTGGCAACAGTGTGGGGAATGATTTGAAAAAGGTGACTGGAAGCAGAGAATTGGGGTTATTATGATTCTGTTAAGACATCACAAATTTTAAGAAGAACATAGGATTTTATCATTAGAAGATAAAAAGGACAAAATGCACTAGCTGATAGAGAAATTTGAAAAGACCCTGATGCTGGGAAAGATTGAAGGTGGGAGGAGAAGGGGATGACAGAGGATGAGATGGTTGGATGGCACCACTGACTCAATGGACATGAGTTTGAGTGAACTCTGGGAGTTGGTGATGGACAGGGAAGCCTGGCGTGCTGCAGTCCATGGGGCCACAAAGAATCGGACACGACCGAGCAACTGAACTGAACTGATAGAGAAATGATATACCCTTGGAGAACTCCATAGGTAAAATATCTTTCTTTTTTGTGGTTTATTTTTGGCATTGAACGTTTAAAGAAATATGTATTTACTTTTTTCTGATTACAGAAGCAAGCCATACTCATTGAAAAATTTCAAACATTTCAGAAATATTTAATTTAGGAAAAAAGTTCTGTACAGTCCCACTCCCCACAGAGGTAACAGCTGTTATTAGGAAAATACCTTTCTCACAGTGGGAAACCTTGTTCTCACCATGAGCTCCAGATGCCTCACAACTAGATCTCAAAAGGTAACGCAATGATCAGATTCCCTGAAGAGCAAATGATGAAAGAGTATTCACAGCAGAAAACGTATACAGAAATAACTGGGCAAAAAGGTGATAAGCTAAAGGATCTAATTCCCATATTTTCTGCTCATGGGTTCATTTGCCTGAACTATGTCTGGTACTTGACTAAGGGAGTGGCTAGAGTTTACTTTGTTGGAATAAATGAGCTTTAGAAGTTAACCTTTTTTCTTGGTTAAGTGTTCATTGTTGCAGATTTCTTTCTTCCTTTAAAAAAAATTATTGGAGTATAGTTGATTTACAATGCTGTGTTAATTTCAGGTGTACACTAAAGTGAATTGGTTATATACAAACATATATCCCCTCTTTTTCAGATTCTTTTAGATTTAGATTCCATATGTTTTCTTTTTAAAAGAAGTGATGCCTGAGGCTAAAAAGTATTTCCCATTCCTAGCAGGTATCTTGACATGGTGGATAACAACAAAAAATAATTCAGTATTTTTGTGCCCATTCGAACCTATCAAACTGGGATAATAATATCTGTCTGCCTCTCCAGGAAGATGATGAGACAATTGATTTATTTCTTCTTATTTATTTGCTTTTGAAATCTAGAGGGAAAAATCTAGACTTAAGGTCCTTTGAGAGAAAGAGTTGTCCTTTCTAGACAATTCTTGGAGAGAGTTTCTTTGGAAATGAAAACTTTCTTGGATGCATTCTGGAGCTTTGTAACTTTTACCATCAGAAATTCTGAACTCTTTCAAGTGCATATAACAGAAACTCAATTCAGACCAGGTAAAAAAGAGAAGATTATTGTTTCATTCTTCTAAAGTCTGATGAAGTTGGAGCTGGCTTCAAGGATATGTGTTCCATCAGAAACTATGATTGAATTTGAGAAATTTTTCTTCAGTATTTGCATGTTGCTTGAGTGGAGGAGGTACATTCTCAGAAGCTATAGAATGACCATGTGTAGCCTTGCCTTTAAAACATCTGCTTGGGGAGTTTCCTGGCGGTCCGCTGGTTAGGATTCAGCACTTCCATTGCCGCAGCCCAGGATTCAGTCCTTGGTCGGGGGACTAAGATCCTGCAAGCTGTGTGGCACAGTCAGAATAAACAAAACAACAAAAACAAAAAGGTCTGGTTGCATTAGTCAAGATGTCTTGAGAGGTTTTGTTCTTTAAGTAAACAAAAGAGAGAATTCTGCACTGACAGCTTATATGGTCTTGATAAATGAGATGTGTATAAGAGACAGTACATACATTCACCTGAAAACAGCTCCAAAACATACATGAGAAAAAACTGACAGTTCTAGGAAGAAAGACACCACTCAACTATATAGTTCAAGTCCTTAAAACCCTTTTTTCATTGCTACTTATAACTAGACAGAAGATAAGCAAGTTATAATAAACTTTGCAACATTAGCAGACATAGATAGAATGCTTCACCCCAAAGCATGACAGTACATAGTCTTCTTAAGAGCGGAAATATTTGGAA
Organism: Oreotragus oreotragus; assembly: GCA_006410675.1. Lineage (NCBI taxonomy): Eukaryota > Metazoa > Chordata > Mammalia > Artiodactyla > Bovidae > Oreotragus > Oreotragus oreotragus. The sequence goes on from SJYX01005123.1 coordinate 342,955, forward strand.
CCCTTTCCAGGAGAGATCATTTTCTTGATCATAAAGCAAGTCTCAATAAATCTAAAATGATTGAAATCAGAAAAGTATGTCTCTAAAGATGACAGAATTAATTAGAAATCAAAAGCAGAAGAAATAGTGGGAAATGGAAATGGCCAGAAAAATGAAAATTCCACAACACATTCCTAAATTAAAAAAATAATAATAAATTTAGAAAACACTTGGCAATGAGTGAAAACAAACATGAAATATATCAAAACTGTATGATATAGATAGAGACAAGCTTAGAGGAACATTTATATCTTGTATATAAACATCTTATGTGTTTAAACATATTTGAAAAGAAGAACAATTTAAAACCAATAACCTTACCTTTTACCTTAAGAAACTAGAAAAAAAAAAGTGAAACTAAAACAAAAGCAATGAGAGAAAAGGAAATAAGTTTTAAGTTAGGATAGAAATACAGGAAATAGATCCTAGAAAAGCAATAGAAAGAAATGAACAAAACCAAAAATAGCTCCTGCAAATATAAGTAGAACCAATAAATTATTTTCCAGACTGAAAAAAATAAAGGAAAGATTCAAATTCCTAAAACAAGAGAGGACATTGCTACTAGTGTTACAAAACAAGAAGGATTTTAAAGGAATACTGTGAGCAGTTGTACATGAATAAAGTAGGTGGCTCAGATGAAATGGACAAATCCCTGAAAGGGCACAGAATTTGGTATTCTGACTCAATAAAATCTAAATACTGAAATTGTGATTAAGAAATTCCACACCAAGAAAAGCCAGTCTGAGAGGCCTCACTGGTGAATTCCATTTAACATTTAAAGAAGAATTAACACCAGTCCATAACAAACTCTTCTATAAAAGGAGAAGGAAACACCAAGAGGGGGAGGAAGAAACACGAACTCATCCTGTGAAGCCAGTGTTAGTCTGATACCAGAATCAGACAAATATATAACAGGAAAGAAAAATCACACATCAATATCCCTGTGAATCTAGATGTGATTTTCCTCAACAAAAACAGCAAATCACATACAACATTATATTTAAAACATTGTATACTATGACCGAGTGCATTTTATCCTAGAAATGTATTGTTGGTCTAACATTTAGAAATAGAGTAATACTTGATATTGACAAAATAAAGGACAAAAACCACATGATCACATCAGCAAATGCAGAAAAATTACTTAAAAGAGTACAATACCCTTTCAGTATAAAAACACTAAAAAACTAGGAATACAAAGAAACTTCTTCAATTGGATATAGGGCATCTATGAAAAATCCACAACTAGCAATATAATTAATGGAGAATGCTGAATGATTCACCTTTAAGTTTAAGAAAAGACAATAATGCTGACTCTCACTACTTTTATTTAGCATTGTACTAAAGTTCTACCCCTGACAGTTAGGCAAGTGAAAGAAATAAAAGGCATCAATATTGGGAAAGAAGGAGGGAATAAAATTCTATTTGCAGATGACATGATCTTATGTATGGAAAATGCTAAAGAATTCATAAAACTATTAGAACTGATAAACAAGTTCAGCAGGCTTTTAGAGTACAGGTGAGAGTGTAAAAGTCAATTGTATTTCTATGTACTAGTAATGAATAATCCAAAAATGAAATTGGGAAATAAATTCCATTTATAACATCAGGAAAAATAAAATATTTAGAAACAAGCAAAAAGGTACATCATTTGGACGTTGAAAATAAAAATAACGAAACTGTTGATATTAAAGAAGATTTAAACATATGAAAAGATATTACATGTACATTTATCAGGAGACAGTATTGTTTCAATAGCAGTAGTGCCTAAATTATTCTCTAGATTCAAGACAATCACTATCAAATGCCGTCTGATTTCTTTTGCTGAATTGACAATATGAGCCTAAAATTCATATGAAAATTCAAAGAGTGAAAAATAGCAAAAACAATCTTAAAAACAAACAGCAAATCTGGGACACTCACATTTCCTGACTTTAAAATTTACTACCAGACTAACAGTAATGAAAAACACAAATGACAAAAGAGAAGATAGAATTTTGATTTCAGCATAATTAAAAACTTTTGAATTTCAAAGGACACAGTGAAGAAAATGAAAACACAGTGTAATAAATTGTAGAGAACATTTGCAAATAATATATATGACAAGGAACCTGTAGCCAGAATAAATAAATAACTATAATAATATAAATAACCCAACTGAAAAATGAGCAAATGATTGAAAAAGAAATTTCCCCAAAAATGGTAAACATGGAAAAGTGACACATGTAAATAGATTTCAGCATTCTTAATGATTATATTCAGTTCAGTTCAGTCTCTCAGTCGTGTCCGACTCTTTGCAACTCCATGAATCGCAGCACACCAGGCCTCCCTGTCCATCACCAACTCCCAGAATTGACTCAGACTCACGTCCATCGAGTCAGTGATGCCATCCAGCCATCTCATCCTCTGTCGTCCCCTTCTTCTCCTGCCCCCAATCCCTCCCAGCATCAGAGCCTTTTCCAATGAGTCAAGTCTTCGCATGAGGTGGCCAAAGTACTGGAGTTTCAGCTTTAGCATCATTCCTTCCAAAGAAATCCCNATCATTGACTCAATGGACGTGAGTCTGAGTGAACTCCAGGAGTTGGTGATGGACAGGGAGGCCTGGTGTCCTGCAATTCATAGGGTCACAAACAGTCGGTTACAACTGAGCGACTGAACTGAACGGATGCTTGTGTTGTTTCCTCTCTCATTTCTGTGTATCTATTGTAAGTTTTTGATTTGTGGTGATTATGCAGTTTATATATGTTAACATACAACCATATCTGCTTGTCTTAATCTGGTAGTCATTTAAGTTCAAATATATTGCAAGTGATCTATATTTTTCACTTCCCCTCCCCACATATTTTGGTTTTGTTGTTGTATTTTGCATCTTCATATTTCTTTAATGTTTATAAAGATGATTTTATATTTTATTATTTTAATCTTCATCCTAGCTTACATAAGTGGCTTATCCTCACCCTAAAGTATATATATATATATTTGTTTAACTAGGTCACTTCTCCTTTCATAGATACATCTTTTTGTAGCCCTCTATTTTCACTTAGAGAAGATCCCTTGACATTTATTTTAAGGTGTTTTAGTATTGATGAACTCCTTTAGTTTTTGCTTATCTGATAAGTTCACTTCTCTTTCAATTATGAGTCATATAATTAATTAATTATTATCGTTGCTTATTTTTGCTGTGCTGGGTCCTTGTTACAGAACATGGAGTTCTTGAAGTGTGTGGGCTAAGTAAGCAACATGGGCAGCACATGGGCTCTGTAGTTGTGATGTGAGGTCTCTGGAGTTCGTGGGCTCTGTAGGTGTGGTAAACAGGCTTCTCTAGCCATGGTATGCAGGCTCTAGAGTGTGTGGGCTCAGTAGTCGGGCTCAGTCATTGTGGCATGCAAACTTTGTTGCAGTATGTGGGATCTTAGTTCCCTGTCCCAGGATTGAACATGGTGCCCTTGTATTGGGAGCACAGATTCTAATTCTCTGGACCCTCAATTTTGAATTACAATCCTGCTGGATAGAATGTGTTCAGTTCAGTTCAGTTCAGATCAGATGTTCAGTCATGTCCGACTCTCTGCGACCCCATGAATCACAGCACACCAGGCCTCCCTGTCCATCAACACCTGGAGTTCAGTCAAACTCATGTCCATCGAGTCAGTGATGCCATCCAGCCATCTCATCCTCTGTCATCCCCTTCTCC
>SJYX01005123.1:361645-378233 GCA_006410675.1 Oreotragus oreotragus
ACTTATATGCAGAGTACCTCATGAGAAATGCTGGGCTGGATGAAGAACAAGCTGGAATCAAGATTGCCAGGAGAAATATCAATAACCTGAGATATGCAGATGACATCACCCTTATGGCAGAAAGTGAAGAAGACCTAAAGAGCCTCTTGATGAAAGTGAAAGAGGAGAGTGAAAACATTTGCTTAAAGCTCAACAGTCAGAAAACTAAGATCATGGCATCTGGTCCCATCATTTCATGGCAAACAGATGGGGAAACAGTGGAAACAGTAGCTGATTTTATTTTTGGGGTCTTCAAATCAAGGCAGATGATGATTGCAGCCATGAAATTAAAAGATGCTTATTCCTTGGAAGGAAAGTTATGACCAACCTAGATGGCATATTGGAAAGCAGAAAAATTACTTTGACAACAAAGCTCATCTAGTCAAGGCTATGGTTTTGCCAGTAGACATGTATGGATGTGAGAGTTGGACTATAAAGAAAGCTGAGTGCCGAAGTATTGATGCTCTTGGACTGTGGTTTGCAGAAGACTCCTGAGTTTCCCTTGGACTGCAAGGACATCCAACCAGTCCATCCTAAAGCAGATCAGTCCTGGGTGTACATTGGAAGGGTTGATGTTGAAGCTGAAACTTCAATACTTTGGCCACCTGATGTGAAGAGCTGACTCATTTGAAAAGACCCTGATGCTGGGAAAGATTGTGGGCAGAAGAAGGGGATGACAGAGGATGAGATAGTTGTATGACATCACCAGCTCAATGGATATGAGATTGAGTAGGCTCCGTGTGTTGGTGATGGACAGGGAGGCCTGGTGTGCTGCAGTTCATGGGATTGCAAAGAGTTGGACATGACTGAGTGACTTAGCAAAATAGCAAGTTATCTTTAATCACATATAAGCAAATAAAATAATGATTGAGGTGTTAAAAAAACTTTATGAAAAAGGAAATAAATTAGAAATGTAAAATACCACTTTAATAATAAATACAATATATGTAATCATAACCATGTGGATATTAAATATTGATCTAGTAAAAATATTTGAGTAATTTTATTGGAAACACTCTGCATCTGGCATTGTGAAATTAGTGTGGTTGACAGTAAACAAAAGGAAATTTCCATTTTTTTTCATAGTAGGAATTCAGTAGATAACATCTGAAACTGAAAAATTAATATATGGGGTGTAATTATCTTATTGATAAATGTGGATATAAATTTAAAAAGAAATAGCTTCAATTCAAAAAATTGAAGATAATGGAAATAGATATCAGAAATTAGGGATGGGAAGATTTGAGATAGATGTACTGTTATACTTGGTTATAAGCCTTGTTGAGTTATTTGGTATTTTAAACGATGCACTTGCAATTTTTCAATTAAAACTATGGAAACATTGCTACCCATATGGATGATTTGTGTTAATTTTATAAAAAAAAAATTCCTCTGACTAGGTACAGGTGATTACAGAGCTAAGGCAAGGTTATATGGACTAAATTTCAGTCCCACCTCTACCCACAGTAACGGATCCTTGATTAACAGAAAATCTACACAACTATACATAGCACCTTACAACAGTGGATTACTATGCAGCTGTTAAAAGAGAATAAATTTGAACTTGATGATGTGGAAAGAAGTTCACTATATGTTAAATACTGGAGATGATGAATTATAAAAGTGTATTTGAAAAAACATCTTCATTTGATTAAAACGAACTTTTAAAAACTATTCATTTAAGTTATATGAATGTTATACAATTATTGTCTAGATCCTTGATTAACAGAAAATCTACACAACTATACATAGCACCTTACAACAGTGGATTACTATGCAGCTGTTAAAAGAGAATAAATTTGAACTTGATGATGTGGAAAGAAGTTCACTATATGTTAAATACTGGAGATGATGAATTATAAAAGTGTATTTGAAAAAACATCTTCATTTGATTAAAACGAACTTTTAAAAACTATTCATTTAAGTTATATGAATGTTATACAATTATTGTCTCTCAAAACATAAATCCCCTATTTTATTTTGCTTTAAGAATTTTGTTTATTTATTTGGCCGCGGTGAGTCTTTGCTGCGTGTGGGCTTTCTCCAGCGCAGTGAGCGGGGCTGCTATTTATTGCGGTGCACCGACTCCGCACTGTGGTGGCTCCTCTAGTTGCGCAGCACAGGCTCTACACATGCAGGCTTCTGTAGCTGTTGCACTTGGGCTCAGCAGTTGCAGCGCTCAGACTCTAGCGGCTCAGTAGCTGTGGGGCTCGGGCTTAGTTGTTCCGTGGAATGTAGGATCTTCCCACACCAGGGATTGAACCTGCATTAGCAGGTGGATTCTTAATCATTGGACCTCCAGGGAAACCCCTAAATCCCCTAAAGTGTCATATCATGCTGCTGCTGCTGCTAAGTCGCTTCAGTCGTGTCCGACTCTGTGCGACACCATAGATGGCAGCCCACCAGGCTCCCCTGTCCCTGGGATTCTCCAGGCAAGAACACTGGAGTGGGTTGCCATTTCCTTCTCCAATGTATGAAAGTGAAAAGTGAAAGTGAAGTCGCTCAGTTGTGTCCGACCCCATGAACTGCAGCTTTCCATACCTCTATGATATAAAAATGTGAGTAATTTTTAAACCACTTAATAGTAACACTTTATACAATAAGNAGTGGGTTGTCATTTCCTTCTCCAATGTATGAAAGTGAAAAGTGAAAGTGAAGTCGCTCAGTTGTGTCCGACCCCATGGACTGCAGCCTTCCATATCTCTATGATATAAAAATGTGAGTAATTTTTAAACCACTTAATAGTAACACTTTATACAATAAGAATATGATGTTTGTGTATTTTAATAGTAGCAACATATACCTTAATATATACTTTACAGTAGCTTTATATATACCTTAAATAGCGAGAAGAACATTTTAAATACTTCAAAAATGAAAATGGAATTTTTGGTGAAAATTAAAAATGGCTGTTCTTCACGTATTTTTTTTTTAATTAGGAAAACATGAAATGATATGAAATATATTTTGGAAAGGGAAAATTGGAAAACTTCCTAAAGAAAAGAAAATCTGTTTTTGCTGGGAAAACAACATTCCCAGAGGCTGATATCAAGCTATTTCTTTTCAACTCCAAATGACAGAATGCATAGACATTCCCCACCTTTACAACAATACAGATAGCAAGAGTTATGTGATACTGTCAATCACATTTCTTCCCAGAAGATCCACTGGAGAAGGGCTGGGATACACATGCCAGTATTCTTGGGCTTCCCTGGTGGCTCAGCTGGTAAAGAATCCACCTGCAATGTGGGAAACCTGGGTTCGATCCCTGGTTGGGAAGATTCCCTGGAGAAGGGAACGGCTACCTACTCTAGTGTTCTGGCCTGGAGNGGGCTTCCCTGGTGGCTCAGCTGGTAAAGAATCCACCTGCAATGTGGGAAACCTGGGTTCGATCCCTGGTTGGGAAGATTCCCTGGAGAAGGGAACGGCTACCTACTCTAGTGTTCTGGCCTGGAGAAGTCCATGGACTATATAGTCTATGGGTTCACAAAGAGTCAGACATGACAGAATGACTTTCACTTTCACTTAAACACAAGATAAAATATAGTCTTTATTCCCCTGACCACAGAGATGTTCAAACAGGTGATGTGCACTTGTTCTTTTCCTTAGAAAAAATTATCATTATCATGACCAGAGCTCTGCTAAAAGAAGGAATTATTTCTTCTGCAAGAATGTAGGATGTGGTTTAATGGATGGGACCTATGAGGGTAAAGGGTCAGAAGATTAAAAAAGTTAGAAAGATATTGCAAGAGTCTTTATGTATTAGAATTTATGAGAATCTCATAACATTTTTATCCAAACATTATTCAGTGATATTAAATTTGATTATAGTCAAAAGTGACCAAGATATCTGTGCAAAATGAAATTATGGTTAAAGCATAATCAAACACTATCTCAAGAAGAACTGGAACAATTAATGAGAACCAGACATGAAATGACCAGGAGAGAATTTGCTTTGTTACTTTATCCATACCTACATTAAAGGGAAGATTTAATCAATCCTGAACACTGAGAAGCAATAGGCCATTTTAAACTGCCAGATGAAAATACTTTTCTCAGTAACATCTTCTCATTTAATAATTCTCCCGTACAGAGAAAAGTTTCATTACAGTTAACCTAATTTCAGCATGCTGCAGAGATACATCATTGGCCCCTTTCTTAACTCCCACTGGTTCTCATTCTTTAAAATTTAACTATTTTACATTTGATAACTATTATCTAATATTAGCTCAGCCATCTTTGATTCAGTCTCAGTAATCCAAATTACTCTAACCTATCCTCTAAGGCCAGATTTCTCAGCACTTTATATCTCTGTAGCTCTCAGCTGAGCATACTTCAATTTGTCCACATCTCCATTTTGCTCCTGAGCTCAGAATTAAAGATATTATTTTAATAAGACCAGTGTACTAAAATATCCCACTAGAGAGAAAAAGCAACACAAATTACATGTGTGTGTGTATGAAGGTGAAGGTGAAGGTGAAGTCGCTCAGTCGTGTCCGACTCTTTGCGACCCCATGGGCTGTAGCCTATTAGGCTTCTCCGTCCATGGGATTCTCCAGGCAAGAGTACTGGAGTGGATTGCCATTTCCTTCTCCAGGGGATCTTCCCAACACAGGGATTGAACCCGGGTCTCCCACATTGGAGGCAGATGCTTTAACCTCTGAGCCACCAGGGAAGCCCCATGTGTGTGTATATATATATGCATTTAAAGTTATAAAATAACTCAGAGATATTAGAAAACTGGAAAAATATCATCACTTGCCCTTTACAGTTCAGTTCAGTTTCAGTAGCTCAGTCATGTCCAACTCTTTGTGATCCCCATGGACTTGCAGCATGCCAGACTTCCCTGTCCATCACCAACTCTCAGAGCTTGCTCAAACTCATGTCCATCGAGTCGGTGATGCCATCCAGACATCTCATCCTCTGTCATTCCCTTCTCCTCCTGCCTTTAATCTTTCCCAGCATCAGGGTCTTTTCTAATAAGTCAGTTCTTTGCATCAGGTGGCCAAAGTAATGGTTTCAGCTTCAGCATCAGTCCTTCCAATGAATATTCAGGGCTGATCTCCTTTAGGTTTGACTGGTTTGATCTGCTTGCAGTCCAAGGGACTCTCAAGGGTCTTCTTCAACATTACAGTTCAAAAGAATCAGTTCTTTGGCACTCAGATTTCTTTATGGTCCAACTCTCAAAGCCATACATGATTACTGAAAAAAGCATACTTTTGACTATACAGACCTTTGTAAGCAAGGTAATGTCTCTGTTTTTTAATAAATTTTCAAGGTTTGTCATAACTTTTCTTCCAAGGAACAAGCATCTTTTAATTTTATGTCTGCAGTCACCATCTGCAGTGATTTTGGAGCCCAAGAAAATAAAGTCTGTCACTCTTTCCATTGTTTCCCCATCTATTTGCCATGAAGTGATGGGACTGAATGCCATGATCTTAGCTTCTTGAATGTTGAGTTTTAAGCCAGCTTTTTCAATCTGTTCTTTCACCTTCATCAAGAGGCCTTTTAGTTCCTCTTGACTTTCTACCATCAGGCTGGTGTCATCTGCATATCTGAGATTATTGATATTTCTCCCAGAAATCTTGATTCCAGCTTGTGCTTCATCCAGCCCTGCATTAGTCATACATAAGAAATGTAATTACATGAAGAATAAAAACAACAGCAAAAAATTCTAAATTCCATTTCAGGTTCTGACTTTAATCAGTTGTGGAAATAATACTTAATTTTTTTTTTCAGTATCCTTTCCCTAAAATAAGAATTCTGAAGAAGGGGCATCTGAAATTTTTCTATCTCTAAAATTCTGTGATTTATAGAAAATCATTTTCCATATCCAGGATAGGTTTTAAATTAATATCTTGAGCACCTTCTCTCTGTGTGACGTACACTGCACTAGACACTGCAGTAAAGGAGTAAACAAAACATGTATTTCTTATCTTTTACTTGGAAAGAAAAATATAAAACAATATATTAGTATTTACTATGTTAAGAAGGAAGAAAGTAAAAAAAAGAGAATTAGGAAACAGTGAAAGGGTGGGTTTTTTAATTACTTGGGCAAGGGAAGTTACACTTAGATAGTGATATATGAGAAACAACCTAATAACAGCTAGCAAAACTGTTATCAGAGGAAGAACACTACAGGCAGAACAAATAATAAGTATGGAAGTCTTAAGCAGGAGTGTGACTGGCATATTTAAAGAATAGCAAAGAGGCGGGTGTGCCTGGAACACAGTGATGGAAAGAAAGAATAATGAGAAATGCGATCACATATGTTCTTGGACAAGGAGATGTTATGTAGTGCAGTGTAGGGTGTTATAAAGACCTAGCTTTCATTTTAAAAAGATAGGGACCACTGGAATGCTTTGAGTTCAAAACTGACAAGATCTAATGGTATCACTGTGAATGCTCTGTTAAAATAGGTTAATATGGTGCAAGAATAGTGATTATTTAGGAGATCAGGAAAGTGAAACAGTGAAAGTGAAGTCACTCAGTCACGTCCAACTCTTTGTGACCCCATGGACTGTAGCCTACCATGCTCCTCCATCCATGGGATTTTCCAGCAATCAGGGCTTTAATTCAAATGAGAGATCAAGGTCGGAGGCTGAAGCATGGTAACTTGGCCAGAGCAGTAGTAATAGAGGGATGAAAAGTGATTTAGTTCTTAATATATTTTAAAGTTACAGAATGTGCTGGTGGATCAGACACAGGGTATAAGGGGGAAAAGTGTGTATAAGATTATATAATTACACAGATGTATGCTATGTAAGTGGATACATCCTTCTGTAAAAAACTTCAGGTACATATGCAATGTGCACTTCTAATTTTTAAAGCTTTCATCTCTTAAATGTTACTGATGGAGACAGATTGTAATGTTAACCTGTGAAAATATTTTTTTTTCTGTAAACAAGTAAAATGTATTATTTACTTTTAATAATTTGGTTGTAATAAACTCATTTGTTACCTGCTTCCAAGTAGTATATCTCTATGTCTACATATGCATCAATATCTATGTCTATTTGTATCTCATTAGAGATAGAGATAAATTTACTTTAAGCTCAAAATATGGTTTTGCAAAACTGTGACTGCTGAAATTAGAATTTGATTACCGTCATTCTGCTTTCCAGTCATCAATGAAAACCCTTTCTGCCGCTTAAGAGTCTCTACCTCTTAAACAAGTTCTTGTCCTCCTTTTACTGATAAGAATGCAAAACAGATCAATGGGTACAACTTCTGTAGAGTAAAGGTGATGTTAAAAATCTCAGCTATCGCTATATCGAATTTTGCTAGTCTGTTATTAGGTTATTTGAGGAAATCTTCTCAGTATCTTCAGAGAATTTCATTTGTAGATTTAATAGTCCACATCTCTGGGAAAGTCTTTTCAAATATTATGTGCTTTAAAAAATGCTATATAGATCCCATCACTAAAAAAGAAAATATGGGGCTAATATTCCTATCAATAGTTTTAGATGCAGGAAATTCAAGCACAGTTTCAAAAGGGATAAAAAAAAAAAACTGGCCTACAGTAATAATCATAGCACTTAAGATTTGTTCAATTTTTGATTATTGCTTTTACTTTACACCTGCTGTGTTCATACTGTGCAGCTCTGAGAATGCATTAGCTGCAAGCACTAGTACTTCCAGCAGGCCAGTTAACAACATATTCCAGTTACCAGGAGTCATCAGAACTCAGAGACAGTGTTAGCAAAACACAGTCATTGAGCAAGGCTAGAGGATGCAAAAGAAATTTCAAGTCAATTTTTGAGAATTCACAGATACCTTTTATATCTATTCTTGTTAAAATTGTGCTTGAAAGGTTTTGGCCAGAGTACAAAGTGGATTTCCTTTTTTTATTCTGTTGAGATGGCAAAAATATTCTTTTATAATAAATGATTTTAATTTGAAACTTAAAACATTCAGGATGATATGTTTTATTTAGATTAACAGGCACAAAACACATACACACCCATATACTTATGCACTCATTGCCACAACCTCCCTGAACACCATCCTAAAGAGTATTGTAGTTTTCCTTGGAATTCATTTGAAGTTGATATATAGAATTTTGCATTTCTTTTTATAGTTGTGTTAATAAGGCCCATTAACAATAATTCAGTACAATGGTAAATTGTTTTACATTTCATTTGTATGTATTTGAGTTTATCTTCAGTGTCCTTTTTAGACTGAAGCATTTGACAAACACTAGTGGATATGATGTGCTATGCACAATATTTAAAATAAAAATCTTTCTCTACCCCTGAATTGTCATAATGAATGTGATTCTCAGTTAACTCATTCTTTTGGTTAAGTGCAGTAATGGAGCACTTGGAAGATATGTTACCTGAAGCAACAGAAATTACATGAAAATGGGTAAAATAGTAGCTGTCTGGAATTATTTTAATCATTTTCATTAGCAAGTCCCTAGGAATAAAACCTCGGAGAAGGCAATGGCACCCCCCTCCAGTACTCTTGCCTGGAAAATCCCATGGATGGAGGAGCCTGGTGGGCTACAGTCCATGGGATTGCTAAGAGTCGGACAAGACTGAGCAACTTAACTTTCACTTTTCACTATCATGCATTGGAGAAGGAAATGGCAGCCCACTCCAGTGCTCTTGCCTGGAGAATCCTGGGGATGAGGGAGCCTGGTGGGCTGCCATCTATGGGGTCGCACAGAGTCGGACACGACTAAAGCAACTTAGCAGCAGCAGCAGTGGATATGATGTGCTATGCACAATATTTAAAATAAAAATCTTTCTCTACCCCCGATTGTCATAATGAATGTGATCCTCAGTTAACTCATTCTTTTGGTTAAGTGCAGTGATGGAGCACTTGGAAGATATGTTACCTGAAGCAACAGAAATTACATGGAAATGTGTAAAATCGTAGCTGTCTGGGATTATTTTAATCATTTTCATTAGCAGGCCCCTAGGAATAAAACCTCGGAGAAGGCAATGACACCCCACTCCAGTACTCTTGCCTGGAAAATCCCATGGATGGAGGAGCCTGGTAGGCTGCAGTCCATGGGGTCACTAAGAGTCAGACACGACTGAGCAACTTCACTTTCACTTTTCACTTTCATGCATTGGAAAAGGAAATGGAAAAGATGTGTATAAGAGACAGACTCTTANCACCCCACTCCAGTACTCTTGCCTGGAAAATCCCATGGATGGAGGAGCCTGGTAGGCTGCAGTCCATGGGGTCACTAAGAGTCAGACACGACTGAGCAACTTCACTTTCACTTTTCACTTTCATGCATTGGAAAAGGAAATGGAAACTCACTCCAGTGCTCTTGCCTGGAGAATCCCCAGGATGGGGGAGCCTGGTGGGCTGCAGTCTATGGGGTCGCACAGAATTGGACACAACTGAGTCGACTTAGCAGCAGCAGCAGCAGCAGCAGGAATAAAGCCTAGGGAAAGTTCATTTTCCTTTCTATATCCTCATTCATTCATTTGTTGTTTCTTCCCCTATTTTATTGAATTTTATTCAGTGTCTTCTAAACATTTTGACCATGGAAACACTTTTTCTTTTGTTATATCTATCATTAATTTAAGCAATTATGGGTCTTTAGTTCATACTTTGAAGTAACACTGTGTTGTAGTATATAGTTTAACTGGTGTGCTCTGAATTGGAGTTATTGGGTTACTGGTAAAGCTGTTCTTTGACCACTGAGTTTAGCTGTTGTGCTGTCTGGTTTTTCTTGGTTATTTGTGGTTTTTTGTTGTTGTTGTTGTTTGTCATTTATTTCATAGTTGTTTAATATCTGCTGCTAGATGCTTGGAGTAAAAGTGGTGAATAAATGACTTTATCCATATGTTCATAAAAATTAAAGTTGAGACTCAAAAAAATCTTGACACTAAAATGTTTCAAGAGACCATATCTGAGAGATAAGGTATGAGTCATAATTGTGAAACTGGAAGCTGTGATTCTTTAAAATGAAAGTGTGACAAGGGATATGGAAACAAAGATAAAGGTAGGGCTGTATAAAGTTGTCAGCATTGATGACATATTTTTGAAATATTACTCATCAATAGTTTGTCAACCCTAGTGTGCCTCAATTGTGACTTGTTAATATTTAAGATGTATAGTTTTGATTGTTAGAATTACATAAACCAACTCAGTTATTTAAAAGAGTTTCATATGAATCTCAACACGTTCACTTTTACAGTCAAATGCTTGTATCCAACTTGGGCTTTTGCATCTAAGATAAGGCTTTCATTCTATCTTCCCTATCTCTTTTCCCACCATTGTAATAGTAGCCCAGCTGACTTCACTGCTCCCTCCCACTTAACAGCCCCCTGGGGAATGAGGCTAGATCAAGGAGCAGGTGATTTCACTGGGCATGTGGTTCATGTAAGTTTTGTGGGCATATAAACTGGTGGTGCAGAAGCATGGGTTGATGTAAGAACTAAACGGACCTTCTGTTCTGCTGACTCTATGTTAGAGTAGGCATCACATGATTAAGTTGCTTAGGCCATAGATTTAGTCTCCATGTGTGCTAATTCACTTCAGTAATGTCCAGTTCTTTATGATTCTATGGACTGTACCCTGCCAGCNGGTTCATGTAAGTTTTGTGGGCATATAAACTGGTGGTGCAGAAGCATGGGTTGATGTAAGAACTAAACGGACCTTCTGTTCTGCTGACTCTATGTTAGAGTAGGCATCACATGATTAAGTTGCTTAGGCCATAGATTTAGTCTCCATGTGTGCTAATTCACTTCAGTAATGTCCAGTTCTTTATGATTCTATGGACTGTACCCTGCCAGGCTCCTCTGTCCATGGGATTCTCCAGACAAAATACTTTAGTGGATTGCCATGCCCTCCTCCAGATCTTCCCAAACCAGGGATCAAACCCACATCTCTTAGGTCTCCTGCATTGGCAGGTGGTTTCTTTACCACTAGTGCTGCCTGGGAGTCCACAGATTTAGTCTGTGTACTCTCAAACATATTTTGAAAACAAGGAAACTTAAAAGTCACTTATGAAAATTTCAATTTTAATTATAATCTTCAATTTGTTCAAAATTATCTTGCAGTAAATAAAGAAGTAAAACTCTTTGGGCATAAAATGATTTGAATGCAGTTTCTAGCATCTGCTTTTACCTGGCATCCGGTCAGATTTCTGTTAAGTATATGCCAGTTTTACCTTGGGGAACCAGAGCTATCCCTTTGAACTTACTCTTGACAGGACTATTAGTAAGTACCTATCCTCCTCTAAACAAGTGACTTGGGGCATATACTCCAAATACATATATATTTAATTGAGAAGAAATAAAATTGCAGGTTGAGCTTAGTCTGGGAGAGAGTTAAAATTTTAAATAAAATAGTGAACAAAGCCATCACAGAAAAGCAAATATTTAAATAAACGCTTGAAAGAGGTAAGGAAAGAAGTCATGAGAACACATGGGAATCTAAACAAGTGACTTGGGGCATATACTCCAAATACATATATATTTAATTGAGAAGAAATAAAATTGCAGGTTGAGCTTAGTCTGGGAGAGAGTTAAAATTTTAAATAAAATAGTGAACAAAGCCATCACAGAAAAGCAAATATTTAAATAAACGCTTGAAAGAGGTAAGGAAAGAAGTCATGAGAACACATGGGAAATTTCAGTGGCATTGAGATAGGATGTACCAACCACGTCCCAAAACTAGGCTCTTTGCAGAAAGCCATGGTAAGAAAAACAGAAGATAAGGCAGGGTATTGTAATAACTTTGTATTTTACTTGAAGTTGGATGAGAGGTCACTGAGCAATTTTAGACAGAGGAGAGTTATAATGTGACATCTTCTTTAATAGGCTTATTTGTATGTTTTGAGGAAAGACCAAAAAATAAATTTAAATGCAGAGCTACTAATTTCAGAGAAATAGAAAAATATATAATATGTTTTTCACATTTATCTAATCACTACTGGCTTTTATAATTTCTTCAGGTAAGTAAACATCACTTCATGGCAAACCGATGGGGAAACAGTGGAAGCAGTGACAGACTTTATTTTGGGGGGCTCCAAAATTACTGCAGATGGTGACTGCAGCCATGAAATTAAAAGATGTTTGCTCCTGGAAGGAAAATTATGACCAGCCTAGACAGCATATTAAAAAGCAGAGACACTACTTGCCAACAAAGGTCCGTCTAGTCAAGGCTATGGTTTTTCCAGTGGTCATGTATGGATGTGAGAGTTGGACTAAAAAGAAAGCTGAGCACCGAAGAATTGATGCTTTTGAATTGTGGTGTTGGAAAAGACTCTTGAGAGTCCCTTGGACTTCAAGGAGATTCAACCAGTCCATCCTAAAGGAGATCAGTCCTGGGTGTTCATTGGAAGGACTGATGCTGAAGCTGAAACTCCAGTACTTTGGCCACCTGATGTGAATAACTGACTCATTTGAAAAGACCCTGATGCTGGGAAAGATCAAAGGCTGGAGGAGAAGTGGACAACAGAGGATAAGATGGTTGGATGGCATCACAGACTCAATGGACATGAGTTTGAATAAACTCCGGGAGTTGGTAATGAACATGGAGGCCTGGCGTGCTCCAGGCCGTGGGGTCACAAAGAGTCAAACATGACTGAGCAACTGAACTGAACTGAAGTGAAATATATACTTTTCGGTTACAGTGACTGTGGCTTTGGCAATAGACCTTTGGTCAATGAAACATAATCAGATGTGACTTGCCACATTTAAATACAAGCTTTAAGTGCACTTGTGTATAGTTAGACAATCAATGCCACTTATTCTACCTTTAGGCTACTCTCATCTTCCATGAAGTCATCATGCCACAGATAGTAGCTGCTCCTTCTTCCTTGATGCTAAAATAAAAGAATGTGAAGCCCATTTCCAGCTATATCACAACAAGGCAAAGTGAAAGTGACTCAGTCGTGTCCAACTCTTTGTGACCCCATGGACTTTACAGTTAGTGGAATTTTCCAGGCAAGAATACTGGAGGGGTAGCTGTTCCTTTTGCCAGGACATCTTCCTAACCCAGGGATCAAACGCAGGTCTCCCACATTACAGGCGGATTCTTTACCAGCTGAGCTACCAGGGAAGCGAGGCCCCGAAAGTTTAGGAGAACCCGATAGAAATGCAGGCACCCCTAATCATCCATAGAATGTAAACCAGAATAAATATTTGTGGCTGAATATCAATAATATTTGTAAGACTGTTTGCTCTTTCATCAAAACTGTATAATGCAGGTTAAAATGGGAATAACACAGCCAAAAGATAATGGTGGCTTAGGCCAGTATGATAGTAATGAGAATAGTAAAATTTTAGATATATTTTGAAGGTAGAGACAGCAGAATAGTGCGATAGTTCTTGAGAAAGAGAAGATTAAAATTTATTATAAGTGTTTGAACTTCTAGCTAGACTATGAATTTATGATCACAAAAATATTCAATTATATTTCAACCTTCACAGAATAATTTTTTATTGTTGAAAGAAACTTTCAGTCACAAAGTGTATATTTAATCAGGTTATAATTTTGTAGGTGATATTTTTAGAAATATCTCTGTGTTGTGCTGTGCTTACTCACTCAGTTGTGTCTGACTTTTTGTGGCCCCATGGGCTGTAGCTTGTCAGGCTCCTCTGTCCATGGGGATTCTCCAGGCAAGAATACTGGAGTGGGTTGCCATGCCCTCCTCCAGCGGATCTTCCTGACCCAGGAATTGAACCGGGGCTCCTGCATTGCAGGCTGAGGTACCACTTGATCTACCGGGGAAGCCTAGAAATATCTCTGGTTTCATACTATACCCTGTTCAGGGCTGAAAATTGTGGGTATCAAATCTCTATGGTATCAAATCCTAAAGACTAGATTTTAAAGAATAACATAGCAGTCATATTTTATAAAATATATGTTTATAATATACTTAAAATTACATCTTTCATGCTTAAATTGTCCACGGCTTTGTGCGCATATGCAATATAAGCAATTTTAAGGTTACTCTGTGCTGTATAAAAATAAATAAATAAAAGTTTTATGAAATCCCCCTATGTTTAGCTTCTATGGCTAGAAATGAAGACAATTTTAGTTCCTTTCTCTAGCTATGAAATAATATTTCCGTGCTACATACACTTGATATTGCATCAGAGTAAGTTAGAAAATTGTGCTATTGTCTTTCTCCCATTTTTGTCCTTTGAAATATTTTATAAACAATATCTAAATGAATGTGATGTCTTGGATATACTGTCATAAGATTAATAAGAAGCATAGAGTGTTTTAAGAATCTTAACTTCTCTCTACATTCTTATAACAAAACTCTCTCAGAAATTTTTACTAACAGACCTATCATTTTATTCAGGCATTATGTAAGACAAATGTATTGACATTTAAATATAAATGTATCCTGAAATAAACATTCATAAAATTAATATACCCTTTCCTAGTCATGTTTCTGAAAGAAATATTACTAAATCCATATTCCTAAAAGAAAGTTTCCCATGCTCCCCCCCCAAAAAAAATTAGGACCTCTGTCATAGCACCATTGTGATTTTAATGGTTTCTGTTTCATATTCTATACAGGTATCTTTAATTTAGGCAGACAAAAATGGCTGAATGTATTTCATAACTTAGATTTCAGTAAGGGACACTTATTTTTCTAGAACCATCTGACTGTAGAGTAAGCCAAGTTCTTATTAAACAATTCTACTTTGTTTTAATTGAATTAAATGGTTCGTTGTGTCAAGTTTCTAGAGATTGCTTACCTCCTGGTCACACTGATCTATGCTCCTGCTGCTGCTAAGTCGCCTCAGTCGTGTCCGACTCTGTGCGACCCCATAAATGGCAGCCCACCAGGCTCCCCCGTTCCTGGGATTCTCCAGGCAAGAACACTGGAGTGGATTGCCATTTCCTTCTCCACTGATCTATGCTAGTGATTTTCTAATCTGAACATCATCCGTTTCCTCGACTGATCAGTGTTGTGACTGTAACAGTAGCAGAAAATTTCCAAAGACCCTGGCTAAGATCATGAGAAAATATGCCCTTTGAGCCTATAATATTCACGTTGCTAACCACTTCTGACACTTCTGAAGATGACAGTAACAACTTCACATTGCTTGCTTCAATATGTGGATATGTTTGGAATTATTAGGGCCTCCCTTGTGGCTCAGCAGTAAAAAATACACCTGCCAGTGCAGGAGACGTGGATTCTATTCCTGGATCAGAAAGATCGCCTAGAGAAGGAAATGGCAACCCACTCCAGTATTCTTGCCTGGAGAATCCCAATGACAGAGGAGCCTGGCGGGCTACAGTTCATGGAGTCACAAAAGAGTTGTACACGACTTAGCAACTAAACAATAACAACAAATTCGCTTTCTATGGAATAATTCATAATGATTGTAGAGATGGCTTCCTGGTGACTCAGACTGTAAAGAAACTGCCTGCAATGCAGGAGACCCGGGTTCGATCCCTGGGTCCGGAAGATACCCTGGAGAAGGGATGGCAACCCACTCCAGTATTCGTGCCTGGAAAATTCCATGTACAGAGGAGCCTGGCAGGCTACAGTCCACGGGGTCATAAAGAGTCAGACACGACTGAGCAACTAACAGACATAGACTAGTATGTTTCAAGAGACCCTATCTGAGAGATAAGGTATGAGTCATAATTGTGAAACTGGAAGCTGTAATTCTTTAAAATGAAAGTGTGACAAGGGATATGGAAACAAAGATAAAGGTAGGGCTGTATAAAGTTGTCAGCATTGATGACATATTTTTGGAATATTACTCATCAATAGTTTGTCAACCCTAGTGTGCCTCAATTGTGACTTGTTAATATTTAAGATGTATAGTTTTGATTGTTAGAATTACATAAACCAACTCAATTATTTAAAAGAGTTTCATATGAATCTCAACACGTTCACTTTTACAGTCAAATGCTTGTGTCCAACTTGGGCTTTTGCATCTAAGATAAGGCTTTCATTCTATCTTCCCTATCTCTTTCCCCACCATTGTAATAGTAGCCCAGCTGACTTCACTGCTCCCTCCCACTTAACAGCCCCCTGGGGAATGAGGCTAGATCAAGGAGCAGGTGATTTCACTGGGCATGTGGTTCATGTAAGTTTTGTGGGCATATAAACTGGTGGTGCAGAAGCATGGGTTGATGTAAGAACTAAACGGACCTTCTGTTCTGCTGACTCTATGTTAGAGTAGGCATCACATGATTAAGTTGCTTAGGCCATAGATTTAGTCTCCATGTGTGCTAATTCACTTCAGTAATGTCCAGTTCTTTATGATTCTATGGACTGTACCCTGCCAGCCTCTTGATGAAAGTGAAAGAGAAGAGTGAAAAAGTTGGCTTAAAGCTCAACATTCAGAAAACTAGGATCATGGCATCCGGTCCCACCACTTCATGGGAAATGGATGGGGAAACAGTGGAAGCAGTGCCAGACTTTACTTTTTGGGGCTCCAAAATCACTGCAGATGGTGACTGCAGCCATGAAATTAAAAGATGTTTGCTCCTGGAAGGAAAATTATGACCAGCCTAGACAGCATATTAAAAAGCAGAGACACTACTTGCCAACAAAGGTCCGTCTAGTCAAGGCTATGGTTTTTCCAGTGGTCATGTATGG
>SJYX01005123.1:388228-406750 GCA_006410675.1 Oreotragus oreotragus
TCATTTAGTTCAATTGTATTCCTACATTTTGTTTGAACTGTTTGAGGCATTAATATTTCATAAATTTATCAATATGTCTGTATGTAACTCTACTATTTTGTTATTATTTTGTACAATCATTTATTTGTCTTTGCAGTGTTGAATCATTTTTCTTTCTTTTCTTTGCATTTTAAAATCATTTTTAATATATAGATCTCTCTTTTCAAGTCTACATAATGTTAATATTGTATCACTCTGAAAAATCTTGAAAATACCATCTTTTTAAGCTCATTTATCCATTTCAATTTATAGTTTGTCTCAGTATTGATGTTGTTATTCAGTTGCTCAGCCATATCTGACTCTGCAACCCCATGAACTGCAGCACAACACACTTCCCTGTCCATCGCTAACTCCCTGAGTTTGCACAAACTCATGTTATCGAGTCAGTGATGCCATCCAACCATCTCATCCTCTCTAGCCCTCCTCTTGCCATCAACCTTTCCCAGCATCATAGTCTTTTCCAGTGGGTTGGTTCTTCACATCAAGTGGCCAAAGTATTGGAGCTTCAAGTTCAATATCAGTCTTTGCAATAAATATTCAGGGTTGATTTCCTTTAGGATTGACTGGTTTGATCTCCTTGCTGTCCATGGGACCGTCAAGATTCTTCTCCAGCACCACAGTTCAAAAACACCACTTCTTTGGCACTGAGACTATTTATGGTCTAACTCTCACATCTATACATGACTACTGGAAACACCATAGCTTTGACTATATGGACCTTTGTTGGCAAACTAATGTCTCTGCTTTTTAATACACTGATTAGGTTTGTCACAGCTTTTCTTCCAAGGAGCAATTGTCTTTTAACTTCATGGCTGTATTCACCATCCACAGTGATTTTGGAGCCCAATAAAGGAACAGCTGTCATTCTTTCCACTTTTCCCCCATCTATATGCCATGAAGTGATGTGACAGGATGCCATGATCTTCGTTTTTTGAATGCTGAGTTTTAACCCAGCTTTTTCACTCTCCTCTTTCACCTTCATCGAGTCCCTTTAGTTCCTCATTACTTTCTGCCATTAGTATGGTGAAGGTGAAGTCGCTGAGTCGTGTCTGACTCTTTCGCGATCCTGTGGACTGTAACCTACCAGGCTTCTCCGTCCATGGGATTCTCCAGGCAAGAATACTGGAGTGGAGTGCCATTTCCTTCTCCAGGGGATCTTCCTGACCCAGGGATTGAACCCGGGTCTCCTGCATTGGAGGCAGACGCTTTAACCTCTGAGCTATCAGGGACATCTGCATATCTGAGGTTGTTGATATCTCTCCTGGCAATTTTGATTCTAGTTCATGAGTCATCCAGCCTGGTGTTTTGTATGATGTGCTCTTCATGTAAGTTAAATAAGCAGAATGACAGTATATAGCTTGGACATACTCCTTTCCCAAATTTGAACTGTTCGTTGTTGCATGTCTGGTTCTAATTGTTGCTTCTTTTCCTGCATACAGATTTCTCAGGAGACAGGTATGGTAGTCTGGTATTCCCATTTCTTTAAGAATTTTCCACAGTGTGTCATGATCCACAGTCAAAGGCTTTAGTGTAGTGAGTGAAGCAGACTTAGATTTTTTTTGGAATCCCCTTGCTTTTTCTATGATCCACCAGATGTTGGCAATTTGATCTCTGGTTCCTCTACCTTTTCTAAATCTATCTTGTACTACTTTATAGTCTTTCTTTTATTTTTGAAAATTCAAAGTTATTTTTTACATTGTTTGTTTCTTATAATGTTCCTATCAGAAGACTCTTATATATTGTAATCTGTTAATTGATTTATCTTAGTAAGAGGTTAATTTAAGAAACTTTTAGGTGATACTATACTCAAAGGTTATTGATTATCTGAAATCTATATGTTCATAAATTACTCATCCACAGCAGGAAATTTCCAGAGCTTCTATTTTCTTCAGCCTCCATATCTAGCTTGTACATATATCTTCCTACCTCTCAAAGAAGCTCACAGAACCACTGTTTTGCACCACTTCACTTTCATTGGTTGGTTGCTTGGTGTTCTGGTTTTTGGTTTTACTTCCTGCCTTCCTTCTAGGATTTAAAACCAAAACGGACTGAGCTTGAGAACAAAAAGCAAACTAGGACAAAGTACAACTATTTTCCTCATATTAGAAATTAAAATTTCCCTTATGGTTAAATGTGTAATATAGTTATTACAAATAAATTGCATGAATAGAGAGCTCCATTCCAAATTCATTTCAGTGACTTCCCTTGTTGCAGAGCACGGGCCCTAGGCACATGGGTTTCAATTAACGTAGCAAGTGGGGTCTAGAGCACAGGCTCAGTAGTTGTGACACGCAGGCTTAGTTCCTGCACAACATGTGGATTTTCCCAGATAAGGGATCGGACCCACATTCCTGCATTGGCAGGCGAATTTTCAACCACTGGACCACCAGAGAAGCCCATGCATTTATTTTTAATGTGCTATTACTTTGTAATTGCTGGTCTTTTCAGGGGCTAATTTCCCTAGGTATGATTGTTTATTCTTGAGTTGCAATCTGTCCAAAGACAGTTTACTAAGGCATACTAAGAACAAATCAAGAATTGGGAAATATGTCTAGTTTGATTTCTATTATGGTNCTGGACCACCAGAGAAGCCCATGCATTTATTTTTAATGTGCTACTACTTTGTAATTGCTGGTCTTTTCAGGGGCTAATTTCCCTAGGTATGATTGTTTATTCTTGAGTTGCAATCTGTCCAAAGACAGTTTACTAAGGCATACTAAGAACAAATCAAGAATTGGGAAATATGTCTAGTTTGATTTCTATTATGGTTTAGAAATGGCTGTTTAAAAGATCAGAATTCATGGATGTCAGTGATTTTGCCTATTATATAAAAACAATCTTTAACATGTTACATTTCAGTATCAGACTAGAGAAAAGTATATCAGGTAAGCATCTTTCAAACTATTAGTTCAAAACCAGTGTTGGGAAGGTATTGTACTGTAACTATTTTAATCAGATTTAGTATTGAATTAGAAAAGTGTTTGAACTCAAGACCCTTTCCTTTTCAAATTACATAGTTTTCATGGTGATTCATCTTTTAATTAAAGGTTTAAGCAATTTATCCTCAACAATATTGTAACTATTAAGATTAATCATAACTTGTAATAGCTTTTAAATTAACAGGACTTTTCATTTTAACAAATCTTTGTGCAGTAGGGCAAGAAATAATTACATTTTATTTCTCTTAAATGTGTTAGTAATTAACATTTCTAATTTTGTATGTGAAATAAATGCTTTGATTTAAATATAAAGGAACATTAACAAAGATTGCACATGCTATAATTTAAACTGAAGTTATAGGATATATTTACTCATTTATTAACATTAAACTTTTTTCTTAAACCTATGACTTTCTTGTGATGATGATCATCNTCTATTTTAAAAATCTGTGAGCAGTAGGGCAAGAAATAATTACATTTTATTTCTCTTAAATGTGTTAGTAATTAACATTTCTAATTTTGTATGTGAAATAAATGCTTTGATTTAAATATAAAGGAACATTAACAAAGATTGCACATGCTATAATTTAAACTGAAGTTATAGGATATATTTACTCATTTATTAACATTAAACTTTTTTCTTAAACCTATGACTTTCTTGTGATGATGATCATCTTTTCTGAAGATGATAGCATTTTCCTGATAAAGATACTCTTCAGAGTATGTTCTAGAAAATGATGTTAAAAAATTCTGATATAATCTAAGATAGAAAATTGCAAATGATGACCAAAAAACATAGATGTGGACAGGTTCAGAGTATGTTTCAGTACAGAGAACTAGAAATATCTCATATACATTTTAGAAGATAGTTTCTGGATCAAAGTTCCTAGACACACTTTTAGATAATAACACTACAGCATGAATTATAGGCCACACCATATCCCATCGCTGGAAAAGCTATTATATATTACTGAATGTCAACTTAAGGTTTTTGAGTATAGTTTTCTATAATTACTAATCAGAAGTACAGTATGTCAAGCCAATACAAACTAAATTTTACTCATATGACAAGCTATGATGAACATGATGTGTTCAGTCATGTCCAACTCTTTGCAACCCTATGGATTGTTAACTTTCCTAAGCAACCAAAAATAAGGTTTACAGTTTTCACTGTATTCACTATCAAAAATGCCCAAATTAAAGCACAAATATCTCTAAGTTTAAAAAATAAANGTAAAAATAAAAATTAAAAAAAAAAAGAAATATAAATGGTTCATGATTCTTAGGAATTCTTTTCTCATATTTTGTTTACATTTGATTTCATTCATATAGTTTTATTTAAAAATATATTTACCTTTATGCCTGTTGTAGTTATTGTTTTAATTTCACTGAGTGGCTTCATTTCTTCTCTCAACAATTTAAATACTTCACTCCACTCTCTTCTTGTTTGCATGGTGTTTGAGAAGTTGGATGTAAATCTTACCCGTGCTCCTCTATATGTAGATTTTCCCCGCTCTGGCTTCTTTCAGGATTTTTTCTTTAGCTTTGATTTTCTACAGTTTATATACACTATGACCTGGGGTAGCTTTTGGGGGTACTTGTTCTGCATTTGTCCCAGTGTTTGGGGATAATCTGTTTTGTGTTTTTTGCTTTCTCTCCCACTCTTTTTTCTCTTTGCTTTTCAGTTTAGAAAGTTTCTTTTGACACAGTCTCAATATCCTGACGATGTTGAATATCCTCAGATTCTTTCCTCAGCCATGTCCAGTCTACTAATGAGACTGTCAAAGGCACTGTTCATTTCTGTTACAGTGGTTTTGATCTCTAACATATCTTTTTGATTCTTTCTTAGGACTTCCCTCTCTCTACAGACACTATCCATTTATTCTTTTTTTCATATATATTTTATTTAATGTTTTATCTACTACATATATTTTTTCTGATATATATGAAAATAAATATTTAACTATGAAAAAAGTCTCCACTCACATATTACCTGATAGCCACAGCACACTTTGGGGAACACTGGTCTGACTTCATCCTTTTATAGCTGAAGAAACTAGATCCAGCCAGGCAAGAAATTTGCATAAGGGCAAATCAAAAGTGACAGAAATGGGATGAGAAGTCTGGTTCCAGCTTTTCACCTGCTTTTTAAAATTCCCCAAAGCAACGTGGTATAGTGGCAGTGTCCCCGACCAGCTGTGTATCCTTGGACAAGCTACTTAATATCGCTGTGCCTCTGTGTTCCCATCTGTAAAATGGGGATAATGATTGTATTCATTCATGGAATTGTTTTGAATATTAAATGAATTAATCTTTATGAACCATTAGGGCACTACCTGGTACATAGTAAGCATTATATATATTTGTTAATACACAAGATCGGACTTGTAGTCATCTATCCATTCATTCTTGCAAATTATCTACTTTTTTATTAGAGGCTTTAGTGTAACCATCACAGTTGTTTTACATTTACGTTTTGAATCTGGTTCCGACACTTGCACTGTCTCTTTAAACTGTGTTTTTTGCCCTTTAGTATTACTTATAATTTTTTGCAGAAAGCCAGACATGATGTACTGGGTGAAAGGAACTCCCAGAAATAGGCCTTTAATAATGTGCTGATAAGGTATAGGGAAGCAGACCCTGTGATAAGGCATTAGCCTTTCAGTGAGCCTGTGTCTGAGCTGTGAACTTCACAAGTTCTTCTCAGTTCTCCTCTCCCACATTTCAGGTGGGGCAGATGACTGGAGGGACTGGAATTGAATACTTTCCTTGTCTCTCATGGAAAGCTATAGGGGGTCAGTTCAGTTCAGTTCAATCGCTCAGTTGTGTCTAACTCTTGGCGACGCCATGGACTGTAGCACACCAGGCTTCCCTGTCCATCACCAACTTCCGGAGTTTGCTCAGACTCGTGTTCTTCAAATCGGTGATGCCATCCAACCATCTTATCCTCTGAAGTCCCCTTCTCCTCCCGCCTTCAATCTTTCCCAGCATCAGGGTCTTTTCAAATGAGTCACTTCTTCACATCAGGTGGCCAAAGTATTGAAGTTTCAGCTTCAGCATCAGTCCTTCCATTGAATATTCAGGACTGATTTCCTTTAGGAGCGACTGGTTTGATCTCCTTGCAGTTCCAAGGACTCTCAAGAGTCCTCTCCAACACCACAGTTCAAAAGCATCAATTCTTTGGCACTCAGCTTTCTTTATAGTCCAACTCACATCCATACACAACTACTGGAAAAGCCATAACTTTGACTAGACGGACCTTTGTCAGCAAAGTAATGGCTCTGCTTTTTAATATGCTGTCTAGGTTGGTCATAACTTTTCTTCCAAGAAATAGGAATAGGAAAAGGAATAAGCGTCTTTTAATTTCATGGCTGCAGTCACCATCTGAAGTGATTTGGGAGCCCCAAAAATAAAGTCTGTCACTGTTTCCATTGTTTCCCCATCTATGTGCCATGAAGTGATAGGACTGGATGCCATGATCTTAGTTTTTTGAATGTTGAGCTTTAAGCCAGCTTTTTCACTCTCTTCTCTTACTTTCATCAAGAAAACTGAAAGGGGTCAGTTATGCTGCGATAAAACCCAAATGGGTTAGGTACTGGTAAAATAATTTCTCTCGAGCACAGGCCTTGTCAAAAGAACAAAATGCTCTGCATATCCCCAAGTAGTTTTTCTCTTTCCTTGTCAAAAGCCCAAGGAGATTTTCCTTGATATTTACTGTGAGAACTTTGTTGAGTTTCAGAGGTAAAACTCCCCAAAGATTTTTTTTTCTTTTAGGGTGGGTCTTTCAATGCAGTGATTCAAAATTCATGACATAATAATTGGGAATTTGTAGACGGAGAATGATGAGGGTTCTGAAGGTATCGTGATGAGTCACTGTTTGATAAGAGAATCATTTCCCTGGTTCAGTGATCCAATGGCCTGAAGTTTCTAACTCTCAGACTCGTCCACATTGTTATTGTTGTTCAGTCTGCTGAGTCCTGTCCGACTGTTTGCAGCCCCGTGGACTGTAGCCCTCCAGACTCCTGCGTCCATGGGATTTCCCAGGCAAGAATACTGGAGTAGGCTGCCATTTTCTTCTTTATGTCTACATTGAGCCTTCAGCCGCATATCTATTGCAGTTCAGATTTTTCTACCCTGCTACTAGTTCTGAAAGTTTCTGTTGTTGGGTTTCTGCTCTGATAGCTGTGATTCTTTCTGCCTGTTTCTCCAGGGTGGGAGAAAATGGTTTGTCTGAGACCTCACTTCTCTGACAGATCTCAGAAGAGTTGTTGATATGTCAGTTTGTTCAGATCTTTACTTGTTAGGACAGAGTGGCAACTTTCGAGCTTCTTACAAACTGGACCAGAAACCACAAGTTCCCTTGGTTTATTTCTTATCTTTGGGAATATTAGTTTTGAAAGGTTAGTAAATTGACTTGAACATACTTAGCCATAGTTTTTCTGTTTTTAAAATACTGTCATCTGTAGAATGTCGTTTTGTTTCCTACTGCTGCTGTAACAAATTACCTCAAACTTCCAGGCTTAAACCAATTGAAATTTATTCTCTTATGGATGTGGAGACCAGAAGTATGAAATGAGTCTTTTGGGGCTAAAATCAAGGTGTCAGTGGAGTTGGTTTCTTCAAAAGGCCAGGGAAGAGTACATTCTTGGCCTCTTCCAGTTTCTAGAGGCTGCTGATATTCACTTTGGCCACATCACTCCGATCTCTGCTGCAGTAATCACATGGCCTTCTTCCTTTCTGTAGTCAAATCTTCCTCTGCTGCTGCTGCTAAGTCGCTTCAGTCGTGTCTGACTGTGCGACCCCAGAGACGGCAGCCCACCAGGCTCCCCCATCCCTGGGATTCTCCAGGCAAGAACACTGGACTGGGTCGCCATTTCCTTCTCCAGTGCATGAAAGTGAAAAGTGAAAGTGGAGTCGCTCAGTCGTGTCCGACTCTTCGCGACCCCATGGACTGCAGCCCACCAGGCTCCTCCGCCCATGGGATTCTCCAGGCAGGAGGCCTGGAGTGGGGTGCCATTTCCTTCTCCAATGCAGGAAAGTGAAAAGTGAGAGTGGAGTCGCTCAGTCGTGTCCGACTCTTCGCGATCCCATGGACTGCAGCCCACCAGGCTCCCCCGTCCCGGGGATTCTCCAGGCAGGAGCCCTGGAGTGGGGTGCCCTCGCCTCCTCCAAGTCTTCCTCTACCTTTCTCTTAAAAGGATACTTGCAATTGTACATAGGGCCTGCCTGGATAATTTAGGAAAATCTCTCCGTCTCAGATTTCTTAATCATATCTGCAAAATTCTTTTTGCCACATAAGGTAACATTCACAGGTTACAGGGTTTAGAACCTGGATATCTGGGCGTCATTATTCATTCTACCACCAAGATGTTTAGAAAAGTATCATTTCCTCTTCTGATTATTAAATGTACCTTGAGAAATTTCTATGAATTGATGGTACTAGGTTTCATTGCAGGACAGAATGAATAATAATAAGTGCTGCTTAGGTAGCAGAAGGAAATGCTTTGTCATTTCTCGACTGACCAAGACAGTGATTTAAGATCTCAATTTTAATAACAAGAGGAAAGTAAATGGATATGCACAGATTTTTTTTTCCCACAGATTTTTGTAGATGTTTGGTTAAGATAAATTTGTATTTCCCTAGCTGATTAAAAAAAAATGGTGGTGAGCTCCTATACATACAACCAGAATATAACGTGTTGACTGAAAAAAAGAGCATGACCTAAAAGTTGAGAGTTATGTTTCGTTTGGAGAACATTCTTAGGACTTTAAGCCTGGGAAACAACTTCTCAGATAACACTGAGAAAACTGTTCTGAAGAGGAAGAGGGGAAACCCTAATATATAGGAGTTTTTGCAAAGTTGGAACAAAAGGTTACTGTTAACAAAGGAAAACTAGATATCTCAAGTTAAGGAATTGAGTGCTTTTCTATGTAGGGGGAGATGCAAGATTCTGGGCTCACTGAAATCATTCCTTTGATATTCATCTTCGCTGTCTGGGACCGGTATCCTGTGTTTTCTCATCCTGAGTTTCCTCGGAATGCGCCATTGTGGGTAACTACCCTCTGATGACTGCCAGATGGCAGGCGTTCCTTCTTCCCATTCTGAGTTCCTTCAAGGTTCACCATCAGGGTGACCAAAATCACTGATGGCTGCCACATCCTTTTTTTTTTTTTTCACTGATGTGACAGGCATTACCTTATTTCCATGTGTGCTATTTTCAACAAGAGCATTGCCCCTCTTCCCTTCCATATAGGCCCCACAGGACTGTGTTGCCATTTAAATTTTGATTTAAATATTTTGTCCAAATAAAGTATTTTAGGACAGAATACGTGAAAAGGACATGCAATGTAATTTTCCCAGGATCATAATTCCCTTCAGAATAACTTTATAGCTTTAGATCTTAATGACTCTAGGTCTAGTCAAAGAATCAGAAATACAAAGCTGGAAATGATGAGAGGGTAGTGGCGTAAAAGCATAACACTTCAAAGTATTTCAGGAAAAAATATCTTTTAGTGGGTATTTATGGAGTTTCAGGATAATCACTGAGAAGCAACATTTGAGATGTCTGACAAAACAATGAAAATAACTTTAGACTTTATGAATAGTTGAAAGTTAGGTTTAAATGAAAGCTTGTCTGAACTTCAAAATAGTGAATTTGGCGTGAGAAGTCTATAATTATTGTCATCAGATGTGAGGTCCCCCAGCCGCCATTATGTTAAATTAAACCCTCTGAATGCTGTGTTTGTCTTTCTGGTTTTTTATGTGGTGGAGAAAGGAGAGTTCAGAGACAGTTATGGTAAAGCCTGAGACCTTCCCCTTCACTGTACACATTTTTGTTTTAGTGAACAGGGCCAATAGAAACATTCAAAATGTAAATTCTCCTATAGGGGAAGGAATTTTCAAGTGAATCAGTATTTTCAAAGGGCATTTTTCAAAGTGAGAGCCCAGACCATAAAGAAAGCAGTATTAGGTATCAAGTTGGAAAAAAAAATCACCATGAAAACAGCAATGCAAATATATAGACATAAACACTGGACAACATTGCTGACCTGGGAAAAGCTGCAGTTTTAAAAATACCTTACTTGATATATTACCCATATGACAATTTTAAAAAGCAAGATAAAAACATACCCTGGACACATCACCATACAGTCATATGATATGAAGTTAGTCTACCCCAGTGATGTCACTGCTGGTTTCAGACCATTCTAGGAAAAGACTCTGTGGATAAACAGAGGTACATTGCGCCTTCTGGTTTTATGGTGTTGGAATTCAGACTACATAAATTATAATTTGTTTATGTCTGCTCTTTGTGTTAAATTAAAAGAAGCTGGATTGCCTAGACAATGAGTATTTTGCTTGAATGAGTCTGCTAAAAGAAGCTAGTATTTATAATGTCATGAATCACACTAAAAACTTCCCTTTATAAAAGAAAAAATGCAAAGCAACGGTAGATTACAGATTGAGTGAAAATAGAATATTAAGACGTTGGGCTTCGGAGGCAGACAAGACACCTGCTTACATTCTGGCTGTGTCGCTTCTGTAATGTAATTTTAGGCAAATTGCTTAGATTCTTCACATCCTGTATTTTCTCATTAGAGTAATAATAATAACAGCAACAGCAATAATGATATATAGGAGCACCAACTTCAACAGTGTTTTGCAGAAAGTAAATGTATTGATGCATATGAACCCCATGATTGCTCAGTGAATACCCTTTGGTACGATTATTGTTGCTGAGTGAACTTCATGGTCCAGATTCCACAGAATCTAGTCAGTGCCCTAAGCAAAGGGGGAGAGGAATGTCAGAATGTGGAAGATGCCATTAGCCTGAAAAGCTTAGTAAATCTCTTTGTGATCTTATCTTTGAGAACATCTTTCATAACTTTTTCCAAATGTAAGTTAATACCATTTGCATGTCCTGTATATTGGGAAATGCTTTATAAATTTATGTTTTAATTTGAAACATTTCCTTTTATCTGACATTCTGGCCACTATAAATTTAAAGAATGTCTACTTGCCCTGGGATTTTATGATTTAGGAAGTATGAGTGTCATTTCCATTAACTATTCACAACTGAAAAAATACAAGATTGTTTGAACTTTTACTGTGTTCCAGGTGCTGTGATAAGCATTTTACGTACTTTTTGTCATTTAGTCTTCAAAATAGTCTTATGAGGTAGGCAATATTATTCTTCAAAGAAAGTGTTTAAATATATGGTGCTTCTAGGCACCAGTGTTCTTGATATTTTTTTAGTTAGTATTCCAATGGTAGCCTTTTATCTACTATAGTTTTTTTTACAGTTAAGCATTTAGAGCTATAATTAAAAGCTGTATATTGAATTGGTTGTTGACACAAAATGTGAATTATGAAAGACCTTGGTTCCAGTCCTGACTCTAAACTAGTATTCACCTTGGATAAACGGCTTAACCTTGTTGTTCAGTCGCTGAGCTGTGTCTGACTCTTCGTGATGCCAGGCTCCTCTGTCTTCCACTCTGTCCTGGAGTTTGCTCAAATTCATGTCCACTGAGTCAGTGATGCTATCTAATCATCTCATCCTCTGCTGTGCCTTCTCCTATTGCCTTCAGTCTTTCCCAGCATCAGGGTCTTTTCCAGTGAGTTGGGTCTTCACATCAGGTGACCAAAGTTTAGGAGCTTCAGCTTCAGTAACAGTCCTTCCAATGAATATTCTTGGTTGGTTTCTCTTAGAATTGATGACTTGACTTTGGGGAACAGTTATTGTCTTATTGAATGGGGCTAATGTTAACTACTTTAAAGATTTATTTCAAGGATTAAGTGACTCAATTAATATAGTGAATATAAGGTGTTGGTGATAGAACCTGGCGCATAATAAGCACTCATCTAATGGTGGTCATTAATTTTGATAAACAGGCCATGAGTTACTGATAGATAAAACACACACACACAGTTAGAGACAATAGGAAATGCTAAGCTAAAAATAATGTGCTTTACAGTATTTGGATTTATAATTTAATGAGAAAGCAACATCTATGTTTTAAAGAAGTACTTTAAAAAAATACAAGCAAAGGCTTTATAAAGTTGTAGGAGATAGTGATAAATTCTGAGTGTTGGGGTCTAGCTCAAATGAGAGGAGGCAGAGCAAACAGCGCTTGAACTGGGCTTTGAAAAATAAAATTATGTTACTATTTGGAGAAGGGAGAAAAGAGCTTTCCTGATGCAGGGAACAGCCTGAGTAAAAGCCCTGAACTTGCGTACAGCACTCAAGGAATAGAAGCTATTATGACGTGTGATGTGACCGGAGAATGGAGTTTGTGGAGATATCAATTTAGAAATAAGACTGAAAGACAGATATAGCCCAGATTGTTAAATGCCTTGCTAAGAACTTTTAATCTTATTGTTTAGAAGACTCTGATTAGAAATGTGGAAAATACATTTGGAAAGGTATATAGGATATACCTCAAGGATATAATTTTTTGGATTAAGAATAGGGTGTGGGAGGGTCAGTGATTCTGGAATACACTTCTACAAGTGCTTTGACAGAACCTGTCTTATTAACTCACATAAACCCCACCTGCTGGGGCTTTGCTTGATTGGCAGTCTGGTAATCCTCTTGTGAGAATTAACTGACAGCTTTATCTATAAATAACATTCATTTTCAAGTGTGAGATACAAAGGTGTAGTTTTGGTGATGAGAGATAGTTTAGTCTACCACCTTTTAAAATCCAGAGGTAGTCCCTAAATCCAGAGTGTTTTTTTAAGTCCAGTTTGTCAAGCTTTTGCATTCTTGTCACATTTCTAAGATCTTAAGGCATAGTTCATGAAGAAAATGACTTTTCTTGGAGGAAATATGAACCTGTATTAGGATTCAGGTTATTACTTGTATTATTATTAGTCTAATGCTTAATAGTGATTCAATAGGTAACATTGAATCACTTTTTTCTTCCAGTTTTATTGGGATATAATTGACATACAGCACCGTATAAGTTTAAGTTGTGCAGCATAATGATCTGACTTACATACATCATGAAATTATTGCCAAAGTAAGTTTGGTGAACATCCATCATCTAAGATAGATAAAAAATAAAGGAAAAGAAAAATAATTTTGTGATGTGAACTCTTAGGATTTACTCTTTTAACAGCTTTCATACACAGCATTCAGTAGTGTTAATTATATTAATCATGTTGTACATTCAATTCAGTTTAGTTCAGTCACTCAGTCGTGTCCGACTCTTTGTGACCCCATGAATCGCAGCACGCCAGGCCTCCCTGTTCATCACCAACTCCCGGAGTTCACTCAGACTCATGTCCATCGAGTCAGTGATGCCATCCAGCCATCTCATCCTCAGTCATCCCCTTCTCCTCCTGCCCCCAATCCCTCCCAGCATCAGAGTCTTTTCCAATGAGTCAACTCTTCTCATGAGGTGGCCAAAGTAATGGGGTTTCAGCTTTAGCATCATTCTTTCCAAATAAATCTCAGGGTTGATCTCCTTTAGAATGGACTGGTTGGATCTCCTTGCAGTCCAAGGGACTCTCAAGAGTCTTCTCCAACACCACAGTTCAAAAACATCAATTCTNGAGTTGACTCTTCGCATGAGGTGGACGAAGTACTGGAGTTTCAGCTTTAGCATCATTCCTTCCAAAGAAATCCCAGGGCTGATCTCCTTCAGAATGGACTGGTTAGATCTCCTTGCAGTCCAAGGGACTCTCAAGAGTCTTCTCCAACACCACAGTTCAAAAGCATCAATTCTTCGGTGCCCAGCCTTCTTCACAGTCCAACTCTCACATCCATACATGACTACTGGAAAAACCATAGCCTTGACTAGATGGACCTCTGTTGGCAAAGTAATGTCTCTGCTTTTGAATTCTTAGTCAAATTAGAATACATTTTCAGCAACAAACAGAATATTCTATACATCATAATTTTTAAAATTACTCAAAATTTTTTTCATTTCTAAATCTACACAAAATGGCAAAGTTATTTCATTTTTATAGATTCAGAATCAGTCATAAATATGAATCACAACGCTTTTTCATGACTTTTGGGAGAAACCATTTAAGTTATAAAAATAGAATCAGAGTAAAAATGCCATTCATGTCAACATTTGGCTTATAGGCTCACACTCTGTCTTCTCAATATTTCTGGTTTTATTGGCAATAAAAGAAGAGAATTTAAATATAAAAGCATAAAGTTCCATAGAAAGGCTTATCTGAAAGATTCTATTATAACTGCTCCAACTGTTTAAAACTCAAATGTTTCCCTTAACATTTCATCCCAACAAAGCCAACCAACAGAATCAATCTGCTGAAATAATTCATTAAATCTGGGGGGAATAAAATCAGTTAGATGAGGTTTTGCCACAAAAAAAAAAAAATGAAATGATTTGTTGTTTGAATTTGCTTTCATTTCATCTTTTGTTGTAGCATGATGGAGATTATAATAAGGTTAAATGTGAAAAGCCTTGTATAATATTTAAAAAATTAAAACATGTTTTTAAGATTAATAACCTTATATTCTAAAATACTAAATTATTCAAATAGTTATAATGGACAGTAAATAACTTGGAGTTAAATATCAGAAAAGAAGTTAAAAATTTTAGTTAGATGGTACGTAAAACAGGCCCTTGGCCTGGTATACGATCATCCATTAGAGTATATATTAGAAAAAAAAAAAGAACAGTAGAAATGTTATTTCCTTTGACTTGCTTTTTCTATCTGTTTATAAAATTTACAGTCATTTCATCTCTAAAGCTACTTATATTTAGATATTTTAAATTGATAATGTCCATGATTAGTTTTAGCAATAAATGTGGATTAGGAGAATGGGGGATATATAATGAGAGATTCAAACAAAATAAATATTCCTGCTACTCTTCCCATTGAGGTAGCAATTAAGAGTTCATTTTCCATCTTCTAATACCTGGAGTGAATTTAGTGACTTGTTAGATCCTCGTTAGGTTAATAGAATATAGTGAAGACTAGGTACTGATTCTACAATTAAATCTAGGATTCATAAGACACTCTCCTTTTGAACCACTGTGAAAGAAATGCAGTGATCCTGAGACCCTCATGGAGAATTCCAGGTGCCATTTCAAGTCTACTACTGATCTAGTTACAAGACTCTCATTTTCTAATATTGGAGCCTCCCCACCCTCCCATTCCATTTTATTTGATTCTTATTGTTTGTGTTTCTCTATTAATAGTAAGTATCTATTCATTCATGTCCACATCTTTTCCTAATTAGGTCACTTAACATAATAAATATTGCTCTTAAAAAAATTGAAGTATAATTGCTTTACAGTGTTTGATTAGTTTCTGCTATGCTATAAAAAACAAAGTGAATCACCTACATGTATACATACACCCCCTCCAACCCCTCCTCCAATCCTACCCCTCTAGGTCATCATGAATTACTGAACTCAGCTCCCTGTGCTATACAGCAGCTTCTCAGTGATTATGTATTTTATACATGATAGTATTTTAACATCGTTATCTGATAGTGTGTTACGGTTCAACTCTGAATCAGGTTCTTTTGATTCCTTTGTTTCTTCACAATTTATTGGATAATTTTCTCCTAAGTTTGTTATTGATCTCACAAAAAATTATGCTATTTTAATTAAATGCTGAACATTATGTGTAAAACTAAATTCTGAGGTAAATAGTATCTGCATCTTGAAATTAGCATGCCTTTTCTCTCAGAACATTAAAGTGGGATTTACACATTTACAATGAATGAAGTCTATTTAGGTTTTCTTTTTACTATGACTAAACTTCCCTGGTGGTTCAGACAGTAAAGCATCTGTCTACAATGCAGGAGACCTGGGTTCGATCCCTTGGTTGGGAAGATCCCCTGGAGAATGAAATGGCAATCCACTCCAGGACTATTGCCTGGAAAATCCCATGGACAGAGGAGCCTGGTAGGCTACAGCCCATGGGGTCGCAAAGAGTCGGACACGACTGAGTGACTTCACTTTCACCTTACTGTGACTATGGTTAATAACAGTAAACCCAATCATCAGATTCCTTGTGGCAAGCTTCCATCTCCTTACATGTGTACAGTAAGGATTTCGGTGTTTGAGAGCTCCTCTCCATTTTAGTTCCTCTAACATTAACATTTAGCCAGTGTTGTCTATGGGCACTTCAGAGGTGAGCTCTCTCCATGCTCCTTCTCCTCCTTGTCCTCCTTGTTTTTCAGTCTCCAAGTCATATTGGGCTCTCCCAGTCCTCATGGACTGCAGCACTCCAGGCTTCCCTGTCCCTCACCATCTTCTGGAGTTTACCCAAGTTCATCTCCTTTGAATCAGTGATGCCATCCAATCATCTCATCCTCTGTCACCCTCTTCTCCTGCCTTCAATCTTTCCCAGCATTAACGTCATTTCTAGTGAGTCATCTGTTCCCATCAGGTGGTCAAAGTATTGGAGCTTTGACTTCAGCAACAGTCCTTCCAAAGAGTATTCAGGGTAGATTTCCTTTGAGATTGACTGGTTTGATCTCTTTGCTGTCTAAGGGATTTTCAAGATTCTTCTCCAGCATCACAGTTTGAAAGCATCAGTTCTTTGGTGCTCTGCCTTCTTTATAGTCCAGCTTTCACTTACATACATGACTAGTGAAAAGACCACAGCCTTGACTATATGGACCTTTGTCGGCAAAGTGATGCCTTTGCTTTTTAACACACTGTCAAGGTTTGTCATAGCTTTCCTGCCAAGAAGCAATTGTCTTCTAATTTCATAGTTGCAATCACCATCCACAGTGATTTTAGAGTACAGGAAGAGGAAATCTGTTACTGCTTCCACCTTTTCTCTTTCTAATTG
Source organism: Oreotragus oreotragus (assembly GCA_006410675.1). Lineage (NCBI taxonomy): Eukaryota > Metazoa > Chordata > Mammalia > Artiodactyla > Bovidae > Oreotragus > Oreotragus oreotragus. The sequence continues at coordinate 404,999 of SJYX01005123.1, forward strand.
CCATGAAGCATGCCATGATCTTGAGTGAGTGAGTAAAAGTCACTCAGTTTTATCTGACTCTTTGCGACTCCGTGGACTATAGCCCTCCAGGCCCCTCTGTCCATGGAATTCTCTAGGTAAGAATACTGGAGTGGGTTGCCAGTTCCTTCTCCAGGGGATCTTCCTGACCCAGGGATTGAACCCAGGTCCCCTGCATTGCAGACAGACTTTTTATCATCTGATCAACCAGGGAAGCCCATAATCTGTTTTTTGTAGGTTGTTTTTTTTTTTTTTTTTAATAGTGAGTTTCAAGCTCACTTTTTCACTCACCTTCTTCACCCTCATCAAGAGGCTCTTCTATTTCTAACATTAGAATTGTAGACTTCTTTATTAGAGTCATGTTACGGGTGAGAGGTGTCCATGTCAGGAGCAAAAGGTGTGGTTCTGGCTCAGCTTTCTGAAGGTGACTTTGCACCTGAGCCAAAAGTATGGGCAGATTCTCAGCATTTTTGATCCTTTGAATGATAACCAAACTTTCCTTTATATTTCTAGTTGGTCTTGGATATGAATCCTCTTAAACTCTCTCAATAGAAAAAGATCAATGATTGGTAGTGATAGAGTATCTTGAGTCTAAGATGCCTTTCTACTTTTCCTTCAGGAAGAAGAGGCCTTATTTTTCCTACCTTTCCCCTAACTCAAAATTGTCTTTGCCTTTACATGAGTAACAGCTATGCTATTTTTCTTTGTGTCATTTAAGGCTCCAACAAGGGTATGAGGACACGAGTCTTGATATGTGCTGTGTCCCCACAACCACAGATCATACCCTGTATACTTGCTATTATCAATAGATAGGGGCTTTTTTCAGTCTTTTCTCCTGCCTCCAGTATTTTCTGTAAGTATTCAAGTAGAGATGTGTATGAAAATGCTTTAAGAATAGAACCAATTCCACCTGAGTATGTAGCCCCCAGCTATTCCAAAATGCCATACTATCCATATATTTGGCCTCTTAGTGAAATTTTGCTGACTTCTCATCTAGTAATAGTGAGTTGTACCTCTTCTGCAGTGTTTTACAATAGTTGATAAAGTTTATGCACCCTTACTGTTTTGGACTTTTCCCTCTTTGAAACTCGTATTACTTGGTTGCTTTGTACTCTCAACTTCACAATGGGTTCAATGAAATTATTATTTTTAATATATCCGGATTTTTTCATTGTTTTTGGGAAAGCAATGTTCTTTAAAGCTTTGTTATCCTAGGTAGAAATGAAAATCCAGTAGCTTTGCTTTTGTAGCTGTATGTGCAGAGTAATTATGAAACTACTTATGAGTCTTATAAGATTGAGCAAATGAGTATATGTGTGATGTTGTTAAAGCCAGAATTCTCACTGCAGAGCAAGGGGGAAGGCAAGTAATGACCTTCTAGGAATGGAATCATGACTCATTGCTGAACATTTTTCCAGAAAGATGTAAATTATCAAAGGAGCAGCAGTGTGGCAGCCTTTTTAATACCTAGAATTATGTACTTTATGATGCTTTAAGATTTCATAATATTTAATAATGAGACTCATTGAAAGTAATACTTAACACTAACATAATGCTGGGGAAAATAAGCCATTCCTTATTCACCAGTCCTCAATATTTCCTTGAATACCAGAAATAAATGATACAACTTATCAAAGCAAATAATTATAAGATGAAAATATCTTATTGAATAAAATGTAAGTCATTTTTCCTGGTGTGACTGGGGTGTTAAAGTCTCCTACTATTATTGTGTTA
>SJYX01005123.1:429514-466447 GCA_006410675.1 Oreotragus oreotragus
ATTTTTTTTTTTTTAGTTACTAAGTTGTGTCCAACTCTCTTGTGACCTAATGGACTATAGCCCACCAGGGTCCTTGTCCATGCAATTTCCCAGGCGAGAACACTGGAATGGTTTTCCATTTCCTTCTCCAGGAGATCTTCCTAACCCAGAGATTGAACCCATGTCTCTTGCATTGGCAGACAGATTCTTTACTACTGAACAACCAGGAAAGCAAATGAAACTTTTAGGTACAGATAATTTTTTGTCTTCTTGTGAATTAGTTTTCAACAGTACATACTTTGAGGTTTGAATTTTAGACTTGAAGTGATAGCGAAAGAATCTGTTCTTTTAAGAGTTTCTGACTGTTCTAATTCAAGTGGTCTAGACAGCTGATATGAGTACCTGAACCATTTCACTCTTTTCTACAATCATCCCTTATTTCCACTAAAATCTCCACCACTTTGCTGGTTGTCTAACTTAAGTACTCAGTTTCCAACTCTATTCATTCTTGACCTCTAACACTCATTGTAAATTTTTGCGTCTGCCTTCATCAAAATATGAGGTTTTACTCATTTTCTAAATTACTTCAAAAATCAAAACAGGAAGCATTCATGATTAATGTGATTTCTTTTCTGGGTTCCCAATATTTGAACTTCTTCATATATAACCTCTCCAGCTATACTGTATCTTCTTTTCTAGTTGATCTGATATAGTGGAGACTTCTTTAAAATAAAAATTTTTTTTTTACTTTTACTTTATTTTGCTTTACAATGCTGTATTGGTTTTGCCATACATTGACATGAATCAGCCACGGGTGTACATGAGTTCCCAATTCTGAACCCCCCTCCCACCTCCCACCTCATATCGTCTCTCTGGATCATCCCCATGCACCAGCTCCAAGCATCCTGTATCCTGTATCAAAAACATAGACTGGCGATTCATTTCTTACATGATAGTATACATGTTTCAATGCCATTCTCCCAAATCATCCCACCCTCTCTCTCTCTCACAGATGTATAGAAGGGACTTTTTTTTTTTAATCATCATACCACTTCTTATAATATCCTTTAACACATTTCAACTTTTAATATATTCTTCCACCTATCTAGAAGAGTGCTTTNGGAGGCTGGCAGGTTACAGTCCATAGGGTCACAAAGAGTCGAACATGACTGAAGTGAATTAGCATGCACACACCAGATGTGTATAAGAGACAGGATATATAGAAGGGACTTTTTTTTTTTAATCATCATACCACTTCTTATAATATCCTTTAACACATTTCAACTTTTAATATATTCTTCCACCTATCTAGAAGAGTGCTTTTGTGAGGACATTAGTTTGTTGAATTTTAAAAGTAGATTGTGTCCTTGGGAAAATGTGCTTCATTGGCTCATTTGGGGAGCAGATCAAAGTTTCAGTAGAGTGTTATGTGTGTTTCTTTGAGCGCTTGAAAAGGAATGACAGTTCAGCTGTGTTTAGTCAAGTGCTCTAAAAATGTGAATTATTTCAAGTTAGTTAGCAACGTTAGGTCATCTACATCTTCACTGGTTGTCTGCTCATTTATTCTATCAATTACTGAAAAAGAAGTTTGCAAATTCTAATTATAATAGCAGATTTTTTTCCTTTTGTATCTATCAGTTTTTCTCATGCTTTATTGTTGGATATATGCACAATTAAGATTGTTATGTCTTTTGAAAACTGACCTTTTGATCAGTATGTAATGTCTCACTTCATTTCAGATATTTTTTTTTTCTTCCCTGAGGATTACTTTTTCTGAAATTAATATAACCAGTTCTGCTCTTTTTGACATGATATAACTTTTTACATCCTTTTAAGCTGTCCATGTTTTTAATTTGAAGTGCATGTTGTTAAAACAAAACCCTAGCCTAATAATGTTATCAGTTTATATGGTATTCATCAGTATCTCTCCTAAGTAAATAAATAATTTTGTTTCTAACTACATATCTGTTTTTTTCTCAATGTGAGATTAGTTGTTTTCCCTCTGACATCAGTTCTTTAATGGGTTAAAGAAAGAGCATTAATTTGTAATCTGTCCTTCTTTGTTGGGAAAGGAGTATGTCAAGGCTGTATATTGTCACCCTGCTTCTTTAACTTATATGCAGAGTTCAGTTCAGTTCAGTTCCTCAGTCGTGTCCCACACTTTGCGACCCCATGAATCGCAGCACGCCAGGCCTCCCTATCCATCACCATCTCCCGGAGTTCACTCAGACTCACGTCCATCGAGTCCATGATGCCATCCAGCCATCTCATCCTCGGTCGTNGCTCAGTCGTGTCTGACTCTTTGCGACCCCATGAATCGCAGCATGCCAGGCCTCCCTATCCATCACCATCTCCCGGAGTTCACTCAGACTCACGTCCATCGAGTCCATGATGCCATCCAGCCATCTCATCCTCGGTCGTCCCCTTCTCCTCCTGCCCCCAATCCCTCCCAGCATCAGAGTACATCATGTGAAATGCCAGGCTGGATGAAGCACAAGCTGGAATCAAGATTTCTGGGGAGAAATATCAATAACCTCAGATATGCAGAGGACACCACCCTTATGGCAGAAAGTGAAGAGGAACTAAAAAGCCTCTTGACAAAAGTGAAAGAGGAGAGTGGAAACGTTGGCTTAAAACTCAACATTCAAAAAACTAAGATCATGCCATCTGGTCCCATTACTTCATGGCAAACAGATGGGGGAACAATGGAAACAGTGACAGACTTTATTTTCTTGGGCTCCACAATTACAGATGGTGACTGCAGCCATGAAATTAAAGACACTTGCTCCTGGGAAGAAAAGCTATGATCACCCTAGACAGCATATTGAAAAGCAGAGATACTACTTAACAAAATCTGTCAAAAAGTCAAAGCTATGGTTTTTCTAGTAGTCATATATGGATGTAAAAGTTGAACTATAAAGAAAGCTGAGCACTGAAAAATCAATGCTTTTGAACTGTAGTGTTGGAGAAGACTCTTGAGGCTCCTTTGGACTGCAAGGAGATCCAACCAGTCCATCCTAAAGGAAATCAGTCCTGAATATTCATTGGAAGGACTGATGCCAAAGCTGAAGCTCCAGTACTTTGGCCACCTTATGTGAAGAGCTGACTTATTGGAAAAGACCCTGATGCTGGGAAATATTGAAGGCAGGAGGAGAGGGGGATGACCGAGACTGAGATGGTTGGATGGCATCACCAACTCGATGGACATGAGTTTGAGCAACCTCTGGGAATTGTTGATGGTCAGGGAAAATTGGTGTGCTGCAGTCCATGGTGTCACAGAGTCAGACACGACTGAGTGGCTGAACTGAACTGAACAGTAAAGGTCAAGTGATGAGACTTTTCTAGCTTTCTAATAGCTCTGAGTTATAATACCTTAAAATGTATGTGTGTGTGTGTGTGTGTGTGTGTGTAATTTGTGTTGCTTTGTCTCTCTAGCTGGGTATTTTAGTGCAATGTTGATTAGATATGATAATAGTGAACATTTTTTTTATCTTTGGTTCAGAGAGTAAAATTTAATTTTTTCATGATTGAGTATTTTGTTAGCTTTTTGTAGGTTTCCTTCATTAGATTTCAGAAAATCTATGTAATTATAGTTTGCTGTTAGTATCTTTAATATATAGTATCAATAATAAATCATTAGCCTAATTCTATTGAGATGATCATATGACATTTTTTATTTTTTATACACTTCTTGAAGGCTATACTCCGTTTATAATTATTGCAAAGTATTGGCTATGATCCTTGTATTGTACAGTATATCTTTGTAGCCTATCTTACAACCAATAATTTATATATATCAACTACATATCTCTATGTTGTCCCTTCATAAAACTAGTGATAAGCACTAGTTATTTTCTCTGTATCTGTTAGTCTGCTTTGTTTTTTGTTATAGTCAGCAATTTTTTCTTTTTTTTTATATTTCACGTATAAGTGGTATAATAAAGTATTTATCTTTCTCTGTCTGACATTTCACTTAGTATGCCTTCCAAGTCCATCTATGTTCCTACAGATGGCAACGTACTGCTGCTTTTTTGGCTGAGCAGTATTCCATTGTGTAGATATACCACATCTTCTTTATCCATTCATCTGTTAATGGACAGTTACTTTTTTTCTCTCCATATCATGGCAGTTGTAATTAAGGTTACTGTGAACATTGGGGTGTGTGGATCTTTTCAAAGTAGAGCTTTTGTTTTGTTTTTCAAGTGTATACTGAGGAGTGGAATTGCTGTATCATATGGTAGTTCTATTTTTAGTGTTTTGAGAAACTCCATACTGTTATCAAACTTTCAAACATCACAGTGAATCAGTTATGTATATATACATATTTTTATTCTTTTTTACATTTTTTCCCATATAAGTCATTACAGAGTTTTGAGTAGAGTTCCCTGTACTACATAGTAGGTTCTTTGTAGTTGTCTCTCCCAATTTATCTTTCTTCCTTTTTCCATTGGTAAGCATACTTTTTTTTCAACATATGTGACTATTTGTCTTATAAATAAGCTCATTTGTACCTTTTCTTAACAAATTTCACATATAAGCAATATTACATGATATTTACCTTTCTCTGACTTGCTTCACTCAGTATGATGATTATTTCATTCTTTTTTATGGCTGAATAGTATTCTGTTGTACATATTTACCATATCTTTACCCATTCATACACTGATGAATAGCTAGGTTGCTTCCATGTCTTGGCTATTGTAAATAGTGTTGCAGTGAACATTGGGGTGCATGTGTCTTTGCAAATTATGGTTTTCTCTGGATATATACCCAGAAGTAGGATTGCTGAATCATATGGTAGCTCTAGTTTTAGTTTCTAAGGAACTTCTGTTGCTGTTCTTAATAGTGGTGTACCAATTTGCATTCTTTTTAAAATCAATTTTGATCACTTAATTTGCTAGAATAGTCAAATAATTTATATTCTTGGAATTAAAGAAGTTAACTGTGATGCATTATACATCTATAGAATATTTTGAAGCTATTATATGTTCGTTTAATAATTTATCTTAATAAAATTGTTATGGTTTTTTACAGAATTTTATTTACTAATGTATTTTCAGGTTTTTGAATCTAACTCATTCTAGCCTAATAAAATTAATGGCAAAGTTTTATCATTTTGTACTGTTTAGAAGGAGTTTGTGTAAATCAACTTTAGCTTTTTTTTTCCTTTAAATGTTTGGTAAACCTCAATGATGTAATATTTTTTGTTGTTGTTGCTGTTGTTCAAGAATCAATTTTATTTTATTTTTTTATTTTATTTATGTATTTTTTCACTTTATTTCACTTTACGGTACTGTATTGGTTTTGGCATACATCGACATAAATCCGCCACAGGTGTACATGAACTCCCAAACATGAACCCCCCTCCCACCTCTCACCCCACATCATCCCTCCGGATCATCCCCATGCACCTGCCCCAAGCATCCTGCATCCTGCATCGAACATATACTGGAGATTCGTGTAATATTTTTAATATAGACTTTTTATGTAAATGGTTTTTATTAAATAATGCAACTTAATAAAGATAGATATAAATCATTTATATTATGTTTTTAATGGATTTTGTGTTCTTTTATCTAAAAAGTATGCTTATTTAATTTCCATTTCATGTGAAAATATTTATTCATTATATTCTACAGTTTTCTGTTTATTGCTTGAATATTGGATAACTAAGGTATTTTTTCCCTGAATTTTTAAAATTTCTGCCTTTTTTTCTTGATTATACTTTCCAGGGTGTATCAATTTTATTAATGTCTTCAAAGGAATAGCTTTTGGCTTGATTAATAAGTATTATATGTTTATTCTATAGTTTATTATTTTCTGTTCATCATCATGTCATATATTCTAATTCTGTTGGCTTTTGAAATCAATATACAGGTCACTGGTCTTCAGACATTATTTTTTGTATAATTAATTCAAGGATATATATTTCCCTCTGTTTCATTTGGAGCATTACAGATATTTACTAAAACATGTTTTCACTATCATTCAGTTAAAAATATTTTCTAACTCTGATTATTTTTGATTCCTTGTATGTGGCTCTTTTATGTGTATATTGCTTTATTATTGTTGCTGTCCAGTTGCTAAGTCCTGTCCGACTCTTTGCAAGTTCATAGACTGCAGCACACCTGGCTACCATATCCTATGCTATCTCCCTGAGTTTTCCCAGATTTAAGTCCAATGGGCTGGTGATGTTATCTAGCTATCTCATCCTGTGCCACCCCTTTCTCCTCTTGCCCTCAATCTTTCCCAATATCAGGGTCTTTTCCAAAGAATCCGTTCTTCGCATCAGGTGGCCAAAGTATTGGAGCTTCACCTTCAATATCAGTCCTTCCAATGAATATTCAGGGTTGACTGGTTTGATCTCCCTGCAGCCCAGTGGACTCTCAAGGGTCTTCTTCAGCACCACAGTTCGAAAACATCGATTCTAAGATGCTCTGCCTTCTTTATGGTCCAACTCTCACATACATACATGACTACTGGGAAAACCATAACTTTGTCTATGCGGTCCTTTGTTGGCAGAGTGATGTCTCTGCTTTCCAATATTCTGTCTCGGTCGGTCTGTCATAACTTTCCTTCCAAGGAGCAAGTGTCTTTTAATTTCAAGGCCACAGTCACTGAGAGCAGTGATTTTGGAGCCCAAGAAAAGAAAATCTGTCACTGCTTCCACTTTTCCCTGTTCTGTTTCCCATGAAGTGATGGAACCAGATGTCATGATCTTAGTTTTTTTAATTTTGAGTTTTAAGTCAGCATTTTTACTCTTCTCTTTCACCTTGGATAGGCTCTTTTGTTCCTCCTCGCCTTTCTGCCATTAAAGTGGTATAATCTGCATATCTGAAATGTTTGATATTTCTCCCTGCAGTCCTGATCCAGCTTGTGATCCATCCAGCCATGCATTTTGCAAGATGTACTCTGGATAGAATTTAAATAAAGAGGGTAATAATATACAGCCTTGACGTACCCCTTTCCCAATTTGGAACCAGTTGTTCCATGTCCAGTTCTCACTGTTGCTTCTTGACTTACATAAAGGCTTCTCAGGAGACAGGTAAGGTGGTCTGGTAACCTCATTTCTTTAAGAATGAATTTTCCATACGTTGCTGTGATCCCACAAAAGCTTTAATGAAATCAATGAAGCAGAAGCAGGTGTTTTTCTGGAAATCCTTTGCTTTCTCCGTGATCCAGTGAATATTGGCATTTTGATCTCTGATTTCTCTGCCTTTTCAAAATTCATCTTATACACCTGGAAGTACATTGCTTTATTTCTTAATATTTAAGGATTTTTTATGTCTGTATTCTGTATTTCTAGAGTACAGAGATACAAATCTCTGTATCTAATCCTTTGAAATTTGATGAGATTAGGTTTACATAATTCATTTGGATTTAGAATTCCTGTGAATAAGAGTTGCTTTTTGTATTTTGTTCTGCAATTACTTTATGTTGAGTTTTCCAAATGGAAGTTCAGTAAAAACTTGGTTAAATTTTCCAGATATCCCATCTCTTTACAGAATATTTTGAAAACTTTTCCATAAATTACCAAAATGTGCTAAAATCTAATATATCACTATTGACTTTCTATTTTTTCCAATCTATAAAACCTTGCTTTGTATAGTTTATATGTTTACAGAAGTATACAATTTAAATTGCCGTTTATATGTGCCATTCAATTTTTTGCCAAAAAATTTCATCATATTTTTATCTTTATAAAGTATACTTCATAATATCTTCTAATGATTTTGTCCTAGCATTGCATTTTTCTATTATTAATATATTTTATAAGGTATTTCTGTATAACTTACTCCACACTTTTACTTTCAAACATTTTCTGCTCTTATTTTTGTGTTTCCTTTTAACCATCAAAATGTGCTTATTTTTAATATAAGCTGAATACATATTCTTTGAACTGGAATTTTAAAAATACATTTATTGTAATTACTTATTTAGTTTAAATCTATAATATTTCTCTTGCCTCTTCTCTAGTCTTTTTACCTCTCCTTACTTGACTGCTTTGATCTAGACAAAGTTTTGTATTTTTAGTCATTTTTAGTTTCCTTCTTTATTGGTTATGTATATTCTTTTAATTTTATTCTATTTTAATGGCGATATTAGATATTACATGTTCTTTCTCTTTGTTATTTGATTTCTACATAAAGGATGAGTTTTACTATTTCAGATGGCATAAAGCACTTAGAACAGTATTTCTCTTATCTCTTCTTTCTTGGTGAACAATTTCCATTTATTTTTACTCAGATTTAAAAATCATCAGATATTATTGCTACTTCATATAGCAAATTGTTTATATTTGCTTATATTTATTGTTTTTTTGCTTTTAAGTTGTTTATGTATGCCCTTGCTTACATTTTTTTTTGCCAGTAATACTATTAAAGATCTATTTCAGTTTATGCATGCTTAATATATCCTCTGTTAATTTTTTTTATTATATTTAATTTTGAAAGATAGTTTCACTTGATGTAGATGTCTAGCCTGGTAGTGATTTTCTCCAAGGACTTCAATAATATCATATTTTATCTTCAGGGTGCTCTTATATTGGTGCTATTGTTTTGGTGCTATTATTAGAATCACTTTTGCTCCTTTGAAGGTCTTGTGTCAGTAGATCCTCCCTTGATGCTTATATTTTCCTCTTTGTCTTTGGTTTTAGCAGTTTTACTATGATGGATCTGACAGTGGTTTTCTTTAAGTTTATCCTACCTAATATTTATAGAACTCTTAATTTTCAGTGTTTTTATCTTTTATCAGTTTAGAAAAAGTTTTTGGCCATCCTATCTTCTCATACGGTATATTCTTCATAGCTCCATTTTTCCTTGGGGACTCCATGTACATTTATGTCAGAACTTTTCAGTAGGTTTTGTTATATGTATTATGGTCTTGTCAGTATGTCTTGAACTCCCATCTATTTCCCATGAAGTGGTGGTACAAGGACTTCTCATTGTGGAGGCTTCACCTGTTGAGGAGCAGACTCTAGAGTGCAGACTCAGTAGTTGTGGCTCATGAGATTAGTTGCCCAGTGGCATGTGTAATTGTCCCAGACCAGGGATCAAACCCAGACTTCTTGGATTGACAGATTCTCATCCACTGCACCACCAAGGATGTCCTCTTCTAGCATTTTTTTGAATGCCCATTGTTACAGTCTTCAGTTTCATGCATTTTCATTTATTTGTTATGGTTTTCACATTTTTGAGTTAAAATATCCCTCTTATTATCTATTTTTTCTCTGATAACTACAATTTTGAGACCACCTCTGTGTTAGATTTACCATTTATTCCCATTTTACTCATTTTATTATGTCTTCGGGAATTCCAGTCTTTCAAAGAATATTATGGCCATTTTATATGACAACAAATTAGATAAATATATATTTATTGGTCCTACAAATGCTATCAAGTTCCTCTTAAAAATATTATACCACATTGTTAGAACAGGAGCAGATTAATGTTGAAACTGAGTCTGATCAAAACTGTTATTTAGCCTTTCATGAAATCTTGTCTATTTCCAATTTGGTCTTATGTGGGCTTTGTGTATATGTGGGGTGTGTGTGTGTGTTTGTGGTGTGTTAAAAAGTTTATCAAGACCTCTAATACAAGACAACCTCTGAAACATTTTTTTTCCCCATATTGGCGTGAAAGTCTTGACAGCTCTCATCAACTTCCCAGCATTTTTAGCTATCCCTTTCTCTAGTGTTAAGTCTATCATAGCGGCACCTCTTAGAAATCAAGATGTGGCTTGATTTTAAAATTGCCTTGAACTATTGGGCTTACTTCAAAATGCTTTCTTCCACTCTAACATGTTAGTCCTTCATGGCTTGGCTAACTTATAGCCCAGAGACTCAAATATTGTCTTCCTGCTTCATGAGATTTTGGAAAGTTAACCAATATTTACCAGCTACAGCTATCACTTTCTACTTCATTATTCACTTATCCTTTGGTTGCTACTTTTAAAAATTGTAAATGTTTGGTGGGGGAAAGCATTGAATAGTTTGCATCTGTTTCAATATTTTTCTCTTCTTTTTGTGATTCTCACTCCTTAAACTGTGGATGTTTTGGTGTACCTCTGATGTCTTCAAAAACATGCATTTTGCATTTTATAGTTATTAACAATTAGGAGCTGATGTGCAAAAAGCTAATCTGTCACTATTCTATCATAACAAATACTGCTCTTTTCTTATTATTTTTCAATCAATTTTATGTATTGATTTCTATGTGTGCTGCTTGATATTTATAATTTTATAGTATTTACATCACAGTCTTTCATACATTTTACTTATTTTTTATTTATATTTCTCAAAGTATAAATACAGGAATTGTACCTCAAAAAAATCAATTGCCTTGACTATTAAATCAAATCAAGTCAATAATGAAGTTGTTATGGTAATAGAGTTTTTTTGGGTAGAGCTAGTTACATCAATCCAAAATTTGTTGTTTCTTTTCATATATTTGGGAAAAAGAAACTTCATATTTTTTCGTACTAAAGAGTAAAACTTTTGTGCCATATATTGCTCAGTAGTATAGTCCATTTTGCCCATGCTGCTGTGCAATTTCAGAAAAAGCAGAAATGAACAAATAGGAAGTTTTTTCTTCTGTTTTCTTTTAGTTAGAAGGTATGCTTATTGGCAAGCTTTGTCAAAGGATGGAGACAAAAGAAAGAATACAGTTTCTGTTTTTGTTATTCTAGTGTCCATGTGACTAGAGGGTATGATGCTATAATAGCAGAAAGTGAAACTACCTTTCTAGTTGATAAAAGAAAAGGGGAGGGAAAATAATACTAACATTGCAATACCCTAAAGGGATTTTACCAAGCAGGGAATACATTTTATGTTTGTACTTTTATAATACCTTCCCTTTGTGTTTTTTTATTTCACCTCAGAGCTAATCTGTTTGGGCAGGTTTATTCTGTGAGGAGCAACTTAGAAGTATTCCACAGAGGCTGAAATGTAAAAAAAAAAAAAATACACAGAACCAGGAAAGGTCTGTGTGTTCCTATTACATCCTTTTTAATGATCATTTTACTTTTGTTTAGTTGTTAAATCCTGTCTGACTCTTTTGTGGTCCCATGGACTATAGATTGCCAGGCTCCTCTATCCATGGGATTCCAGGCAGGAATACTGGAGTGGGTTGCATTTCCTTCTTGTGGATCTTCTTGACCCAGGGATTGAACCCAGGTCTTCTGCTTAACAGCAGATTCTTTACCACTGAGTCACCTGGGAAGGCCTTATTACTGTTTAGATTCTGGTTCATAGCATGTTATTGTGGCTAACTGACATAAAATTTTACTCTTTGGCAAAGGGAAAAATGATGGAGAATGGATACAAAAATTCTACATGTAATTATGAATCACTGAGCAACGCGTAGGTGGCAGACTCCGAAGAATCCATAGCCCAAACAAGATGCAGTACCGATCTCATAAGGTGAAAGGGAACTTTGTGAAGACAAGTAGATTTGAAGGTAGGGAGTGATTAGTGAAAGAAGGGAGGATGAGCAAAAAGATTAAATGAAAGTAATACTGATGTGGCTGTGCCAGATTAATACTGCCTTTGAAACTGAAAACTGATTCTCACAAAAGTGACAGATGTTGCAGCTTTGGCCAATTAAGGGACAAAAAGTAAAAAATATTAATTTTATGCTCTGTTAGCTGTATAACAGTTACCTGAAAACCAGTGAACTAGTCCAAAAAAATCAAATATGAAGATAGTTTATTTTAAATAAAAAAAAATAAAGTAGGAAGCAATAGCAAAAAAATTCACATATACATTCATAAGAATTTGTAGAATACAAATTATAGAAGACACTGCTGCATGGAAGTCAGAAAAAAGCCACCTTCATATAACTCATACTGCATACTATTTATTACCATTTCAAACAAGTTATCTCTTTATTATTTTTATCTATTTATTGTTAAAAGGTTGTTAATACCATTTTTAGAAAGAACATTTTCATTTTATATAAATTTTCCAAAATTATTTGAGTTTTCATAATAGAGATTTTAAATGATAAATACACCTTCCTACCCATTTTTCATTGTGATAAAATATATATGACATAATATTTTCCATTTCAANTGTGCCAGATTAATACTGCCTTTGAAACTGAAAACTGATTCTCACAAAAGTGACAGATGTTGCAGCTTTGGCCAATTAAGGGACAAAAAGTAAAAAATATTAATTTTATGCTCTGTTAGCTGTATAACAGTTACCTGAAAACCAGTGAACTAGTCCAAAAAAATCAAATATGAAGATAGTTTATTTTAAATAAAAAAAAATAAAGTAGGAAGCAATAGCAAAAAAATTCACATATACATTCATAAGAATTTGTAGAATACAAATTATAGAAGACACTGCTGCATGGAAGTCAGAAAAAAGCCACCTTCATATAACTCATACTGCATACTATTTATTACCATTTCAAACAAGTTATCTCTTTATTATTTTTATCTATTTATTGTTAAAAGGTTGTTAATACCATTTTTAGAAAGAACATTTTCATTTTATATAAATTTTCCAAAATTATTTGAGCTTTCAGAATAGAGATTTTAAATGATAAATACACCTTCCTACCCATTTTTCATTGTGATAAAATATATATGACATAATATTTTCCATTTCAACTGAACTGTACAGTTCAGTGGTATCAGATACACTCATACTATTGTGCTACCATATACCATCTACTTGCAGAATTCTTCATATTTTAAGACTATAGCTCTCTACTCTATAAGCAATTCCCCATTCCCTTCTTCCTGGAAGCCCCTGGAAGCCACTATTCTCCTTTCAATCTCTATGATTTTGATTGCTTTTAAGTACATCATATAATGGAATAATATGATATTTGTCTTTTATGACTGATTTCTGTCACTTACTATAGTTTCCTCATAGTTCATCTGTGTTGTAGGATACACTATTATCTTTTTTCTTTTTAAAATTGAATAATATTACATTGTATGTATATTCTACATTTTACTTATCCATCTATCGATTAATACAAATTTGAGTTACTTCTATGTATTGTGATAATGCTGCTATGAACATAAGTATACAAATATCTCTTTGAGAGCCAGCTTTTAATTGTTTATAATATATACCCAGAACTAGGATTACTGAATCACAAGTTAATTGCAATTTTATTTTTTTTAAACTGATATGGTTTTCATAGCTGCTGTAGCATTGTACATTCCCACCAACGATGCACAAGGGTTCCAATCCCTCCACTTTCTCACCAACACTTATTTTCTGTTTTTTTTTAATAGTAGCCATCGTATATGTACATGTATAACTGATTCACTTTGCTGTACAGAAGAAAGTAACACAACATTTTAAATGAACTATACTCCAACAAAAATTAAAAACAAACAAACAAAAAATAGTGACCATTCTAATGGGAATACCTTTGATTTGCATTTTTCTAATGTTGAACATCTTTTCACATGCTTAACCATTTTTATATCTTTTTTAGAGAAATCTATCTAATTCCTTTTACCATTTTTAAATTGCATTGTTTGTTTTGTTGTTGTTGTTGATGATGGCTTTAGGAATTATTTATTTTGGATGGTAGTCCATTATTAGACATTTGTCTCTAGTTCTGAAGTGAGTACCTTGTACAAAACATATGATTGGCTCCTGGGTTTTATCTTTGTTTGCTTGTTTTCTTTTTTTTAAAAAAACTTCTGTCATTTGAAGAACTTAGTCCATTTATATTTAAAGTAATTACCAATAAAAAGTACTTACTTTGTCTTTCTGCTTTGATAATGCTGCTATGAACATAAGTATACAAATATCTCTTTGAGAGCCAGCTTTTAATTGTTTATAATATATACCCAGAACTAGGATTACTGAATCACAAGTTAATTGCAATTTTATTTTTTTTAAACTGATATGGTTTTCATAGCTGCTGTAGCATTGTACATTCCCACCAACGATGCACAAGGGTTCCAATCTCTCCACTTTCTCACCAACACTTATTTTCTGTTTTTTTTTTAATAGTAGCCATCGTATATGTACATGTATAACTGATTCACTTTGCTGTACAGAAGAAAGTAACACAACATTTTAAATGAACTATACTCCAACAAAAATTAAAAACAAACAAACAAAAAATAGTGACCATTCTAATGGGAATACCTTTGATTTGCATTTTTCTAATGTTGAACATCTTTTCACATGCTTAACCATTTTTATATCTTTTTTAGAGAAATCTATCTAATTCCTTTTACCATTTTTAAATTGCATTGTTTGTTTTGTTGTTGTTGTTGATGATGGCTTTAGGAATTATTTATTTTGGATGGTAGTCCATTATTAGACATTTGTCTCTAGTTCTGAAGTGAGTACCTTGTACAAAACATATGATTGGCTCCTGGGTTTTATCTTTGTTTGCTTGTTTTCTTTTTTTTAAAAAAACTTCTGTCATTTGAAGAACTTAGTCCATTTATATTTAAAGTAATTACCAATAAAAAGTACTTACTTTGTCTTTCTGCTATTTGTTTTACATGCATATATAACTTCTTGTCCCTAATGTTTTGTGTTACTCTTCTTTTTATTTAGTTGGTTTTGTGTCAGTGAAGTGTTGAGATTTCTTTATTTCTATTTGTTTATATACTATAACTATTTTCTTTATTGTTACTATGGAGACTACATTTAGCATTCTAAAATTATAACACTCTAATTTTAATTTATACTATCTTAACTTTAATAACATAGCAAAAACTCTGATCTTTACAGCCCATCACCACCCCTTTCTTCCTTAGCTTCCCAAGTGGTATTAGTGGTAGAGAACTTGTATGCCAATGCAGGAAACAGAGAGACATGGGTTTGACCCCTGAGTCAGAAAAATCCCCTGAAGAAAAGAATGACAGCTCACTCTGGTATTCTTGCCTGGAGAATCCCATAGACAGAGGAGCCTGGCAGGTTACAGTCCATAGGGTCACAAAGAGTCGAACATGACTGAAGTGAATTAGCATGCACACACCACCCCTTTCAGTTGTTGATGCTACAAAATTACATCTTCATAAATATTTTGCCTAACAATATGAACTAATAATGCTTTTAATTATAACTGTCATAAAATGTTAAAAACAAAATGTGAATTGCAAACAAAAGTTACAAAACTCTTAGCTTTTAGAGTTATTGCTTTTTAACATAGCACTCTGTTACATCATATAGGAAACAAAAAGTGCAGTTGCGCACCCATTGTTACAATTATGTTAGGATTTATAATTTTTCATGTGTTTATCTTTACAAAGATCTTTGCTTCTTTATTTGGCTTTTAGTTCCTGTCTCAAATATAATAGGCCTATTTATAGCATATATTTTCTTATACAAAGACAGTTTAAGACCTTAGACTTTAGATCTTAGATTCTTAGAAAACGTCTAGTGAAGTTCTCTCAGTAGTCTCTGACTCTTTGCGACCCCATGGACTATACAGTCCATGGAATTCTCCAGGCCAGAATACTGGAGTGGGTANTTTATGTATTGATTTCTATGTGTGCTGCTTGATATTTATAATTTTATAGTATTTACATCACAGTCTTTCATACATTTTACTTATTTTTTATTTATATTTCTCAAAGTATAAATACAGGAATTGTACCTCAAAAAAATCAATTGCCTTGACTATTAAATCAAATCAAGTCAATAATGAAGTTGTTATGGTAATAGAGTTTTTTTGGGTAGAGCTAGTTACATCAATCCAAAATTTGTTGTTTCTTTTCATATATTTGGGAAAAAGAAACTTCATATTTTTTCGTACTAAAGAGTAAAACTTTTGTGCCATATATTGCTCAGTAGTATAGTCCATTTTGCCCATGCTGCTGTGCAATTTCAGAAAAAGCAGAAATGAACAAATAGGAAGTTTTTTCTTCTGTTTTCTTTTAGTTAGAAGGTATGCTTATTGGCAAGCTTTGTCAAAGGATGGAGACAAAAGAAAGAATACAGTTTCTGTTTTTGTTATTCTAGTGTCCATGTGACTAGAGGGTATGATGCTATAATAGCAGAAAGTGAAACTACCTTTCTAGTTGATAAAAGAAAAGGGGAGGGAAAATAATACTAACATTGCAATACCCTAAAGGGATTTTACCAAGCAGGGAATACATTTTATGTTTGTACTTTTATAATACCTTCCCTTTGTGTTTTTTTATTTCACCTCAGAGCTAATCTGTTTGGGCAGGTTTATTCTGTGAGGAGCAACTTAGAAGTATTCCACAGAGGCTGAAATGTAAAAAAAAAAAAAATACACAGAACCAGGAAAGGTCTGTGTGTTCCTATTACATCCTTTTTAATGATCATTTTACTTTTGTTTAGTTGTTAAATCCTGTCTGACTCTTTTGTGGTCCCATGGACTATAGATTGCCAGGCTCCTCTATCCATGGGATTCCAGGCAGGAATACTGGAGTGGGTTGCATTTCCTTCTTGTGGATCTTCTTGACCCAGGGATTGAACCCAGGTCTTCTGCTTAACAGCAGATTCTTTACCACTGAGTCACCTGGGAAGGCCTTATTACTGTTTAGATTCTGGTTCATAGCATGTTATTGTGGCTAACTGACATAAAATTTTACTCTTTGGCAAAGGGAAAAATGATGGAGAATGGATACAAAAATTCTACATGTAATTATGAATCACTGAGCAACGCGTAGGTGGCAGACTCCGAAGAATCCATAGCCCAAACAAGATGCAGTACCGATCTCATAAGGTGAAAGGGAACTTTGTGAAGACAAGTAGATTTGAAGGTAGGGAGTGATTAGTGAAAGAAGGGAGGATGAGCAAAAAGATTAAATGAAAGTAATACTGATGTGGCTGTGCCAGATTAATACTGCCTTTGAAACTGAAAACTGATTCTCACAAAAGTGACAGATGTTGCAGCTTTGGCCAATTAAGGGACAAAAAGTAAAAAATATTAATTTTATGCTCTGTTAGCTGTATAACAGTTACCTGAAAACCAGTGAACTAGTCCAAAAAAATCAAATATGAAGATAGTTTATTTTAAATAAAAAAAAATAAAGTAGGAAGCAATAGCAAAAAAATTCACATATACATTCATAAGAATTTGTAGAATACAAATTATAGAAGACACTGCTGCATGGAAGTCAGAAAAAAGCCACCTTCATATAACTCATACTGCATACTATTTATTACCATTTCAAACAAGTTATCTCTTTATTATTTTTATCTATTTATTGTTAAAAGGTTGTTAATACCATTTTTAGAAAGAACATTTTCATTTTATATAAATTTTCCAAAATTATTTGAGCTTTCAGAATAGAGATTTTAAATGATAAATACACCTTCCTACCCATTTTTTATTGTGATAAAATATATATGACATAATATTTTCCATTTCAACTGAACTGTACAGTTCAGTGGTATCAGATACACTCATACTATTGTGCTACCATATACCATCTACTTGCAGAATTCTTCATATTTTAAGACTATAGCTCTCTACTCTATAAGCAATTCCCCATTCCCTTCTTCCTGGAAGCCCCTGGAAGCCACTATTCTCCTTTCAATCTCTATGATTTTGATTGCTTTTAAGTACATCATATAATGGAATAATATGATATTTGTCTTTTATGACTGATTTCTGTCACTTACTATAGTTTCCTCATAGTTCATCTGTGTTGTAGGATACACTATTATCTTTTTTCTTTTTAAAATTGAATAATATTACATTGTGTGTATATTCTACATTTTACTTATCCATCTATCGATTAATACAAATTTGAGTTACTTCCATGTATTGTGATAATGCTGCTATGAACATAAGTATACAAATATCTCTTTGAGAACCAGCTTTTAATTGTTTATAATATATACCCAGAACTAGGATTACTGAATCACAAGTTAATTGCAATTTTATTTTTTTTAAACTGATATGGTTTTCATAGCTGCTGTAGCATTGTACATTCCCACCAACGATGCACAAGGGTTCCAATCTCTCCACTTTCTCACCAACACTTATTTTCTGTTTTTTTTTTAATAGTAGCCATCGTATATGTACATGTATAACTGATTCACTTTGCTGTACAGAAGAAAGTAACACAACATTTTAAATGAACTATACTCCAACAAAAATTAAAAACAAACAAACAAAAAATAGTGACCATTCTAATGGGAATACCTTTGATTTGCATTTTTCTAATGTTGAACATCTTTTCACATGCTTAACCATTTTTATATCTTTTTTAGAGAAATCTATCTAATTCCTTTTACCATTTTTAAATTGCATTGTTTGTTTTGTTGTTGTTGTTGATGATGGCTTTAGGAATTATTTATTTTGGATGGTAGTCCATTATTAGACATTTGTCTCTAGTTCTGAAGTGAGTACCTTGTACAAAACATATGATTGGCTCCTGGGTTTTATCTTTGTTTGCTTGTTTTCTTTTTTTTAAAAAAACTTCTGTCATTTGAAGAACTTAGTCCATTTATATTTAAAGTAATTACCAATAAAAAGTACTTACTTTGTCTTTCTGCTATTTGTTTTACATGCATATATAACTTCTTGTCCCTAATGTTTTGTGTTACTCTTCTTTTTATTTAGTTGGTTTTGTGTCAGTGAAGTGTTGAGATTTCTTTATTTCTATTTGTTTATATACTATAACTATTTTCTTTATTGTTACTATGGAGACTACATTTAGCATTCTAAAATTATAACACTCTAATTTTAATTTATACTATCTTAACTTTAATAACATAGCAAAAACTCTGATCTTTACAGCCCATCACCACCCCTTTCTTCCTTAGCTTCCCAAGTGGTATTAGTGGTAGAGAACTTGTATGCCAATGCAGGAAACAGAGAGACATGGGTTTGACCCCTGAGTCAGAAAAATCCCCTGAAGAAAAGAATGACAGCTCACTCTGGTATTCTTGCCTGGAGAATCCCATAGACAGAGGAGCCTGGCAGGTTACAGTCCATAGGGTCACAAAGAGTCGAACATGACTGAAGTGAATTAGCATGCACACACCACCCCTTTCAGTTGTTGATGCTACAAAATTACATCTTCATAAATATTTTGCCTAACAATATGAACTAATAATGCTTTTAATTATAACTGTCATAAAATGTTAAAAACAAAATGTGAATTGCAAACAAAAGTTACAAAACTCTTAGCTTTTAGAGTTATTGCTTTTTAACATAGCACTCTGTTACATCATATAGGAAACAAAAAGTGCAGTTGCGCACCCATTGTTACAATTATGTTAGGATTTATAATTTTTCATGTGTTTATCTTTACAAAGATCTTTGCTTCTTTATTTGGCTTTTAGTTCCTGTCTCAAATATAATAGGCCTATTTATAGCATATATTTTCTTATACAAAGACAGTTTAAGACCTTAGACTTTAGATCTTAGATTCTTAGAAAACGTCTAGTGAAGTTCTCTCAGTAGTCTCTGACTCTTTGCGACCCCATGGACTATACAGTCCATGGAATTCTCCAGGCCAGAATACTGGAGTGGGTAGCCTATCCCTTCTCCAGCAGATCTTCCCAACCCAGGAATTCAACCAAGGTCTCCTGCATTGCAGGTGGATTCTTTACCAACTGAGCTACCAGGGAAGCCCCAGAAAATGTCTAAGCATTCTTCATATGACCGTTCTTGTACCGACCCCACAGAAAAACCAGAAGTAGAACACTATGTGATCATCTATTGTCTCTTTTAAAACTATTACAAGAGCTCAGTGGCTTGAAATAACACAAATATGTTATCTAAGGTTTTTTTTAGATTTCAAGCTCAGGTACTTGTGAGCCTGAGTGTGGCTTTAACTGATTTTTCTGCATTAATTATTCAGGGCAGAAATCAAAGTGTTAATGTGACTAGTTTTCCTTTTGGAGGCTTTGGGGAGAATCCATTTCCATGTTCTTTCAGGTTAGTGACTGAATTAAGTTCCTCCTGGTTGTAGTATGAGGTCCCATTCTTTACTGACTCTCAGCTTGTCCTCAAGTCTTGGCTTCTAGAGGTAACCTATGTTACATAGCTTCAAGGCACTTTCTACATTTTGAAAGTTAGCAGCTTGGATGAAATCCTTTCACTGTACTTTGAATCTCTCATCTCTCCTTTTGGTTAGTCACCCTTAACTCTTTTCTTGCCATATCCTTCACTTTAACCCAACTGACCTTATCTGCTTTTATGTGCTCGAGTGATTGAAAGGGACCCATCCCAATATTCCTGGATAATGTCCCTATCTTAAAGTCTATAATCTTGATTCCACCTGAAAAATCCCTTTTCTCTCATTACTTAACTTATCTCAAGACATAACATTAAGAAGAAAAGATTATGGAGGCCAAAATTGTGTTTACCACAAGCATCATACCTTAATTCAATGAACATAGACTGACTGTAAACCAAGTTAATGAAGAGGTAATATGCAAACATTGACTATAAATTAGAGAAGAGAATAGCTTGTTTTTCAGATTACCTTGCTTAGTAGCATTTATCTTAGCTAGATTTTTGGCAGAGGTGTAGTAACCAAAAGGTAAGGCTAAACATACCTGCAAAAACCTGAACCCCAAGTATTCTCAGAGAGATTAATATGTTTTATACAAAAGATGTTGAGTGGAAAGATTGATATTCTATGATGAATGAGGAAAATTTGATCAGTATTCACACTAAGATATCATCACCCGGACACAAGCAGAACGGAAGAGCCAACTATCTTTGCAGATATATCTCCCATTTTAAATTTTGTCACATATATTAACAAATATTTAGACATTTTGGGGGGAAATTTAAAAATATTTTCAGATTGAATAAGCTATGCATGCTAATTTCAATACTGTCTCCACAAATGTCATTGATTTTTGAACTCATTTGAAAATTTTGAAAATGTGAAAAAATTGTGTTTAGTTCTAAATTAGTCATCAACTAAATTTTAGGAAGCTCAATTTAACAAAATACTGTCATATTCTAAGTGTTTTTTTCTTCCCCCAAAATTATTTTTAATATAATCTTAATTATTTCCTTTGATTTTTATTTCTTTTTCTAGTTATAAAAGGATTACCTTCTAGTTTTAGAAAAAGTTTAAGATCATAGACAGTTAGAAAAATTGTGTCTGTATGTATTTGCAGGTGGTTCTACCATTGAAAGGCAACTAATTATTGTTAACATTTCTTTCTTATCAATTTTTTCTATATATATTTTGCATAGGCAATTTCAGATGGCTCATAAAGTACAATACCCAGCTTATTATAAGCCAACATTACAAAGTAAATGAATGTACTTCATTCTCTTTAACATTTTTAAGATAACATTCTTCCTTTGAACATCGTCTGTTTATTTTCAACTTTTTACCAATCAACATTATTTCTGCTTATCAATGATAATATTCACATTCTGGGCAAGAGAGAGATAATAAAGACAAGCTTTGCTTTTTTCATTCTCCTGGGCAATCAATAGTCAAATTCTGTTACAATCTGGGTTGCATTATACAGTAGTGAGTTGTCATTGTTTCGAAAAGAAATCAAAATCTAATATTTGCAATCTATCAGTACGTCATTCCACAAAAGTCTAGTTTCAATTAACTGAGAACTGTGTTTTGTCAGCTTCCAGAGATGATGTTTGCTGCCAAAGATGTTCTTTTCTTCAACTGCCTTGTTTGACTCTGGTCAACAATCCTGGGTTAGTGATCATCACCATTCTATCCTCAGGGTCTCCTTCTTAAATATTCCTTCTGTTCTGTCTGACAGGTGTCCTGTGCATCCTTTACATATTTGTCCCTTTTAAGACTAACCCACAGAGTAACATCTTTGAGGTACTTTGGTGCTAATAACTAATAGACTATATGCTTTCCTAAGGCAACAGCCTGAAGTAACCCAAACTCTTCAGTTCTGTGCTTGTATGAAGCTACTATTTCCTGAGCTCCAAGTTATTTTGTTGCCTGAGCCCTGACCAGAATGCCTGCTCTAGTGCCCATTTACCTGGAAGCATTATATTCATGTTTCTTCTGCACCTCCTTTAACATGTCTTATTTATCTCATTCCAACTATGTTATTTTTCTCTTCAGTAGTTAACGTCTACTCATTCTTCACATCTGTTATTGCCTCAAGCATTCTCTATTGACCTTAGAGCACCATACCAGTTATAATTTTACCTTTATCTGTGTGATCCATAGCCCTCTCCCCTCAACTGACTACAGTCTTCAGGAAAGCATAATATTTTTATGCCCCTGCTTAAGTTGTTTCTTGGCTCCCTGTCCTGTGATTTGGGATTTAGAATGCTGACTGAAATAAGAAGTAAATGAATGCAAACTTTGCAGAGCTAATATAGTTCATACTTGTTTTGTAAAAGTAATACTTATATTTTTAAAATAACATTCTGTCCTCTTGCACAATTTGTTAGGATAAATTATATAAGTAATCATTATGCATACCTACTATGCATGAGCACTAACTGTGCTGGGGTTTTGTGTGTGTGTTTTATTATTCATAAGCACACAAGACTCCTTGTCAGATGAATTGTTCTACTACATTTAATATGGGAAAAAATAACTTTGATAATCTGATTAAAGAGCTTGTCAAGTGGTCTATTTGAACCTAGTTACACCGGGAACCAGGACTGATACTCAGTGCATGCACTGTGCCATATCTAAAATAGGAAGCAAAGTATGTTTGATAAAAGTATATACCATAGTATCCTTAGCAAAAGAGAAAAGTGACTCTTGGCCGGACTTCTAATTTTCCCCATTTTGCTCTCTGATTTGCCCAGGGAGAAACATTTTTAAAATCACATCTTATAGAAAATTTTAGCAAAATTTTCAATTTGCATAGGTCAGCAGTTTGCAAAATGCTGGAACTCAGTGGTAAAATAGCTCTGGGTCTAAAGCTTCAGAAGAGGAAGACTCCTGGCTGTTAAGTACACCACTTCAAGTTGAGGAGCAGCGTGTCATTTTATAATTTGACATTTCATTTAAGATGTTATTTGGAGGGTGGGGGAAACACTATCCTACCAAGCAAGCAAAAACCACAACAGTGGATAGGATATGGGAAACAGACATTTTCACTGCCTGGGATTCTTCAGGCAAGAATGCTGGAGAGGGGGTCATGCCCTCCTCTATAGGATCTTCCCAACACAGGGATTGAAACCATGTCTCTCATGTCTCCTGTATTGGCAATACAATATCCCTAATAATCATGCCATCTAGAAAGCCCAGAGAATAAAATATTTAATGTAAAGATATTATACATTATTATTGATAAGTGAACTTCCAGATGTTCAAGCTGGTCTTAGAAAAGGCAGAGAAACCAGAGATTAAATTGCCAACATCTGTTGGATCATTGAAAAAGCAAGAGAGTTCCAGAAAACCATGTATTTCTCCTTTATTGACTATGCCAAAGCCTTTGACTGTGTGTATCACAACAAACTCTGGAAAACACTGAAAGAGATGGGAATGCCAGACCACCCAACCTGCCTCTTTAGAAACCTGTATGCAGGTCAGGAAGCAACAGTTAGAACTGAACGTGGAACAACAGACTGGTTCCAAATAGGAAAAGGAGTACGTCAAGTCTGTATATTGTCACCCTGCTAATTTAACTTGTATGCAGAGTACATCATGAGAAATGCTGGGCCAGAGAAAGCACAAGCTGGAATCAAGATTGCTGGGAGAAATATCAATAGCCTCAGATATGCAGATGACACCACCCTTATGGCAGAAAGTGAAGAGGAACCAAAAAGCCTCTTGATGAAAGTGAAAGAAGAGAGTTAAAAAGTTGGCTTAAAGCTCAACATTCAGAAACCTAGGATCATGGCATCTTGTCCCATCACTTCATGGGAAATAGATGGGGAAACAGTGGAAACAATGTCAGACTTTATTGTTTGGGGCTCCAAAATCACTGTAGATGGTGACGGCAGCCATGAAATTAAAAGCCGCTTACTCCTTGGAAGGAAAGTTATGAGCAACCTAGGTAGCATATTCAAAAGGAGAGATATTACTTTGCCAACAAAGGACTGTCTAATCAAGGCTATGGTTTTCCCAGTGGTCATGTGTAGATGTGAGAGTTGGACTGTGAAGAAAGCTGAGCACCGAAGAACTGATGCTTTTGAACTGTGGTGTTGGAAAAGACTCTTGAGAGTCCCTTGGACTGCAAGGAGATCCAGTCAGTCCATCCTAAAGGAGACCAGTCCTGGGTGTTCATTGGAAGGACTGATGCTGAGATTGAAACTCCAATACTTTGGCCACCTCATGCAAAGAGTTGACTCACTGGAAAAGACCCTGATGCTGGGAGGGATTTGGGGACAGGAGGAAAAGGGGATGACAGAGGATGAGATGGCTGGATGGCATCACTGACTTGATGCACATGAGTCTGAGTGAACTCCGGGAGTTGGTGATGGACAGAGAGACCTGGCATGCTGCAGTTCATGTGGTCACAAAGAGTCAGACACGACTGAGCAACTGAACTGAACAAAACACAAGTTAAGCAACTCATTAGCAACATTAACAAAAACTGCATTTTAAGCATCTATCCTCAAATGAGCTACTTTGCTAAATGTTATGGGAGTTGCAAAGAAGTTTGAATCATCACTAGGCTCTCCAAATCTATACAGTTTACTTAGGGAAAGAACCAAGAAAAGAGACTTGGAGACATAGAGAACCAAACAGAAATGTTGACTTCCAATATATTCAATCAATGATGATAGCATACCAGTTAGGAAAAAAAAGTCACTTGTTGATGAGAAGAAAACAACTCACCTAGAATCACAAAATGTGACAAGTATTGAATCTACCTATACTTTTTCATTTTTATTTTTAGGCTGAAAATGTTAAACAACTATTTTCTGTGTTAATTTTATCTGTATGTACAGATTGTTGCTATTTTCCCAATCACAGTACTTTACATTTTATTTAAATTTTATAGATTTTTTTATACTTTTATAATATTTTCTTCTTAATGTAGTCTCCCTAAGATCCACAAAAACATCAGATTTAGAATAGATTTATTATTTAGGTTACAGAGCAGAAGAACAGAGACTATGACTGTGGAAGACTATACAATACAAGACAGAAATCTAAATTTCAAATCATGATCATTAACTGATTTTGGGGCATTGTTCTTTCCCATAAATTGCTCTTTTTTGGCTCCAGGTTTACAATAATAAACCCAAAATAAACCCGGAAATCTTATTATTAAATGCAAAATTGACTTCATGCATCTTACTTGCCTTTGCAACAAAATGATACCCCTTCTTCAGTGTTAAATTGGCTTAATTCACCATTGATAATGTATAACTTAGAAACTTTAGGTTCCTAAGAGAAATAAAAATATTTCCAGTAGCTGTTTGAAGTCTGTCTCTTATACACATCTAGATGTGTATAAGAGACAGCTTCACAACAGCATCTGTTTTCTAATTAGGGCTGCTTAGTGGCAATTTTCACCCAATAATTTAGTTAAATTTCGTTCTCAAAGTATAAATATCCNTTATAGAAATTACATCAGAAAATAAATTTCAATTATCCAAGCATTCACACTCTTCCTAAAATGGTGAACACAATCAAGAATTTAACATAGAGATATATTTTAAGATGTGTATAAGAGACAGATATATATCCATTGTAATTAAAGTTCATAGTTTAAGTAAATGAGGCAGCTTAATGGCAAAACTGAAGCTTGTTTGCATGGGCCAGTCTAAAATTTTCTACTAATCTCCACTCTATCAAGGTTTGCTTAGCCACTTTCTCAGATGAAGTTTTATCCCTGTTTTCTTTTTCTTTTTTCTTTTCCCTCTCACATGCAGCATAGAGATGGGAGATAAATTTTATGTCATCTTTTGATGCTTCAAATTATGCACAGAGCCTGAGAAACATGGGAGCTAGAGGTAACTGAGAAAGTAAATAGAAATGAAAAGGCTAGAATGATCTGGAAGAGATATTTAGGTTGCTACAACCAGACGAGAATACAAAAAGGGGACAAAGTTCATTGGTCAGTGCATTATTCCCTCATTGATTTTCCCTGCCAGTTCCTTTCAGCTCATTGATTTCCATTGCTGATTGAGTCATGTTCATCTGCTGTTAGGAGGTCACTTCATTTCTCTTTTGCTCATTTTTTTCTGCCTACTCAGCACTCCTGCACATGTGTGTGTCACTATTACTAATCTCAATTGTCTGCTGTCAGAAGAGTGATATACTTTTTGCACAATGGGCCATGAGATTCAGGGTGGGTGTTTCAGGCAGCCACTGCATAAACTTAACCAGAGTGTACTCACAGATTCCCTTGTACACTGCATTCATTGTGAGTTTTTACTCCTTTATATCAGATTTAAAGGCATGCAAGATGTATGGTTCACAGTTGTCATTCGCAGTACACTCGAAGACTGGTAGGAGGAAGTGATCCTCTGATCTCTCTGAAAACAGTTGATGTCACAGTGCCAGAGTACAAAATAAATACCACCTGAAGGTCACATCTCTCTCATACCACACTATCCAGAAGTTCTTTCATTCAGCAATCATATGAGATATTATCCCTACTGGGAAATGTTAAATACATGGAGGACATAAGTATATTTTCACAGTAATAACATTGTGTGTATCTGTTTCAGCAATTTGGAATGTATTTACTAGCAAACCCATTTCAAAATACAGTTAAATGTTTTGTCAGAGTATTATTAGAATATGATTTGTAAATAAGTCTGTACATTTAAGGCATACATATTTTAATTCATGATGTAGTTAATCATAGATACCCTTAGGAAAATAAATCCAGTGGGGTACCTGTATAACTTTATGTCATGCAAATTCTAAATGCATTAGGGACAAAACAGTCTGTGTTCATTCCCAGACTAAAATCACAAACATTATCCACAAAGAAGAAAACAAAAACCTCTTTAAGACCACAGAGCTACTGTCTTTAATGAGACTTTTTTTTTTTAGGTTTAACACTGAAGATTATGCCTTTGAATTTTTTATACCACTTGAAGATGTGATTTACTTTGTATTTATATTTAGTAATTGGCTGTACAGGTTTTGGTTTTAGAATTTATTATGTAACATTCAGCAAGACTAACAGTATTAAATACTAATCAACTTTTAATAAGAATTATAAATTGTGTCTCCTTTCTCAAGACAAGAAAAGCAATCACTGCAATCAATCAGGTAGTCTAATCAATTTTCAAAATGAAATTAACCATGCATCTGTAGAAAACAAAAAAAACAACCTTGAAGAATAGTATACTATGTCTTCAATATAAAAGAGAAGCTCAGTTTTAGACGATGTTAATAGGATATTTAGTTTCTACATGATGTACTCACACTGGTGAGTTTTCAAAGGGTTACTGAAATTTATTCTTGTATGTCTTTTCAGTGAATTGAAGGGCTATCACAGAAAGTCAGTAAATATGTGTTATGAGAATGTGATATAATATTTGCAATTTTTCTCCACTTTAGTTTATAGAAATTACATCAGAAAATAAATTTCAATTATCCAAGCATTCACACTCTTCCTAAAATGGTGAACACAATCAAGAATTTAACATAGAGATATATTTTATGGAAAGAAAAATTCTTATAAATAACATTGTTTAAATCACTACCCTAACAAAGCAGTTTTTATTAAAGAATGTTTAAATAAGTTTTCTCAGACAATGCCGTGTTATATGAACTTGAATCTTCCAGTTTATTCAGTCAACATGAGATGTAGAACCATCGTGTGCCAAGTAATATGCTAGTAATATGCTGGGCACCGAGAACACCAATAAGAAATAAACTCACCAACTTTAAAGCACTCCAGGCTTATGAATGAGACAGTCATGTGAACAGAGGAAAAGCAGGTTGCCAAGTGCAATGTCTTTGCAAAGGAATTATACATACCTGACTGGTTTTAAAAGGTTGGCTTCTATAAATGTATGATGAGGAGGTCAAGTCTGGATTGCTAATAAAAGAATAATAATGTCTATTGAAGAATTATTAAATAATAGCTTCTCTACTTACTTTGGGCTTCCCTGGTGGTAAATACTCTACTTGCAATGCAAGAAATCCAGGTTCTATTCATGGGTCAGGAAGATCCATGGAGAAGGAAATGGCCACCCACTCCGGTATTGCTGCCTGGAGAATTCCATGGATGGAGGAGCCTGGTGAGCTACAATCCTCAGGGCTGCAGAGTCAGACACAACTAAGAGACCAACACACTACAGAATTTATATGTACTGTGTCCTTTTATTCTCATAAGATAAGTGGGTGCAGTTTTTTATTATTCTCATATTTCTTTTAAAAATGAGAATCCTGAGATTCATAAAGTTTGAATCACATGTCCACAGTTACTAACTGGTAAACCTGGTATAACTAACCATGCATTTGACCCTAAAGTAACCCAAATGCTTAACTGCTTTGCTGAGACATATTTAAATTCAAAACCCCATTTAATTTAGTCTTTTATTTGAAGCAGANGAGGTAACTGAGAAAGTAAATAGAAATGAAAAGGCTAGAATGATCTGGAAGAGATATTTAGGTTGCTACAACCAGACGAGAATACAAAAAGGGGACAAAGTTCATTGGTCAGTGCATTATTCCCTCATTGATTTTCCCTGCCAGTTCCTTTCAGCTCATTGATTTCCATTGCTGATTGAGTCATGTTCATCTGCTGTTAGGAGGTCACTTCATTTCTCTTTTGCTCATTTTTTTCTGCCTACTCAGCACTCCTGCACATGTGTGTGTCACTATTACTAATCTCAATTGTCTGCTGTCAGAAGAGTGATATACTTTTTGCACAATGGGCCATGAGATTCAGGGTGGGTGTTTCAGGCAGCCACTGCATAAACTTAACCAGAGTGTACTCACAGATTCCCTTGTACACTGCATTCATTGTGAGTTTTTACTCCTTTATATCAGATTTAAAGGCATGCAAGATGTATGGTTCACAGTTGTCATTCGCAGTACACTCGAAGACTGGTAGGAGGAAGTGATCCTCTGATCTCTCTGAAAACAGTTGATGTCACAGTGCCAGAGTACAAAATAAATACCACCTGAAGGTCACATCTCTCTCATACCACACTATCCAGAAGTTCTTTCATTCAGCAATCATATGAGATATTATCCCTACTGGGAAATGTTAAATACATGGAGGACATAAGTATATTTTCACAGTAATAACATTGTGTGTATCTGTTTCAGCAATTTGGAATGTATTTACTAGCAAACCCATTTCAAAATACAGTTAAATGTTTTGTCAGAGTATTATTAGAATATGATTTGTAAATAAGTCTGTACATTTAAGGCATACATATTTTAATTCATGATGTAGTTAATCATAGATACCCTTAGGAAAATAAATCCAGTGGGGTACCTGTATAACTTTATGTCATGCAAATTCTAAATGCATTAGGGACAAAACAGTCTGTGTTCATTCCCAGACTAAAATCACAAACATTATCCACAAAGAAGAAAACAAAAACCTCTTTAAGACCACAGAGCTACTGTCTTTAATGAGACTTTTTTTTTTTAGGTTTAACACTGAAGATTATGCCTTTGAATTTTTTATACCACTTGAAGATGTGATTTACTTTGTATTTATATTTAGTAATTGGCTGTACAGGTTTTGGTTTTAGAATTTATTATGTAACATTCAGCAAGACTAACAGTATTAAATACTAATCAACTTTTAATAAGAATTATAAATTGTGTCTCCTTTCTCAAGACAAGAAAAGCAATCACTGCAATCAATCAGGTAGTCTAATCAATTTTCAAAATGAAATTAACCATGCATCTGTACAAAACAAAAAAAACAACCTTGAAGAATAGTATACTATGTCTTCAATATAAAAGAGAAGCTCAGTTTTAGACGATGTTAATAGGATATTTAGTTTCTACATGATGTACTCACACTGGTGAGTTTTCAAAGGGTTACTGAAATTTATTCTTGTATGTCTTTTCAGTGAATTGAAGGGCTATCACAGAAAGTCAGTAAATATGTGTTATGAGAATGTGATATAATATTTGCAATTTTTCTCCACTTTAGTTCTTATAGAAATTACATCAGAAAATAAATTTCAATTATCCAAGCATTCACACTCTTCCTAAAATGGTGAACACAATCAAGAATTTAACATAGAGATATATTTTAGGGAAAGAAAAATTCTTATAAATAACATTGTTTAAATCACTACCCTAACAAAGCAGTTTTTATTAAAGAATGTTTAAATAAGTTTTCTCAGACAATGCCGTGTTATATGAACTTGAATCTTCCAGTTTATTCAGTCAACATGAGATGTAGAACCATCGTGTGCCAAGTAATATGCTAGTAATATGCTGGGCACCGAGAGCACCAATAAGAAATAAACTCACCAACTTTAAAGCACTCCAGGCTTATGAATGAGACAGTCATGTGAACAGAGGAAAAGCAGGTTGCCAAGTGCAATGTCTTTGCAAAGGAATTATACATACCTGACTGGTTTTAAAAGGTTGGCTTCTATAAATGTATGATGAGGAGGTCAAGTCTGGATTGCTAATAAAAGAATAATAATGTCTATTGAAGAATTATTAAATAATAGCTTCTCTACTTACTTTGGGCTTCCCTGGTGGTAAATACTCTACTTGCAATGCAAGAAATCCAGGTTCTATTCATGGGTCAGGAAGATCCATGGAGAAGGAAATGGCCACCCACTCCGGTATTGCTGCCTGGAGAATTCCATGGATGGAGGAGCCTGGTGAGCTACAATCCTCAGGGCTGCAGAGTCAGACACAACTAAGAGACCAACACACTACAGAATTTATATGTACTGTGTCCTTTTATTCTCATAAGATAAGTGGGTGCAGTTTTTTATTATTCTCATATTTCTTTTAAAAATGAGAATCCTGAGATTCATAAAGTTTGAATCACATGTCCACAGTTACTAACTGGTAAACCTGGTATAACTAACCATGCATTTGACCCTAAAGTAACCCAAATGCTTAACTGCTTTGCTGAGACATATTTAAATTCAAAACCCCATTTAATTTAGTCTTTTATTTGAAGCAGAAACCCATGAAAAGCACACTGAGACATCACTTACCATCATTTTCAAATTGTTGAACTGGCGTCTAACAACGTGGTGCATATTTTACATGAGCTATTTTATTATTAAAAAAAACAAAAGACATTTGAATTTGCCATTTGACATTAATGTTGCTAACTCTTTTTGCATAACAAATATACTTTGTTGAAGCTATCTGCTTTACATAGAATCTTCGAAAAAGTTTTGAATAAAAGAGCAAGCGTACTTGACAGCATATCCAATAGTATCTATAAAGGATACACACTTGACATGACAATACTTGAACAAGAACAAACAAAAATCACTATTGCATGACATAAAGATACCTTTTAAATAGCACCTGACCTTGTTACTGAAAATACTCCTCCAATTCACTGATACATGCCTAACTAAAGCCCTCGATCTCCTTTAAAATTTCTTCTAAATGTTTTCTGTTGCCATCATTTTATATACAGAGAATGATTTTTCCAAATTATTTATAACAGGGCGCCCCTGGTGGCTCAGTTGTGAAGAATTTACCTGCCAATGCAGGAGACATAAGAGATGTGGATTCCATCCCTGGGTAAGGAAGATGCCCTGGAGAAGGAAATAGCAACCCATTCAGTAATCTCACATGGGGAATCCAATGGACAGAGGAAGCTGGTAGGCTACTGTCCATGGAGTTGCCAAGAGTTGGACACGATTGAAGTGACTTAGCACACATTCATTATTTAAAACGGGCAGTCATATCCAAAAAGAATAACTCAGGGTAAAGGAGGGGAGTGAGAATTAACAGTTGTACATACCATCTCAGTCAACCTCAGAATCAATCTTGTCATTATTACCCCTACATGTACAAATATGGAACTTTGGATGTCAGAGATTAATGAATAAGCCAGTGTCCTGTTATACAGAGAGTTGTCAGAACAGCCAGGATCTGTACTTAAGATTTATGGATCTGAACTCTGCGCATTATTTTCCACAACATATTGTTTCCTAAGCCTCTCTGAAATTAGCTAGAAAAGATAGGATTGTTTAAAAATAAAACTGAGCATTAAATGTCAAACGGTATTTAGACTCTAAAGATTTTATGTCTGAACAAGTATATAATTATATATTATATATATATATATACACACACACGTGGTCTTGTTCTTGTTCTTTCTATTTTCCATGAACCTGAAACCACTGCTTCTCAATTTTAGACTTCAAACATACAAAATATAAATTCTAGCAAGCTGTTTTGCTGAAAGTTTTCACTTTTGTCTCAGGATCAAAGGATTTGTTAACAAAATAAGTCACTCGTTAAATACAAATAAATAACACAGATATTTATTAGGGAATTACTTACTTTCAAAATAAAAACATTAAAACAAAAGAGAAATAGAAAGAGCAGAGAGTACATCACCAAACTGGGTTTTGTCCAACATCCAGACTTAAACAACACTGGGAAGTCCCATATCACAGCACATCCAGAGTCCCAAATTGGAAAGGGTCCCAGGCAGTGCATAGGATCCATGGGTGAGATTTCAAAGACTGCAGTTCAGGGGTCCCTGCTTATAATCCCAGGAGGGATGCAAACTGATATCTTTATCAAAATGTAACCAAATTGCAAGCCGGGTTTTACATTAATACTGTTTGTTTTGTCTTGTAAAACTTGGAATGTTGCTAAGTCTGGGGCTTGGTTGGCCAGGCCCCTTTCAGTGTCTCAACAATCTCAACGATTCCTCCCCCATCTTATCCATGGTGTTGCAAACCTTGCACTCACAGCAGGCAGTCACTCACAGTCACTATCTGTCAGGGCAGTGTCCAGGCCGGTTAGAACCAAGGTCAGGGGCCTGCTCTGCTTTGTCTCTGAAGCTTAAATAAGACTATTAATTTAATTTCCCTAACACAAGCATGGGGAGAAGGCTATGGCAACCCACTCCAGTACTCTTGCCTGGAAAATCCCATGCACAGACGAGCCTGGTAGGCTGCAGTCCATGGGGTCGCTAAGAGTCGGACATGACTGAGTGACTTTGCTTTCACTTTTCACTTTCATGCATTGGCGAAGGAAGTGTCAACCCAATCCAGTGTTCTTGCCTGGAGAATCCTGGGGATGGGGGAGCCTGGTGGGCTGCTGTCTATGGGGTCGCACAGAGTCAGACACAACTGAAACGACTTAGCAGCAGCAGCAACAGCACAAGCATGAAATAACAGACTGGCTCCAAGTTGGGAAGGGAGCATGTCAAGGCTGTATATTGTCACCCTGCTTATTTAACTTATATGTAGAGTACATCATGGGAAATGTTGGACTGAATTAAGCACAAGTTGGAATCAAGATTGCCAGAAGAAATATCAATAACCTCAGATATGCAGATGACACCACCCTTATGGCAGAAAGCAAAGAACTAAAGGGCCTCTTGATGAAACTTAAAGAGGAGAGTGAAAAAGTTTGCTTAAAACTCAACATTCAGAAAACTAAGATCATGACATCTGGTCACAGTACTTCTTGGCAAACAGATGGGGAAACAGTGGAAACAATGTCAGACTTTATTTTTTTGGCCTCCAAACTCACTGCAGATGGTGACTGCAGCCATGAAACCAATACAATATTGTAAAATAACTAACCTCCAATTAAAATACATAAATTTATATTCAAAAAATACACAAGGATATACAGATCAAAAATGGAAATAGCTGGAAAAATAAATAATAAAGTCAGATTTATGAACATGAAAAAAATTAAATAAAAGATGCTTACTCCTTGGAGGAAGAGTCATGACCAGCTTAGACAGCTTATTAAAAAGCAGAGACATTACTTTGCCAACAAATGTCCTTCTAGTCAAGGCTATGGTTTTTCCAGTAGTCATGTATGAATGTGAGTGTTGGAATATAAAGAAAGCTGGGAGCCAAAAAACTGATGCTTTTGAACTGTGGTGTTGGAGAAGACTCTTGAGAGTCCCTTGGATTGCAAGGGGATCCAACCAGTCCATCCTAAAGGAAATCAGTCCTGAATATTCATTGGAAGGACTAATCTTGAAGCTGAAACTCCAATACTTTGGTCACCTGATACAAAGAACTGACTCATTGGAAAAGATCCTGATGCTAGGAAAGATTGAAGATGGGAGGAGAAGGGGACAATAGAGGATGAGATGGTTGGATGGCATCACTAACTCAATGGACATGAGTTTAAGTAAACTCCGGGAGTTGGTGATGGACAGGGAGGACTGGCATGCTGCATTCCATGGAGTCACAAAGAGTCGGACACAACTGAGTGAATGAACTGAACTGAACTGAACACAAGCATGTTCATGTCCAAATCCATGTTCATCAGCCACACATGAGACACCTGCACTTCAGTGGGCAGTTCTATACTTATGACACAAAGCATTTGCTCCTCAGTATCTAAGTTCTCTTTCTCTCTCTTCTGGTTTATTGTCCTTAATAATGACATCTACTCAATCTCTCTTGCTCTGGTTACTTTTCATCTGTTTTCGTACATGTAGCATCCTTTTATTCATATCATCTTTCAACTATATATATAAGTCCTCAGTTCAGTTCAGTTCAGTCACTCAGTCGTGTCTGACTCTTTGCGATCCCATGAATTGCAGCATGCCAAGCCTCCCTGTCCATCACCAGCTCCCGGAGTTCACTCAGACTCATGTCCATTGAGTCCGCGATGCCATCCAGCCATCTCATCCTCTGTCTTCCCCTTCTCCTCCTGCCCACAATCCCTCCCAGCATCAGTCTTTTCCAATGAGTCAACTCTTTGCATGAGGTGGCCAAAGTACTAGAGTTTCAGCTTCAGCATCATTCCCTTCAAAGAAATCCCAGGGCTGATCTCCTTCAGAATGGACTGGTTGGATCTCCTTGCAGTCCAAGGAACTGCGTGCTGCAATTCATGGGGTCGCAAAGAGTCGGACACGACTGAGCGACTGAACTGAACTGAACCAGGATAGGTCTATATTTCAAAGATGCTATATTTAAATCCCCTGGAGAAGAGAATGGGAACCCACTCCAGTATTGTTGCCTGGAGAATCTCCATGGTCAGAGGAGCCTGGCAGGCTACAGACCTTGGGGTCACAGAGTCGGACACGGCTGAGTGACCAACGTTACAACACTAACACTATATCCAAAAATTGAGCTATTAGCTGTGGAAAATGCATTGTTCTGATATTTGTGGGAGCTGTAAGAAAGAAAACTGTACCACCTCAAGGAACTGACAATCTGGCCCTACAGAAAAGACTCACACACAAAGAAATTGCCAGGAATCATTAACATTATGTCTAACCAAGCACCAAATAAGTAAGTCATGGTTGTCATTGGCACCTCAACAAAGCTGGGAAAATGACAGTCACAGGCTTTGGTAGAAAGAGCAATGGCCTTGAGGGCAGAGCACGGGTGTTAAGTCATGGATCTGTCTTTAACTGGATGACATTATGCAAGGCACTTACTCTCTTTGGGCACCCATTTATTTTGTTGAATTGAGTGATTCATTCATTCAGTAGACCCAAGGATTTGCTCTGTGCCATTGTATCCCAGGGGTAAAGAACAAAACCTTTACAGAGACATACCTGGGGTCAAGTCGCAGCTCTGTCACTAACTGAGACTTGAACTTATCACTTAAACTCTCTGAGCTTCAGTTTTCTCATTTGTTGTGTGGTGATAATAACCCAACTTATAGAGCTGTGGTAAGCTCTTGTAAATGAGAAAATAAAGTCAGATTTTGTATACAAAATATTGAACCATTTCAAATACATAGAAAAAGTTTGAGAAATGATAGCAATTATTCTTATTGTTCCGGGTACTGTACTAGTTTCTGGGAATGCAAAGGAAAATCGGGGAGAGAGATATGGATGAGAGTAGACCACGGTATCTGCCTCAACACCGCCCTGGGCTGTTAGAGGGATTCCGTGAAAACATTAGGTACAAGAGTTCCACATACTATACATCCTGCTGAACAAAGGAAAGATATTATGGCTGTTACTAGTGTTTGGGGCATTATCTGGCTTTTTTCCTTATCTGTTAGAAAACTAACCTACAAGTAAGAGATAACCCCACAGTTGAATAATCAGTAAAAATATTCTCTCACAAAACAGCAAGTCCAGAGGTGGAGTGTTTCCAGGATTGGTTAATTCTGTGCTTGATGATGTCATCAAGACTCCATATTTCCTCCCTGCCTATCTCAAATGTCAGTGGACTCACTTCAGGATGACAGGTATTACCTCCTCATCTCATCACACACGAGAGGCAGAAAGAGATCATCTCTTCCTTGCATTTTGCTTCCCTGGTGGCTCAGAGGTTAAAGCGTGTGCCCACAATGCAGGGGACCTGGGTTCGATCCCTGGGTCAGGAAGATCCCCTGGAGAAGGAAATGGCAACCCACTCCAGTATTCTTGCCTGGAGAATCCCATGGACAGAGGAGCCTGGTGGGCTACAGTCCACGGGGTCGCAAAGAGTCGGATACGACTGAGGGAGCGACTTAACTTAGCTAAGAAGTCCCTCCTTGCAGTATAACCAGTAAGTCTCAACTGGCCAAAACTGGATTCCATGTCCATTTCTAAGCCAGTCAATGATAAAATAAAGTAACTATAATTGGCTTATACTAAACAAGATCTGGGCTTGCCTGGTGGCCCAGTGGTAAAGAATCCACCTGCCAATGCACAAGACGCAGGTTCCATCCCTGGGTCAAGAAGATCCCCTGGCTAAGGAAATGGCAACCCACTCCAGTATTCTCACCTGGGAAATCCCATGGACAGAGGAGCCTGTTGGGGCTACAGTCCTTGGGGTCACAAGAGGTGGACATGACTTGGTGAAGAAACAACGTCAGGACCCACTCTCCTGGGGCTGGGAATCCTATCCTCTTCTCTCCTCTCATTGCCCCCTGCTGCTGCTGCTGCTAAGTCACTTCAGTTGTGTCTGACTCTGTGCAACCCCAGAGAAGCAGCCCATCAGGCAATCCCGTCCCTGAGATTGTCCAGGCAAGAACACCGGAGTGGGTTGCCATTTCTTTCTCCAATGCATGAAAGTGAAAAGTGAAAGTGAAGTC
>SJYX01005123.1:480085-491966 GCA_006410675.1 Oreotragus oreotragus
ATCTGAGTTAAATTCACCCATTCCAGTCCATTTTAGTTCGCTGATTCCTAGAATTTCGACGTTCACTCTTGCCATCTCTTGTTTGACCACTTCCAATTTGCCTTGATTCATGGACCTGACATTCCAGATTCCTATGCAATATTGCTCTTTACAGCATCGGACCTTGCTTCTATCACCAGTCACATCCAAAGCTGGGTATTGTTTTTGCTTTGGCTCCATCCCTTCATTCTTTCTAGAGTTATTTCTCCACTGATCTTCAGTAGCATATTGGGCACCTACCGACCTGGGGAGTTCCTCTTTCTTTATCCTATCATATTGCCTTTTCATACTGTTTATGGGGTTCTCAAGGCAAGAATACTGAAGTGGTTTGCCATTCCCTTCTCCTGTGGACCACATTCTGTCAGACCTCTCCACCATGACCCACCCGTCTTGGGTTGCCCTGCAGGCATGGATTAGTTTCATTGAGTTAGACAAGGCTGTTGTCCTAGTGTGATTTGATTGACTAGTTTCCTGTCAGTGTGTCTGCCCTCTGATGCCCTCTTGCAACACCTACCATCTTACTTGGGTTTCTCTTACCTTGGGCATGGGGTATCTCTTCACGGCTGCTCCAGCAAGGCGCAGCTCCTGCTCCATATCACATACATGGTCTGAAAATATTTTCTCTTATTCAGTAAGTTTTCCTTTTATTCTATGTATTGCTTACTTTTTGAAATGAAAGTTTTAGTTTGATGTAGCCTCACTTGTCCTTTTTTGTTGTTGTTGTCTGTGCTTTTGGTATCATAGCCAGGAATTCATTGCCAAACTAAATGCACAAAATTAATTGCATGACTTTGAAGTTGAGTTAAATCTTGTTGGTTTTCATATAGATTTGATATGCTAATTAGAATAATTAAAAATAAAAGGCTAACAATTTTTCTTACTAATAATTAACAAAAAATACTCATGTTAAATGATATTATTAGGCCATAGAATACATTGCATAGAAGACCAAGTTAATATCAGCCATAACCCTAGATAAATACATCTTACTCATATCCTTTCAACTTTGTGTTTATCTTAATCACCCAGAAAAACAAAACAAAACACAAACATTGAATATCAGGAGTGTTTGGTTGTCATTACTTTCCCTCATCAAGCTATATCAGCTTCCAAGTGCAGGCAGCAATTAGACAACAGTAGTTCTGTCCAAGAAAGTCCATAGTTTCAATGAAGGTATTCAGTGTGTGCTGTTCCCAGATTCAACTTAAACAAAAGCTTGTAGAGAGCTGCTTATTGGACCATTACCAGCACCAACCAACCAATGCCCGAGCACTTACTGTGAGCCAGGGAGTGTGCTAATAAGTAAAAGTTTTACTTCTTTTAGTAAAACAACATTCATTTTAATACAAGATTAAATTCATTCAATTCAACATTCATTTTTAATACAACATTATAATCCACATCTTACAGGTGTGGATAGCTAGTCTCATAGGTATTGAGTAATATATTCAAAATCATGCAACTTATAATTGGCAAAGCCAGAGACAGAAACATAGAGATCACAGCTTAAAATGCCATGTGTACGTATACCCTGTCATGCACACCTCTGTAGAAGATGTTAGCTCTGAATGGCTTGATGAACCAGATGGGAAAAGATAGATTTCACTGGAAATGTTGGGTGTGTAACAAATTCATAAACACTTGAAGCTGAATGGTAATATAGTGAACATTTTCAGTATTCTATGTGGAAGGTGGCTAGAAATCTGTTTCCTGTAGTGCTTAAAAGCAGATCTAAATTCAATTGACATTTTCATAAGCTCTCTTGTAGAGTTATGTTTTATGTATATATTCTTTCTCTGCAAGAACTATCTGGCCTAATTAGAAGTACAAGTCATTCTTTTCCCTTTGCTTTCTACCACGTAACTCCTGATTTACACTCTTGCTACAGGAGGTTATAGAAATTAGTTCATGCCATGCTCTACATATAGAATGTGTGAGAGAAAATGAATGTCGAGCACTTATGCTTTGCAGGCTTCAAAATCATGTTGGAATTCAAAGTACAATGATGTAGGCAACATTCATATGTACAGAACCTACTATCATGCTTTTGATTAAAATCTGATTGAACAGAGATATACTGATCCTGAGCTTTATGATCTAGGGTACTAGAAAATGTAGTCTTGAATATCCTAATTGATATTTTTTTAAAGAACCTATTGTATTTTTTTATTTTACCAGCACCTGCACATCACATAATGACTCTTGTTTTCATAATTGAATTTTCTATTGTTTTGCTTCTTTATACAATTGAGCATTAATGAGATAAGTATTAATGAGATATTTTTTGAAGTAGCTTTATATATTTCATGGAATAAATAGTACGAGAGACAGGATGTTAGTACCAAACACATGTAATGATTCAACTGAAATTTTCAAAGTTTATTTCATCAACTCTGCTAATATGTGTTGCTGCTGCTAAGTCACTTCAGTCGTGTCTGACTCTGTGCAACCCCAGAGGCGGCAGCCCACCAGGCTCCCCCATTCCTGGGATTCTCCAGGCAAGAACAGTGGAGTGGGTTGCCATTTCCTTCTTCAATGCAGGAAAGTGAAAAGTGAAAGTGAAGTCACTCAGTCGTGTCCGACTCTTAGTGACCCATAGACTGCAGCCTACCAGGCTCCTCCATCCATGGGATTTTCCAGGCAAGAGTGCTGGAGTAGGTTGCCATAATATCTGTTAACTTTAATCAATTTCCATTGTTGTGAAATTTGAAAGGGTGAAAATAATAATACCTAATTGTTGCAGTTGTTTTTCAGTCAATAAGTCACGTTGCAACCCCATGTACTGCAGCACACCAGGCTTCCCTGTGCTTCACTGTCTCCCAGAGTTGCTCAGACTCATGTCCATTGAGTCAGTTCAGTTCAGTTCAGTTTAGTCTCTCAGTCGTGTCTGACCCTTTGCGACCCCATTGACTGCAGCACACCAGGCCTCCCTATCCATCACCAACTCCCAGAGTTTCCTCAGACTCATGTCCATTGAGTCGGTGATGCCATCCCATCATCTCATCCTCTGTTGTCACCTTCTCCTGCCTTCAATCTTCCCAGCATCCAGCTCTTTTGTAATGACAGCTCTTTCCACCAGGTGGCCAAATAGTGGAGCTTCAGCTTCAACATCAGTCCTTCCAATGAATATTCAGGACTGATTTCCTTTAGGATTGGCTAGTTTTATCTCCTTGCTGTCCAAGGGACTCTCAAGAGTCTTCTCCAACACCAATTCAAAAGCATCGATTCTTTGGCACACAACGTTCTTTATACTCCAACTCTCACATCCATACATGACTACTGGAAGAACTATAGCTTTGATTGGAACTTTATTGGCAAAGTTATGTCTCTGATTTTTAATAAGCTGTCTAGATTGGTCGTAGCTTTTCTTCCAAGGAGGAAATGTCTTTTAATTTCATGGCTGCAATCACCATCTGTAGTGATTTTGGAGCCCCCCCAAAATAAAGTCTGTCACTGTTTCCACTGTTTCCCCATCTATTTGCCATGAAGTGATGGTACCAGATGCCATGATCTTAGTTTTCTGAATGTTGAGTTTTAAGTCAGCTTTTTCCACTCTCTTCTTTCACTTTCATCAAGAGGCTCTTTAGTTCCTCTTCGCTTTCTGCCATAAGGGTGATGTCATCTGCATATCTGAGGTTATTGATATATCTCCCGGCAATCTTGATTCCAGCTTGTTCTTCCTCCAGCCCAGCGTTTTTCATGATGTAGTCTGCATATTAGTTAAATAAGCAGGGTGACAATATACAGCCTTGATGTACTCCTTTACTGATTTAGAACCAGTCTGTTGTTCCATGTCCAGTTCTAAGTGTTGCTTCTTGACCTACATACATATTTCTCAAGAGGCAGATCAGGTGGTCTGGTATTCCCATCTCTTTAAGAATTTTCCACAGTTTGTTTTGATCCACACAGTCAAAGGCTTTGGCATAGTCAATAATAATCAATTGAGTCAGTAATCCCACCCAACTACCTCATTCTCTTTCACCTCCTTCTTCTCTTGCCCTCAGTCTTTCCTAGCATCGTTTTTTTTTTTTCCAGTAAGTCAGCTTTTCATATCAGGTGATCAATGTACTGGAGCCGCAACTTCAGCCACAGTTCTTCTAATGAATATTCAGGGTTGATTTCCTTTAGGATTGACTGCTTTGATCTCCTTGCAGTCCAAGGAACTCTCGTGAGGCTTCTCCAGCACTGCAGTGTGAAAGCACTAAAATTCTTCAGTGCTAAGCCTTCTTTATGGTCCTATTTCTATATCCATATATGACTACTGGAAACACCATAGTTTTGACTATCTTGTTTAATTTATGTTAAAGAATGCATACATATGTATTAATGATAAAAGCACACTGTTATCGAAGTCCCACTTCCTTTTGACTCCTGTAGTATCTGCTTTTCCAAAGATACCTCAAATTACTACTCAACTATTTAGGGGACTGTTCTGACAATGTAGTGATTAACACCTACCCATTGTTCTATCACTTATGTTAAAGAATGCATACATATGTATTAATGATAAAAGCACACTGTTATCGAAGTCCCACTTCCTTTTGACTCCTGTAGTATCTGCTTTTCCAAAGATACCTCAAATTACTACTCAACTATTTAGGGGACTGTTCTGACAATGTAGTGATTAACACCTACCCAAGGTTCTATCACTGCTGTAAAAATGCATACCAGCTTACTAGAGATAGATAAGCTTTTGGTATCATAGTAAAAAAAAAAAAAAGATTGTGATTGTCTCAGGCACATAAAGTACCATTCTGCATTAATATAGTTAAAAAGCTTCTAATATATTCTTAGGAAAATGTCTAGAACCTAAAACGATAATGGATTAAATTGCTTTGAAATTGCTGCTTAAAAATTCTTCACTTTCTTTACATGTCAGTGTTTTGGTGTTTTGATGAACACTACAACTTTGGTCAGCTAGTCTATTCATGCTTTCACAAAATTTGTTTGTTGTTGGCTTATACTT
Organism: Oreotragus oreotragus; assembly: GCA_006410675.1. Classification (NCBI taxonomy): domain Eukaryota; kingdom Metazoa; phylum Chordata; class Mammalia; order Artiodactyla; family Bovidae; genus Oreotragus; species Oreotragus oreotragus. The sequence continues at coordinate 485,091 of SJYX01005123.1, forward strand.
CGCTCAAGCAGCAAATGTACCTTTGTTACAACCTTATCATGAAAATTTGCACCCAATATCTAATTAATTTGAATAAAATTTTAGGCAGCACTCTTTTCAACATTTTTCATAGGCAAGGCTATTAAACATTTTAATATCTGTTCTCAATCCATTCATTACATAGGCAAAATAATCACCCACTTTGATTTATAGGGATTTGCTTTCAGAAGAGGAACTTCACCCAAGACATTGGTTTTCAAACACATTTCCAATTCTTATTTAGTACAAAGAACTGAAGACTCCATACTTTATCAGCAATAAATTACTCTCCTGTTAAACTTGCTGCTAAACAAGGAGCTATCATCCTATTAAAATGCAATTAAACATGCATCACATTTGATAGATATAATTAGAACAATTGTAGAGGGTAAATGGCTCCAAGCACTGTAGCCTGCAGACCTGTAGATCAGTGTTAAAAGGAAAAATAATAGATAATATGCTGGGGATTTGTTTCTGCAATGATACTGTCTTTAATGTGGCAATATATTGCCCCTTAGCTAATTGTAGTAGTTTCTTATTGGGAAAGGATATTGTGTCTGCTTCCATGGGGGTAAATCAAACAATGCAGTAATAAAATTGCAGATTTTGAAAAATACTCTAAAACTCTAACATTTAAAAGTAGTTTAAAATCATTTCTTCGGGGTTTAAATGTCATTGTATCATGTACAACTTAGATGTGGATCTCTCTAATTGCCTTTATCACAAGGATGGAATCAAAAGGAATTACTGACATACGTATTGTAATAATTAGGTAGATGTGCAGTCATTGTTTCCCTTATACACTCATCTATTCTCCCATAATGACTGATGACAATCTCTTTACTGAATCCTTCACGGTTGTTCTTAGCAATAATTTGTATTTCTTGGTCTGTTGTATTTTCTAAATCAAAATGTAAAAGAATATTTTTAGATTTTGCATGTGGCTGTAAACAAAAGCTCTTTTTTACACTAAGATTAAAAAAAAAATTTCCAAGCAGAGACATTACCAGCACAGAATATATTTTTGTAAAGGATGGCTAGTACTATAAATGTAACCATGTAGAATGTAAGTAGAATGTTAAACTATCAGTTTACTTGCACTGACTTGGTAATGTTAAACCTGAATATTCACATAATGAATATACTATGAGTCATCAGGGACAGATCAAGAAGAATAATACTTGACCATTTTTATATGTCCCTTCTTGCTTGTTATATACAAGCTTATTTCTACCTTCTATGTTTTATAATATTCAATCTTTTTTAAAATATTCAATCTTTCTTAAACTTCCTTATAATTGTGGTTTCTACTTCAACAATATGAACAGTTAAATCTTGGCACAGTTAATACCTCCTAGCTTGTGTATCTATTTATTGACACATCAGATGGGAAACTAAATGGACCTGAAGAAGTTGGGAACTTGACAGTCTGGAATCTATTCATAGGACTTGTGTTTTATCATTGTTCCTCTCTTTCTGTTTAAATGTTTTTCTATTTTTCCACAGTTGGGCTTTGTTTCTCTTACTGAATAATCATCGAGGCAGAAAAGAATAGCTCTCAAGTCATTTCCATTCAGCTAGCCAAAGGAAAGAAAATTTTCCTATCAATTCCTAATGATAGTAAAGCTCCTGAGAAAGGACTTGATCGGCTCTACTTGGCTTAGCTATATAGTATTGTTGACTATAAATAATTGTCTTGAACCTTGTCTTATGCCCACTCATAATAAAAAATGAGGATTGCATTGCACTGGGTTGTGGACAGGGGTATATATGCAAGGTAGAAGTGAGCAGTAGCTATGTCAAGTGGATTCCAGGAAGCTGCTACAAGGTAATCTTGAGATTTTCCTGCCTTTAGAAACCCTCTGGACCTTATCAAGTCCATAGACACCTAACAGGCTCTTTGCAAACCAATGGCCCTTAGTTAAAGTGGGGAGGTAGAGAGAAGTGAACCAGTTTTCCTGGGATTTCTATCTTTCTCAATTCTATTTTTTTTTCCCCTGCTTTTCCACAGAGTACTTTTTGCCATACTGTTGTCACCTAATTATCCCTCTATTCTCCAGCCTTCTGTATTCTATAGTAAAATCTTTTCAACAGTGTTACTAAGTGAAAGATAATCAGTCATTAAAATTGCTCAGTCGTGTGCAACTCTTTGCGACCCCTTGAATTGCAGCATGCCAGGCCTCCTTGTCTATCACCAACTTCCAGAGTTCACTCAAACTCATGTCTATTGAGTCGGGGATGCCATCCAGCCATCTTATTCTCTGTCATCCCCTTCTCCTCCTGCCCCCAATCCCTCCCAGAATCAGGACTTTTTCAAATGATTCAACTCTTTGCATGAGGTGGCCAGAGTACTGGAGTTTCAGCTCTAGCATCATTCCTTCCAAAGAAATCCCAGGGTTGATCTCCTTCAGAATGGACTGCTTGGATCTCCTTGCAGTCCAAGGGACTCTCAAGAGTCTTCTCCAACACCACAGTTCAAAAGCATCAATTCTTCAGCTCTCACCCTTCTTCACAGTCCAACTCTCACATCCATACATGACCACAGGAAAAACCATAGCCTTGACTAGACAGACCTTTGTTGGCAAAGTAATGTCTCTGCTTTTGAATATGCTATCTAGGTTGGTCATAACTTTTCTTCCAAGGAGTAAGCGTCTTTTAATTTCATGGCTGCAGTCACCATCTGCAGTGATTTTGGAGCCCCCAAAAATAAAGTCTGACACTGTTTCCACTGTTTCCCCATCTATTTCCCATGAAGTGATGGGACGAGAAGCCATGATCTTAGTTTTCTGAATATTGAGCTTTAAGCCAACTTTTTCTCTCTCCTCTTTCACTTTCATCAAGAGGCTTTTTAGTTCCTCTTCACTTTCTACCATAAGGGTGGTGTCATCTGCATATCTGAGGTTATAGATACATGTCCCGGCAATCTTGATTCCAGCTTGTGCTTCTTCCAGCCCACCATTTCTCATGATGTACTCTGCATAAAAGTTAAATAAGCAAGGTGACAATATACAGCCTTGACGTACTCCTTTCCTATTTGGAACCAGTCTGTTGTTCCATGTCCAGTTCTCACTGTTGCTTCCTGACCTGCATATAGGTTTCTCAAGAGGTAGGTCAGGTGGTCTGGTATTCCCATCTCTTTCAGAATTTTCCACAGTTTATTGTGATCCACACAGCCAAAGGCTTTGGTATAGTCAATAAAGCAGAAACGGATGTTCTTCTGGAACTCTTTTGCTTTTTCCACGATCTAGCAGATGTTGGCAATTTGATCTCTAGCTCCTCTGTACTAGAAGGTAAAAACATGAATTTGCTATTTTGCCTATGCTCTCATTTTCTATTAGTTTACCTCTAGCCAGGATAATATAAAGTTGGAACAGAGATAGGAACAGCAGTTTGGGACGAGATATATGAAACATTTGAGCAGTGGAAGGGAACTGTCTGTGTACAATTTTTATTTGCTTTCTTAATCTTCTGGTCTATAAACTTTAAGTAAATATTAGCAATAGAGTAGACGTGGTTAAAGGAGAATACAGCAGTCAATGTAATGGGGAAGTAATATATATAACATATATGATAGACATCTATATAATACATAGCAAGTGGATTCATTTTCAATTTTATATTCTCATATTCTGATAAATGGAGGAGAAAATGGCACCTTACTCCAGTACTCTTGCATAGAAAATCCCATGGACAGAAGAGCCCAGTAGGCTGCAGTCTATGGGGTCGCTCCGAGTTGGACACGACTGAGCGAATTCACTTTCACTTTTCACTTTCATGCATTGGAGAAGGAAATGACAACCCACTCCAGTGTCCTTCCCTGGAGAATCCCAGGGATGGGGCAACCTCATGGGCTGCCGTCTATAGAGTCTACAGACTCAGACACAACTGAAGCGACTTAACAGCAGCAGCGACATCCTGATAATATCAATACATCCATAAGACAGAAGAGATTTACAAAAAATTAACATTTGACTGCATTCCTATCTTTGATTCTTGCTTTTGATAGTTTTCTAATTGTAATCAATGTTTGGAAACACATCTTAAAAATAGCTCTGCGTTTTATCTCATTTGCTATTTTGTGGCACCATTTAAACCTTAAATAAATCCTAAACATTTTTATGTTAAATAGTCAGTGATAGCGCAGATATTAACGACTATGTAGAATTCATCGCCTGATCATAATCTATTGTAACTTGTTTTATTCCATTACCTGTTTTTCTTCATTACTTTCCTTTAGCTTATACTCCTACTAATTTACATAGAGCTATAATTACTGTGCATATTTTCTATGTTACACTTCTGATTTTTTATTGGTTATATTGCTAAAAATTGATTGAAAGAATAAAGAGTTAATGGCATAGCAATGTTTCTAAGACTTCTATCTTATATTTCCAATACGGTACTAAGAAAAAATTATAGGTTAAATTCTCTCCTTGCTTCAAGTTGTGAAAAACCTCTTTGACTGCCATAAGGTATAGTTTTAAAAAACTTTTTTTTTCTATAAGTTCTGTATGGAAAAGAATTGCAACCTTTATGAAGAAAAGTTTTCAAATTAAAATTTTCATTGTCTTACTACTTTAACATTAGTTAAAAATTGATTGAAAGAATAAAGAGTTAATGGCATAGCAATGTTTTTAAGACTTCTATCTTATATTTCCAATACGGTACTAAGAAAAAATTATAGGTTAAATTCCCTCCTTGCTTCAAGTTGTGAAAAACCTCTTTGACTGCCATAAGGTATAGTTTTACAAAAAAAAAATTTTTTTTTCTATAAGTTCTGTATGGAAAAGAATTGCAACCTTTATGAAGAAAAGTTTTCAAATTAAAATTTTCATTGTCTTACTACTTTAACATTAGTATATGTAAAAAATAAATTTGAAAATTCTGTTGTGTAGTGAGTTTTGTTTAGTAATATGAAAGAGAATATAATAATGAAAAGAACACCAGATCAGAAGTACTCGTTTTCAGTCAAACGTTTACCATTTTTACTAATTCTCAATCAGCATTTAGAATGATATATTTATTATTCCCTTTCTCTTTAGCAGTTTGATTGATATTCATCTTTTTGTTCATCAGTATGAAACTGCCAGATATTTATAGGTGTTGACCATTCTGATTGGTCAGTACACACATTTATATTTTGGTCTCCTAATTATAGAGTAAGCTTTCAAAAATTTAAACATGATAAATATTTCACTGCTAAAAATTCTCTAATGCTTCTCATATCTCTCAGAATAAATTCTTGAAACATTCCCATAGCATTTAAAACCTTCATTATTCACCTGCAGCAAGCTAAACATGCTCCAAATTCAAAGCCTCTTGCTCTAATTTTTTTTGTTGCCACATTACTCTTCTTTCATATGTTCACATAGCTTAATACATTACTTAATACTAATACATGTCTTTGCTCAAGTGGCACTTTCTCAAAAGGTTTTTTACCCATCTTATCTTTATCTACCCTCATACTCTGTTCTTCCCAGATTCTTTTTTCTTCACCTTCTTTACCAACACTCAATGCTACATGTTTATTTATGCATTTAGCTTCTGTTTGTCTTTCCTTTTAAAATGCAAACTCCATTAGGACTCAGACTTTTTTGTTTGTTTAGTGATCAGACCATGCCCAGCATATGATGGTTTTTCAATAAAGATTTGTTGCAAGAATGAATATTTAAATCCATATGTTCAAAAAGATACTTAACTCCTCTAAGGTTCAATTTTCTCATTTGCAAAATTAATGTAATGATAGCATTATCTACTGCAGTGAAATTTAATAAAGATCAAATAATTCAATGAATGTGAAATTATTTTCAAAATTACAAAGGACAATTGTGTTTCACTGAGAAAATATAAATCTTTTTGAGGCAAATCTTTACTAAATTCACTTAGTTTCCTACATTTTATTATTTTTAATATTCTGAGACATTTCTCTTCTCTCTTAATATCAGAATGATATGATAATTGAGCATAGATCACAAAATAAGTACAATACTGGGAATTCATATATATTCTCATGGAAATGACATCATTCATCACAGAAAAGAAAATTAATCAAGTGATCATAGACACCTTTAAAAGACTTTAAATTACCATAAATAGAATAAAGTCAGAAACTTTACAACTAGTCTAAATTAGAACACTTCCTAATACCACACACAAAGATAAACTAAAAATGGATTAAAGACCTAAATGTAAGATATGGGAGGGAGGTTCAAAAGGGAGGGATATATGTATACTTTATCCATTCATCTGATTCATGTTGAGGTTTGACAGAAAACAGCAAAATTCTGTAAAGCTATTATCCTTCTATAAAAAATAAAATAAAAAAAGAGTTGGACACAAAAAAAAGAAAAAGAAAAAGAAAAAGCATAAGAAATTCTAACACTTTCTTCACCAATTTTTTCTAATTTTTTTCATCAATACTCTAAATAGTCCCATCTATTCCTAAAAATTGTAGTAACTCTGATTCTCTATAAATAAGTTTATGACAAAAGAAAAAAAAATAAGCCGTAAGTCTACATATGTAGCTTCTAAGTTTCATATTTATATGTTCAGACCTCATAAAATTATTTGTTGTATGAATCAATTCTTCTAATTAACAATAGACTAGGTATTAATATTTGCCTCTCTTCTTTTCAGTGCTATTTGTAAGGCTTCTCCAGATAGCCATTTTGCTTTTTTGCATTTCTTTTCCATGGGGATGGTCTTGATCCCTGTCTCCTGTACAATGTCACGAACCTCATTCCATAGTTCATCAGGAACTCTGTCTATCAGATCTAGGCCCTTAAATCTATTTCTCACTTCCACTGTATAATCATAAGGGATTTGATTTAGGTCATACCTGAATGGTCTAGCAGTTTT
>SJYX01005123.1:496932-511990 GCA_006410675.1 Oreotragus oreotragus
TCATTGGAAAAGACTCTGATGCTGGGAGGGATTGGGGGCAGGAGAAGGGAACGACCGAGGATGAGATGGCTGGATGGCATCACGGACTCAATGGGTGTGAGTCTGAGTGAACTCCGGGAGATGGTGATGGATAGGGAGTCCTGGCGTGCTTCGATTCATGGGGTCGCAAAGAGTCGGACACGACTGAGCGACTGAACTGAACTGAACTGAGGTATTAATAAAACATATAATGGCTATTCTGGCACAGACACTTTAAAGTTGTTCTTCAAAATGTGTTAAGTGCCAAATCTCAGAAATGAATAACAAAATTATTGAAGTTTATTTCCCATGGGGACAAAAGCTCCATTTATCTCTTATATGAGGTTTAAGATAGTTAGCTGTTTTAAACACGTTATAATATTTTAGCAGAGGACAGATTTTCTAAATTAATAAACCTTATTTATTATCTCATACTTAAATGAATATCTGTATTTAAAAAGTAAATTATTAATATAATTCATATATTCATAATTCTCTTTCAAATATGAGAATGAAGATATTTTTTCAAACTTCTAAAGAAAACTATCCAGAAACTCATTTACATTGTTTATTTTTATATGAAATTAAATTTATTGGAAATACTTAAATATAACTTTACATAATGAGTGACGCCTATACCCTACATTATATTTTTCCCCAGGAACATAACATTTTCTTATTGTAAATTTAAGTTCATTAAATGTTGTAATTACAATGAAAATGGATTATAACTATGTTTCATGTATTACAATTATTTAGAATGGCAGCTTATCATAATAATACTGTTAAATATTCCTTATCCAATTTAAAGTCATAGTTATAGTAATCACTATGACTTCAAAATATGTCTGTATACTGTTTGTTTTTAATTAACTGACTTACACCCACTATGATTTACCCCAAGTATTGTGAAAGGTGCCAACCTTTCAACACAGAGAGAGCTAAAATATAATATATGTAATTAAAATTAGCTAATTATAATTTATTCTTTTTTCAGTAGCATTCCAATGACACAGTGAAATGAAATATAACATCTAGTTGAAGACCTACTAGAAGTCCTTCCAGCAGTCATCTTCAAGTGTTTCACATTAGATCTTAGATTAAAATTATAATTGCTATTACATCATAAAGCAATGTTACAATTTAGCAATAATTATATCTGCCACTCCAGTGGTTTTGCCTGGAGAATCCCAGGGATGGGGGAGCCTAATGGGCTGCTGTCTATGGGGAATCACAGAGTCGGACACGACTGAAGTGACTTAGCAGCAGCAGCATATCTGCAAGAAAAAATTACTAATAAGTATAAATGATTAAATGTTAATATGTTTACAGTTAAGCACAATGATCCAAGACCAGGAAAAGAATAGCTGCGTCATAAGCATATACTTATGCTTATGATGATTATGCTTATTATGATTTCCCTGGTGGCTCAGACAGTAAAATGTCTGCCTACAATGTGGGAGACCAGGGTTCTATCCCTGGGTTGGTTCTGGAAAAGGAAATGGCAATACACTCCAGTACTCTTGCCTGGTAAATCCCATGGACAGAGGAGCCTGGTAGTGTACAGTCTGTGGGGTCGCAAAGAATTGGACAGGACTGAGTGACTAAACTATGTACTATAAGCATATACTGGTGGTCACTGCTCTCTGGGCCATAAGTTGCTTGTTATGTATCTTGAAACTGATTTACTTTTGTAATTTATTGTCCATTTCTTCTTATGTGCACCAAGATGGACTTATTTCATGTCTAATTTTTCACATTAACTGACAGTGTCAGAGGGAGATCCTATGACCTTTCGTAGCCAGTTGTGCATAGGCAAAACTGTACTTGTTGTTCTGGAATGTAATCATTCTAAGTCTGCAATATGCTGACTGAAAAACAGACTGCCTTAAACTTGTGAAACAGATGTCACTGTAAGATAAAGTGGAAAATATCTCTGTAATATAGAGTCTAATTACATTTTTTATGTTTGACTACTGACAGCTTTTAAGTCTTACTCCTTGCACGTCCCCTTTTCCCCACATCTAGGCAAGCCTAAATACTCTCTCATTTGCCATACCAAGAAATTCAAAACTTACAGGATGGTCACAATAAAATCACAATAAAAACTCCTTGCCATTCTTTTCTTGTTCTTTCAGGTTGTTTTCAGAATTCCCTGGAGCCACCTACTCTCCCTAGAATACCTTTCTGTGTAGATACTCAGCGCTTTCACTTTGTCTCCTAAAGAGAAACATTTCTATCAGGATTTGAAATGTCTCATGAGATACTCAGAGACTATGTATATGCACTTTGAAACTGGGAAATAAGTAAAAAAAAAATTAACTAATAGAAAGAAAAGGATTGGTTAATGTTGGGATTTCAAGAGCACTAGCATTTTATCAGGGCATCTGTTTGAGTTGGGTCACGTGTGTATGTGTGTGTGTATGTGTGTGTTAGTCACTCAGTCGTGTCCTACTCTTTTGGACCTCATGGACTGTAGCCTGCCAGGGTGTTCTGTCCATGGGATTTTCCAGGCAAGAATACTGGAATGGGTTGTCATTCTTTTCTCCAGATGATCTTCTCAACCCAGGGATCGAACCTGGTTCTCCCACACTGCAGGCAGATTCTTTACCATATGCCATGATCACATAGTTAAAACCTACATGAACCAACATTTCCTTCCAAATTGATAATAATGCAATAGTTTTTTCAAACAAAATTATAAAAAGGCAAGAAATAATAAACACAACATTCCTGGAAAACAATTATTTCTTTAAAGCATACTTATTAGATTGTAAGTTATCTGAGTGAAGGAAGCAAATAGCATGTGAGTGACAGGGACTCAGAGTGTAAATGGTTATTGCTACTAATGATGATTCACTGATCATTAAGGAAAGCTAAGACAACAGCAACACAAGGGAAGACTCTACACATGGACATCACCAGATGGTCAGTATCGAAATCAGATTGTTTATATTCTTTGAAGCCAAAGATGGACAAGCACAATACAGTCAGCAAAAACAAGACCAGGAGCTGACTGTGCCTCAGATCATGAACTCCTTATTGCCAAATTCAGAATTAAACTGAATAAAATAGGGAAAACCACTAGACAATTTAGATATGACCTAAGTCAAATACTTTATGCTTATACAGTTGAAGTGACAAATAGATTCAAGGAAATAGATCTGATAGACCAAGTGCCTGAAGAGCTATGGACAAAGGTTCATGACATTGGACAGGAGACAGTGATCCCAACCATCCCCAAAAAAAAGAAATGCAAAAAGGCAAAATGGTTGTCTGACAAGGCCTTACAAATAGCTGTGAAAAGCAGAGAAGAGAAAGGAAAGGAGAACAGAAAAGGTATACCCATTTGAATGCAGAGTTCCAAAGAATAGCATGGAGAGATAAGAAAGTCTTCCTTAGTGATAAAGGCAAAGAAATAGAGGAAAGGAATAGAATGAGGAACACTAGAGATCTCTTTCAGAAAATTAGAGATACCAACGGAATATTTCATGCAAAGATGGGCACAATAAAGGACAGAAATGCTATGGACATAACAGAAGCAGAAGATATGAAGAGGTGGCAAGAATACACAGAAGAACTAAACAAACAAACAAACAAAAATCTTCATGACCAAGATAGCCATGATGGTGTGATCACTAACCTAGAGCCAGACATCCTGGAGTGCAAAGTCAAGTGGATCTTAGGAATCATCACTACGAACAAAGCTAGTGGAGGTGATGGAATTCCAGTTGAGCTATTTCAAATCCAAAGTGAAGATGCTGTGAAAGTGCTGCACTCAATATGCCAGCAAATTTGGAACACTCAGCAGTGGCCGCAGGACTGGGAAAAGTCAGTTTTCATTCCAATACCAAAGAAGGACAACGCCAAAAAATGCTCCAACTATGGCACAATTGCCCTCATCTCACATGCTAGCAAAGTAATGCTCAAAATTCTCCAAGCCAGTCTACAACAGTATGTGAACTGTGAACTTCCAGATGTTCAAGCTGAATTTAGAAAAGGCAGAGAAATCAGAGATCAAATTGCCAACATTCACTGGATCATGGAAAAAGTAAGAGAGTTCCAGAAAAACATCTACTTCTGCTTTATTGACTATGCCAAAGCTTTTGACTATGTGGATCACAAGAAACTGTGGAAAACTCTTCAAGACATGAGAATACCAGACCACCTGACCTGCCTCCTGAGAAATCTGTATGCAGGTCAAGAAGCAACAATTGGAATGGTCATGGAACAACAAACTGGTTCCAAATTTGGAAAAGAGTATGCCAAGGCTGTATATTGTCATCCTGCTTATTTTACTTATATGTAGAATACTCATGAGAAATGCTGGAATGGATGAAGCACAAGCTGGGATCAAGATTGCTGGGAGAAATATCAATAACCTCAGATATGCAGATGACACTACTGTTATGGCAGAAAGCAAAGAAGAATTAAAGAGCTTCTTGATGAAATGGAAAGAGGAGAGTGAAAAGTTGGCCTAAAACTCAACATTCAGAATATAGAGATCATGGCATCTGGTCCCATCACTTTATGGCAAATAGATGGGGAAACAAGGGAAAGAGTGACAGACTTTATTTGGGTGGTTCCAAAATCACTGCAAATAGTGACTGCAGCCATGAAATTAAAAGATGCTTGCCCCTTGGAAGAAAAGCTATGACCAAACTGCTGCTGCTGCTAAGTTGCTTCAGTCGTGTTCGACTCTGTGCAACCCCAGAGATGGCAGCCCTCCAGGCTCCCCTGTCCCTGGGATTCTCTAGGCAAGAACACTGGAGTGGGTTGCCATTTCCTTCTCCAGTGCATGAAAGTGAAAAATGAAAGTGAAGTCACTGAGTCATATCCAATTCTCAGCGACCCCATGGACTGCAGCCTAACAGGGTCCTCCATCCATGGGATTTTCCAGGCAAGAGTACTGGAGTGGGGTGCCATTGCCTTCTCCAATGACCAAACTAGACAGTACATTAAAAAGCAGAGACATTACTTTGCTGTTAAATGTTCATCTACTCGAGGCTATGGTTTTTCCAGTAGTCATACATGGATGTGAGAGTAGAGCTATAAAGAAAGCTGAGTGCCAAAGAATGGATGCTTTTGAACTGTGATGTTGGAGAAGACTCTTGAGAATCCCTTGGACAGTAAGGAGATCCAACCAGTCCATCTTAAAGGAAATCAGTTCTGAATATTCACTGGAAGCATTGATGCTGAAGCTGAAACTCAAATACTTTGGCTTCCTGATGTGAAGAACTGACCCATTGGAAAAAAAACCCTGATGCTGGGAAAGATTAAAGGCAGGATGAGAAGATTATGAAAGAGGATGAGATGATTGGGTGGCATCAGCAAGTCAACGGACATGAGTTTGAGTAAACTACGGATTTGGTGATGGACAGGTAGGTCTGGTGTGCTGTAGTCCATGTGGCTGCAAAGAGTTGGACATGACTGAGTGACTGAACTGAACTGAGGACAACATTTACCATGGCCTTGGAAGATATGCAGACTTTAATTAAAATATTTACTGATTAGCCGTGAAACAGCAGACAGATTATATTCCTCTCTGATTTTCCTCACCTGTAAAACATAATGTGTACATCCATGTTAAGACAATTCAGTTTTGTCTGACTCTTTGAGACCCCATGGATTGCAGCCTGTCAGGATTCTCTGTCCATGGGCTTCTCCAGGCAAAAATACTGGAGTGGGTTGCCATACTCTCTGAATCTTCCCAATTCAGGAATCAAATCTGCATCTCCTGAGGCTCCTGCATTGCAGGTATATGCTTTATTATTGAGCTACTGGGTATACCCAGGTAAAATGGAATAGTAACATTGAATATCCAAGAATGATGAAAGGAATATTGCACTTATTAGGGAACCTATAGTGAATGTTATTTTTTCCTATCAGTTCAGTTCAGTTGCTCAGTTGTGTCTGACTCTTTGCAACACCATGGCCTGCAGCACACCAGGCTGCCTGTCTATCACCAACTCCCAGAGCATACTCAGATTCATGTCCATCAAGATGGTGATGCCATCCAACCATCTCATCCTCTTGCATAACCTGCTCCTCCTGCCTTTATTCTTTCCCAACATCAGGGACTTTTCAAATGAGTCAGCTCTTCTTATCAGGTGCCAAAGTACTGGAGCTGCAGCTTCAGTATCAGTCCTTCCAATGAATATTCAGGACTGATTTCCTTTAAGATGGACTAATTGGATCTTCTTGCAGTCCGAGGGACGGTCAAGAATCTTTCCAACACCACAGCTCAAAAGCGTCAATTCTGTGGTGGTCAGCTTTCTTTATAATCCAACTCTCACATCTATACATGACTACTGGAAAAAACATAGCTTTGACTAGATGGATTTTAATGGCAAAATAATGTCTCTGCTTTTTAATATGCTGTTTAGATTGGTCATAGCATTTCTTCCAAGGAGAAAATGTCTTTTCATTTCATGGCTGCAATCACCATCTGCAGTGATTTTGGTGCCCCCAAAATAAAGTCTCTCACTGTTTCCTTTGTTTACTCATCTATTTGCCATGAAGTGATGGGACCGGATGTCATGATCTTCATTTTTTGAACGTTGAGTTTTAAGCCAACTTTTTCACTCTCCTCTTTCAGTTTCCTCAATAGCCTCTTTAGTTCCTCTTTACTTTCTGCCATAAGAGTGGTATCATCTGCATATCTGGGTTATGATATTTCTCCCAGTAATCTTGATTCTAGCTGTACTTCATCCAGCCCAGCATTTCACATGATGTACTCTGCATGTAAGTTAAATAAGTAGGGTGACAATATTCAGTCTTGATGTTCTCTTTTCCCAAATGGAACCAGTCCATTGTTCCAGGTCTGGTTCTAGCTGTTGCTTCCTGACCTGCATGCAGATTTCTCAGGAGGCAGGTCAGGTGGTCTGGTATTCCCATGTCTTGAAGAATTTTCCACTGTTTGTTTTGATCAACACAGTCAAAAGCTTTGACATAGTCAATAAAGCAGAAGTAGTTGTTTTTCTGGAATTCTGTTGCTTGTTCTATGATCCAATGGAGTTGGCAATTTGAGCTCTGGTTCCTCTGCCTTTTCTAAATCCAGCTTGAACATCTGGAAGTTAACAGTTCATGTACTGTTGAAGCCTGGCTTGGAGAATTTTGAGCATTACTTTACTAGCATGTGAGATGAGGCCATTTTTGTGGTAATTTGAGCATTATTTGACATTGCCTTTCTTTGGGACTGGAATAAAACTGAACTTTCCCAGTCCTGTGGCCACTGCTGAGTGTTCCAAATTTGATGGCATACTGAGTAGAGCACTTCTACAGCATCATCACTTAGGATTTGGAATAGCTCAACTGAATTCCATCACTTCCACTAGCTTTGTTTGTAGTGATGCTTCCTAATACCCACTTGACTTGCAAACCAAGATGTCTGGCTCTAGGTGAGTGATGACATCATTGTGGTTATCTGGTAATGAAGATCTTTTTGCATAGTTCTTCTGTGTATTCTTGCCACCTTTTCTTAATATCTTCTGTTTCTGTTATGTCCATACCATTTTTGTCCTTAATGGTGCCCATCTTTGCTTGAAATATTCCCTTGGTATCTCTAATTTTCTTGAAAAGTCCTCCAGTCTTTCCCATTCTATTTCTTTCCTCTATTTCTTTGCGTTGGTCACTGAGGAAAGTTTTCTTATTTCTCCTGTTCTTTTTCTGTATTTCCCCTTATACTCAGTAAAACCATTTATATGCATTCTTGTCTCTCTTACTAGACTATCATTTTCCTGTGGACAAACAATGTTTATTTTAATTACTTTATTCCTAGCAAAAATCTTTCCAAGAATATCTCAGGTAGTCAGTAAATATGTGATGCCTTAATTATTCATCATGTTGATGATTCAAAACATAACATACTTTGACCCACTGTTTTTAGTATATATGGTATGAAGTGAAGTGAAGTCTCTCAGTTATGTCCGACTCTTTGTGACCCCATGAACACCAAGCTCCTCCGTCCATGGGATTTTCTAGGCACGAGTACTGGAGTGGGTTGCCATTTCCTTCTCCAGGGAATCTTCCTGACCTAGGGATCGTACCCAGGTCTCCTGCATTGTAGACAGATACTTTAGCATCTGAGCCACCAGGAAATATATGATATAGTTACTGAAAATTTTCAATACATATACATCAATTTTACCAGAAATCTTCCCTATTACACATCCTCATATCTACTTTGCTATGAAATCTGTAAAGTAGAATTAATTATAGTAATTTCTTTGTGAGATAAATGATTATTAGGAAAATAGAAAGATGAATCTCTTATTTTAGGTAGTGATGGACCTAAATTGTAAAGCCAGATGGTCGCAGTACTCTCTAAAGTCCAGTAAATCAAATTTAGATTAAGAAGATAAACATTAAAATTTGTATTGTAAGCTAGATTACCACTCCATTTGATTTTATAAGTGAGAAATTTCAATATGCAAAATTCATATTTTTTGCCTACATAGTAGTATTTTTAAAACAATGTTATTTAAATCCAGTTTTGGATGAGTAATTTGACTATGGTTCAAATAAACTGTTTCAAAAAATTGGGTTCCTAAGGGTCAACTTCCCCCAATTTTTAATCCTTGTGGTAAATTATCTAAACATTTTAAGGTAATACTTGGCAAAGTGGCCCAAAAAGAGTAGAAAAAAAAAATCAAACTATTTATTTAAATTTCATACATGTTTATTGAATCTCCTAGCCATGCCATGGACCATAAAGAAGATGCATCTTGGCCCTGAATGCGCTCACAGGCACAAATAGTCAAATATAATGAGAGTTAGATTAATAGAGCTGTGCATTAAGTGCTCTAGTATCTGAAAGCAGAAGCTGAGAAAATTAATTCTGCTGTTTTAAAGAGCCAAGAAAATCATGATAAGGAGCTTATGTTTGAAATTAATCTTGAAAGATAAATAAAGATTTGAGAACATGAACATTTTGAAAAAGAAAGTATGTGCAATGTTTAACAACGTAAAAGTGATGATTTTCCTTTCCAGAATAACAAATGCATTATGTCAGGACCATAAAACTGTGTCAGAGAAAAGAGGTATGAGATGGTAACCGAAAAGTGGACCAGGGCCTAACAGTGAAGCACCCTGTATTCCAAGCTAGGAAGCTTAAACTAAAACTAAATTGAACTGTACCCATAGTATTGAAGAATGTTAAGAAAGGATGGATAAAATTAGATCCATCTTTTAGAACATTCTCTAGTTACAGTATGAAGAATGGATTAGGACATGGAAAATTTGTAGTGTGATAAAGCTTATGCAGTAATCTATGGGGACGATGAACTTAATCTGAGTAATACTAAGGTAGTAGCGGGATTGGAGATAAGGAAACAGATTTGAGAAGATATTTAGAAACTAGAATTAATAAGATGTGATATGAACAATCATAACTAGTGAAGAAATACAAATATTAATTTTTAGCTTAGTGAGGAGCGTGGATATGACCATCTTTAATGCTTCTGTATCAAAATATTTATGGCTTTCTCCAAGAATATGGAAGCTGCCTTTGTTGAAGAGTATAACCACATGGCTTACCTTATCTAATGAAATTCTAGAAGTGAAGTTTCTGCTTCTCAAAGGAAGCTATAGAAACCCGAGTGTGATTTCCCATCCTCTCTCTTTCCCTTTGCTGGTAATGTAATAGTGTCTAACAGCCTGGATCCCTGAGTAAAAACTATGCAAAGCAAAAGTGTAAGATAATGAAATCAATTTCTTTTTTTTTTTTTTAAGGCACTGAGATTTTCTGGTTGTCTTCTATTATACCATGACTTTGATAATACTAAAGTGATGGTGAATACACTTAAATTAGGAAAAGCAGGATTTGCAAGTAAGATGGTGAGGTTAGTTACAGACATAAGAGATTAACTGTTAGGTGATTATGTTTCCAGTTGTCAGATTTGTAGAGTTTGGTTCTCCAAATCAGACTATAGATAGGAGATATCAATCGTGTGTTAGCCAAAGTCGTAGAAGCAGACATAAATATGCAGTAAAAATAAACAAAGATTAGTGAGAAAAGAACTGCAGAAAACAAAACCCTCAAACACACCTACACTTTTGTTGTGAATTTGGACTTTATCTTGAAGGACATGGCTTGTCATCAGAAAGTTTAAATAGAGAAATTACGTGGTAAGAACTGTGGTATTGAAAAGACTCTTCATACTTGGGATGATTGATTGTGAATAATGTTAAGCTGGTTATGAACAATTTCGTCATTCTTTGATTTACTTAGTAAAGTTCTAGAAACTCCATCTTGAAAATGTTCGTTGCTCTTGAAACTTGTCCTCCTTTGACTGCCCTAAAATTGTCATAGGAAAGTTCAGGGTTTAGGATTATATTTCATACCTTATATACTGAAGTTATATAAACTTCATGGCTCTGAACAGATCCATAGGAAATACACTTTTATTGGAGAGGAAATGCTGGTAAAAGCTGAATGTCCTTGAAACTTGGCATAAATGTTCTTCAGGATACCTCAGAATATACCATATTGACAATCAATTTATACATTATCAGCAATTACATAGTGTCACTCACTGCAAAGCACATAAAGGAATATAAGCTATCTTGCTGACCTCAAATATGTATAATCAAGGGAGAAGTTGAGAGAAAATTTCTCTGACGGTCTTTCTGTAGAAAGTAAATGTTACAGAATGCTAGCAAATAACACCTAATGGCCACTTGGTTTTATCTCTCAGGCATTGTTTGTGGAAAGTGTTTTTTCTTTAATGAAACTTCAGTTTTTATTTTTTATGTATCATTTGTGCTTTACTTTACATAATTTTAATTCTCTTCACCCTTCCCCTCTCCATAGATCAATTATTACTGGTTATTACTTTCATTAAACTACTTCAGATGTTGAATTAAGATAGTTCAGTTGGTAAAGAATCTGCCTGCAATGGAGGAGACCCCGGTTTGATTCCTGGGTTGGGAAGATCCCTTGGAGAAGGGAAAGGCTACCCACTCCAGTATTCTGGAGAATTCCAGAGACTATACAGTCCATAGGGTCACAAAGTGTTGGACACGACTAAGCAACTTTCATTCTTGTTTTCTGCTATATTTCACTACCTAACAGTTAAAAATACTAGCAATCACAAAATGCTATATTTCATATTATCCACATTATACACTAAATTATTTGAACCTAGGTTAGAAAATAGTTTTCATAGTTGAATAAAATGAAAAGATAACATATTTTTAAAAGTTAAAAATAAAATTTTATTTAATGACTGATCAATCACAGGCTGCTGACTCATGGAAGTTTTGGAGGAAGTAAGCCATCTGTTATTTGGATGCTTACACACAACAACAGAAGAAAGAGAAAGGCAGGAACATATCTCAAAAATGGTATAGGGAGTATTTTAACATTACAGAAGATTGATTCTTTAAAATAAATGGGTAGCTTCAAAACACTCCAGACAGACTGTTGACCTTGCCTGAGTAAATACAAAAGAATAAAAGGAAAGAAAGAAGCACAAAGTATATAAAATGACCTCAAGTTGGATAAAAACAGGAAATCCTCTTATCTGAAATTGCCTTGTAATCCCTATTTGAGAGCAGCAGAATAAAGATTTCTATTTTATACTTTATTTTTCCTTTCCAATTTGTAACAATTTAATTCCACTTTAAATTAATGCATCTGCAGTAATATTTTTCCTTGTATGCCCCAGTCAGTTGCATAGCTGCTTGTTCTATACTGTTATAAATCTCTAATATGAAATGTCATTTTTACTCTAGTTCCTTCACCTACATAATATAATTTTTAGAATAACCTGGAAACACTAGTGGTTTTCCATTAATTAAGACTCCATGATTATCATTAGTTTGAATCTAATTTGATGCTGGAATTTGCCCTGAATTTAGATTAGAATCAGAATGCAAAACAGGAAAAATTGTGAAAATGGGAACAAATGGACATTTTTTTAAACATAGTGAGTCTGAATATATATAAATGCAATATGTTATATATAGCAACTATTATTATTTTCAGTTAAATCCTAAAAAACATTTTTAAGGCTTAATCTTTTGCAAGTAACCTATTTTTTTTGTCTTAAGCCATATTCTTTGATAAGTACTACCAATAACAAAGCTAAATATATATAAACATTTCATCATCAGACTACACATTTGAATTGCCACTGAAGAGGTACACTGTCTTGAACTAAATGCTAAGAGGCAGATATTTGAAACTAAGTTATTGCCATACCCTCAAATATATTTAATATTTAACTGTACAATCTGGAAATCCTTAAATGCTATTTGGTTTTAAATAATGATGATATCTCTAACCCTCTAAGGAGCTTTCAGAAATATAAGAGAAAAACTATATAGTCATTATAATTTGGTAATTATCAGTTAATGTGTTTATTTGCAAAGACAAGACATTCAGGTATAATATATAATATAACTCTCTAATGACAAAAATCCATAAAAATTAAAGATCCATCCAGTGAACTTTAGTTTTCAGTTATGTGTAGACATACTCAAGAAAGAAAGTCATGTTTGACTCTTGCAACCTATGAACTGCAGCCTGCCAGGCTTCTCTGTCCATGGGATTTTCCAAGCAAGAATACTAGAGTGGGTTGCCATTTCCTTCTCCCGTGGTTCTTCCTGACCCAGGAATCAAACCCAAGTACTCAAACATTATTTTAATCAGCTGTATACTTTGATCTTCCCATAATGGACATGCATTTAAAAACAGTTCTACTCACTTTTAGCTTACAGATAGTTAAAATTTTAACTTCTATATTTAAACTATAAGAAAAGTCTTTTTCCCAATTCAGTTTATTACACTCACACTTTTGTTTCTTTTTGGTTATCAGATCTGTGACACTTCCTAATATTAAATCAAATACACATAAATATATTTGAACTTCCAATCATCCAAGCAGATCTTGAGTTCTTTTTTTAAATTAACTTACTTATTTTAATTGGAGGTTAATTACTTTACAATATTGTAGTAGTTTTTGCCACACATTCACAAGCATCAACCATGGATGAATATGTGTTCCCCATCCTGAAACCCCGTCCCACCTCCCTCCCCATCCCATCCCTCAGGGTCATCCCAGTGCACTAGCCCTGAGCCTCCTGTCTCATGTGTCAAACGTGGGCTGGCGATCTATTTAACATATGATGATATACATGTTTCTATGATATTCTCTCAAATCGTCCCACCCTTGCCTTCTCCCACAGAGTCCAAATGACTGTTCTTTACATCTGTGTCTCTTTTGAGGTCTTGCATATAGGGTCATCATTACCATCTTTCTAAATTCCATATATACGCATTAATACACTGTATTGGTATTTTTCTTTCTGACTTATTTTACTCTGTATAATAGGCTCCAGTTTGATCCACATTATTATAACAGATTCAAATGAATTATTTTTAATAGCTGAGTAATATTCCATTGTCTATATGTACCACAGCTTTCTTATCCATTCGTCTGCTAGTGAACATCTAGGTTGCTTCCATGTCCTGGCTATTGTAAACAGTGCTGCAATGAACATTGGGATACATGTGTCTCTTTCAATTCTGGCTTCCTCAGTGTGTATGCCCAGCAGTGGGATTGCTGGATTATATGGCAGTTCTATTTTCAGTTTTTAAAGGCTTCTCCACACTGTTCTATATAATGGCTGTACTAGATTGCATTCCCACTAACAGTTTAAGAGGGTTCCCTTTTCTCTGCACCCTCTCCAGCATTTATTGTTTGTAGACTTTTTGATAGCAGCCATTCTGACCGTGTGAGATGATACTTCATTGTGGTTTTGATTTGCATTTCTCTGATACTGAACGATGTTAAGCATTTTTCATGTGTTTGTTAGCTATCTGTATGTTTTCTTTGGAGAAATGTCTGTTTAATTCTTTGGCCCATTTTTTTATTGGGTCATTTATTTTTCTGGAATTGAAGTGCAGGAGCTGCTTGTATATTTTTGAGATGAATTCTTTGTCAGTTGCTTCGTTTGCTATTATTTTCTCACATTCTGAAGTCTTTTCACATTTTTATAGTTTCCTTTGTTGTGTAAAAGCTTTTCAGTTTAATTAGGTGCTATTTGTTTATATTTGCTTTTATTTCCATTACTCTGGGAGGTGGGTCATAGAGGATCTTGCTGTGATTATGCCAGAGAGAGTTCTCCCTATGTTTTCCTCTAGGAGTTTTATAGTTTCTAGTCTTACATTTAGATCTTTAATCCATTTTGAGTTTATTTTTGTGTATGGTGTTAGAAAGTGTTCATTTCATTCTTTTACAAGTGGTTGACCAGTTTTCCCAGCATCACTTGTTAAAGAGATTCTCTTTTCTCTATTGTATATTCTTGCCTCCTTTGTCAAAGATAAGGTATCCATAGGTGTGTGGATTTATCTCTAGGCTTTCTATTTTGTTTCATTGATCTATATTTCTGTCTTTGTTCCAGTACCATACTGTCTTGATGGCTGTAGCTTTGTAGTATAGTCTGAAATCAAGGAGGTTGATTCCTCTAGTTCCATTATTCTTTCTCAAGATTGTTTTGGCTATTTGAAGTTTTTTGTATTTCCATATAAATTGTGAAATTATTTGTTCTAGTTCTCTGAAAAATACCGTTGGTAGTTTGACAGAGATTGCATTGAATCTATAATTGCTTTGGGTATTATGCTCATTTTCACTATATTGATTCTTCTGATCCATGAACATGGTATATTTCTCCATCTATTTTTGTCCTTTTTGATTTTGTTCTTCAGTGTTTTATAGTTTTCTCTATATAAATCTTTTGTTTCTTTAGGTAGATTTATTCCTAAGTATTTTATTCCTTTCATTGCAATGGTGAATGGAATTGTTTCCTTAATTTTTCTGTTTTTTCATTGTTAGTGTATAGGAATGCAAGGGATTTCTCTGTGTTAATTTTGTATCCTGCAACTTTACTATATTCATTGATTAGCTCTAGTAATTTTCTGGTGGAGTCTTTAGGGTTTTCTATGTAGAGGATCATGTCATCTGCAAACAGTGAGAGTTTTACTTCTTCTTTTCCAATTTGGATTCCTTTTATTTCTTTTTCTGCTCTGATTGCT
>SJYX01005124.1:14973-26953 GCA_006410675.1 Oreotragus oreotragus
GAGCCCATCTTTGCATGAAATGTTCCCTTGGTATCTCTAATTTTCTTCAAGAGATCTCTAGTCTTTCCCATTCTGTTCTTTTCCTCTATTTCTTTGCATTGATCGCTGAAGAAGGCTTTCTTATCTCTTCTTGCTATTCTCTGGAACTCTGCATTCAGATGTTTATATCTTTCCTTTTCTCCTTTGCTTTTCGCCTCTCTTCTTTTCACAGCTATTTGTAAGGCCTCCCCAGACAGCCATTTTGCTTTTTTGCATTTCTTTTCCATGGGGATGGTCTTGATCCCTGTCTCTCATACATGAACTTCTGTCCATAGTTCTGGAGAACCCAGACACCTGGCCAAAAGCCCCAGAATACCTGCTCAGTCACCAAGAATTGAATGTTTCAAGGTCACCTGAAGTTGGTTTTTTTCCTCCCCCTTTTAATTAGTGATCACAGTGAGTTGTATCAGAGATATTTTTGCCATGGCTTTTCTTTGGGAGATAATCTACTGACCACAGTCTCAGGAGCACATACAGCACCATCCTTTGACCTGAACATAGATTCCTGCTTCCTTCCTTACAGTTCTCCTATAATTTAAGTGACTGCTAACTAAATCACCCCTGTCCACAGAGCAGCAAGGTTGGTCTTTCCTCTACCTAAAGGTCACCTTCCCTTCAGTCAGTCCTTCCAATATGGAGCCCATGTGCTCTAGTGGGCACTCAACCCAGCCCAGGGTTGGGGTGAGGAACAAGAGTAAATTATTAGGACTCTTGTGTTTATGTCTCATCACCTCTCTTTAAAAAAAAAAATTATTTATTTGGCTGCCTCAAGTCTCAGTTGTGATACTCTAGATCTTCTGTTTTAGTTGCAGCATGCAAACTCCTAGTTGTAGCATGTAGGACCTAGCTCCCTGACTAGGGATCAAATCCAGGCCCAGCATTGAGACGGTAGAGTCTTAGCCACTGGTCAATCAGTTCAGTCACTCAGTCATGTCCAATCTTTGTGACCCCATGGACTACAGCATGCCAGGCCTTCTGTCCATCACCAACTGCCAGAGTTTACTCAAACTCATGTCCACTGAGTCTGTGATGCCATTCAGCCATCTCATCCTCTGTCGACCCCTTCTCCTCTCGCCTTCAATCTTTCCCTGCATCAGGGTCTTTTCCACTGAGTCAGTTCTTCGCATCAAGGGCCCAAAGTATTGGAGTTTCAGCAACAGCATCAGTCCTTCCAGTGACCATTCAGGATTGATTTCCTTTCGGATGGACTGGTTGGATGTCCTTGCAGTCCAAGGGACTCCCAAGAGTCTTCTCCAACAACACAGCTCAAAATCATCAATTCTTTGGTGCTCAGCTTTCTTCATAGTCCAACTCTGCCATCCATACATGAGTACTAGAAAAACCATAGCATTGACTAGACAGACTTTTGTTGGCAAAGTAATGTATCTACTTTTTAATATGCTGTCTAAGTTTGTTATAATTTTTCTTCCAAGGAGCAAGCATCTTTTAATTTCATGGCTGTAGTCACCATCTGCAGTGATTTTGAAGCCCCCCAAAAGCAGTCTTTCACTGTTTCCATTGTTTCTCCATCTATTTGCCATGAAGTGATGGGACCAGATGCCATGATCTTAGTTTTCTGAATGTTGAGTTTTAAGTTAACTTTGTACTCTCCTCTTTCACTTTCATCAAGAAGCTCTTTAGTTGTTCTTCCCTTTCTGCCATAAGTATGGTATCATCTGTATATCTGAGGTTATTGATATTTCTCCCAGAAATCTTGATTCCAGCTTGTGGTTCATCCAGTCCAGCGTTTCTCATGATGTATTCTGCATATAAGTAAAATAAGCAGGGTGACAATATACAGCCTTGATGTACTCTTTTCCCAATTTGAAACCAGTCTGTTGTTCCATGTCCAGTTTTAACTGTTGCTTCTAGCCACTGGACCACCAGGGAAATCCTAATCTCTTTCTTTTTTAGTCTTTGTGTTTTGATATGTGTTTTGTAATACTGATAATACATTAGTATAGTAACATACATCTATTACTGACAAAAATAGATATACATATATATCAGAGGGGCATACTTACCATCTTTCTTTATTGATAAACATATTTGCTCAAAAAAAGGTACGACACCAGAGCTTTAGGATCTTTTGGGGGAAGATATGTTGCTCATCCCTTCCGAGCTGTAATTTGCTGTGGACAGGTATTTTGTGATTCCATTCATGTGAGGAATCTAGAATAGGAAACTCACAAGACAGAAAGTGAATTTTGCGCTGCTTCCAGCCTCCTAACTCTCAGTCCCCTTTCCATGCTGGTCCTTGGGCTGGGTTTCTTCTTTATCCGCAAATGACAAATGCATAAGACCAGTTTGCAAAATAGAATTTCTGAGGGTTTGAGGGCTATAGAAGGGGATTAATACCCATAATCATAAGCAACTTAAAATTTAATATTTGACATTTTCTGGAATGTTCCTTGTTTATTCTTACCACTGGGAACTTTGCTCCACCCATCTGGCCCTAGCCTCTTACCAAGTTGCTGGGCCCATCCTCCCAGGAGAAAAGCCTTTTCCATCTTTCTAGAACCTCCTCTCTCATAAGCTTCCAACAATTTCCCGACCCCTGATTGATTACACCTAACAATGCAGCTCCATCACTGTTCGAATCTCCTTTTCCAGACTCTATGCAAAGGCTTTAGCAAGGACATCCTCACTCTGCCTACGAGAGCAGTTGTTTTCTTAGGCAGACTGTGCAGTCTTCCCAAAACGGGATTCCCAAAGCGTGAGCCACAAGCAATCGAATCACATAAGCAGTTATTTAAAATGCAGATTCCCAGTCAAGAGGCCAATGCTACTGAATCCAGTGGTTGGTGGGGGCGGCCTGGGAAGCTGCTCCCCTGTGATTCTGGTGCACAGTGAGATTTGAGAACCACTGGCCTCTCAAGTAGATGATTCGACCTGCAGATACCTGAACAACATGAGGGGTGGGGGACCCACCTTCCGTTTATAACCAGACCTCCATATATGCGAAGAGGAACTAAAGAACCTGCTGATGAAAGTGGAAGAGGAGAGTGAAAAACTCAGCATTCAAAAAAAAGAAGATCACGGTATCCGATTCCGTCATTTCAAGGCAAATCGATGGGGAAACAGTGGAAATAGTGACAGATCTTATTTTCCTGGGCTCCAAAATCAGTGCAGATGGTGACTGCAGCCATGAAATCAAAAGACGCTTGCTCCTTGGAAGAAAAGCTGTGACCAACCTGGACAGCATATTAAAAAGGAGAGACATTACTTTGCCAACAAAAGTCTGTCAAAGCTATAGTTTTTCCAGTGGTCACGTATGGATGTGAGAGTCAGACTATAAAGAAAGCTGAGTGCCAAAGAATTGGTGCTTTTGAACTGTGGTGCTGGAGAATATTCCTGAGAGTCCCTTGGACTGCATGGAGGTCAAACAAGTCCATCCTAAAGGAAATAAGCCCTGAATATTCATTGGAAGGACTGATGCTGAAGCTGAAGCTCTGATACTTCGGCCACCTGATGCAAAAAACTGACTCTGGCAAAGACCCTGATGCTGGGAAAGAATCAAGGCAGGAGGAGAAGGGGACGACAGAGGATGAGATGGTTGGATGGCATCACCAACTCTATGGACATGAGTTTGAGCAAGCTCCGGGAGCTGGTGATGGACAGGGAAGCCTGGCGTACTGCAGTCCATGAGGTCGCAATGAGTTGGACATAACTGAGTGACTGTACTGAATTGAACTCCATATATGTGGGCTTCCCTGGTGGCTCAGATAGTAAAGAATCTCCCTGCCATGCAGGAGATCCGGGTTCAATCCCTAGGTCAGGAAGATCCCCTGGAGAAGGGCATGGCAACCCACTCCAGTATTCTTGCCTGGAGAATTCCATGGAAAGAGGAGTTACAGTTCCTGGTGAGCTACAGTCCATGGGGTCAAGAAGAATCGGACACCATTGAGAGACCAACATCTTCATTTTCACTCCATATGCATGGTTCTTTTTATCCATGGTTCAGCCAACCAGTGGATCGTGTTGTACTACTGGAAAATAAAAGCCCTGTTTAAGTGGACCTGCTCAGTTCAAACTCGTATTGTTCAAGGGTCAACTGTATTTGTTTTTCTTTCTGTTAGAGCTGACTTACTACTGAATGTATTAAGACAAAATTATCTTTTGCCCTGTTACCCATCCCACACCTGTGTTCAGACTACTTCTCCAAACTGTACTTGCAATAAGTATTTAAATGTGACCCTCCAGGTACATGAACCCAGTTCATATGAACACAGTTTACAGGGGGCCGTGAAAAGATTAGCAAACAGCATCACTCCCTCTGAGAATACAGCCCCACGCAAGGGTGAGGCACTTGCCAAGGAGATGTAGGCTGTGTTTCAGCTGGGAACTCTTTTTTTTTTTTTAAGAGTATAATTGCTTTATAGTGTTGTGTTAATTTTGCTGTACTCTGATGTGAATCAGCTATATGTGTACATATACCCGCTGCCCCTTGAGTCTCCCTCCCACCCAACCCCCATCCCAGCCCTCTAGGTCTTCACAGAGCACTGAGCTGAGCTCCGTGTTCAGCTGGGAACTCTTATCAGAAAGCAATTTGCACACCCCTGCTTTGATATAAACCCACCAACATAATAATTATCTTAGCTCTGCCTCTCTCAGATTTGGGCTCCCTGGAGTAAAGTGGGCAGGAGCTAGTGCCTAAGCTTCCTGGGACCAGCACAGCAAACAGCTGAAGCCTCTGCAAGCAAGCTGTTATGAAAAGCTTGTCTTCTTGATGACTGTTAAAGAGTAAATTGTTCTGACACTTGTTAAAATGGTAAGGAAGACTTTATTTGGGGTTATTGCAATGTGTCAAGACTGTCTCAACAAGGAAGAGAGACTGGGCTCACCTCTGAATGCAAAGATGGGTTGGAATTTACAGGCAAGGTGCAAGGTGAGGGGGCCAGTGGATGGGGAATTACTAAAGGAGATGTCAATAGGATGTCTTGGGACTTCCTTGGTGGTCCAGTGGCTAAAACTCCTCACTGTCAATGCAGGGGACCTGGGTTCGATCCCGGATCAGGGAACTAGATCCCCCATACCACATCTAAAAGTTTGCACGCCACAGCTAAGACCCAGCGCAGCCAAAATAATTTTTAAAATAAAATAAAACCAGTTGCCTAAAAAAAAAAGAGTAGGGGATTTTTGCTGAAGGCAGCCAAGGTGATCAGGTATCAAGTGTTGGGGTGAAGAATCTGATCACAGATAGAGGGAGGACCAGATATTGAGAGTGGGGGGGGGGGTTGCTCTTTAAATTACCGTAGCAGGATTCTTGCTACATCTAGGCTATGCAGACCTGGAAAAGGAGAGAGGCCAAGGTGGAGGCCCAGTTGAGAAAGCTCAGAGAAGCCTGAGTAAGGTTTGGTCAAAGCGAGAATCTTTGTCATTACTCAACAGAATCATCGTTTGTCTCCCTGATTACTCCACGGTGTCATTCTGGTCTGAAACACAGCCAGGGGCTACTAAGCTATGCTGGGAGGGATGGTCCTTCACCAGAGGGCCCCAGGAGATGGCTTCCCAAGGTCTTTAGTCCACCTCTAATATTGTGGTTGTCACTTTTCCTGTTAGCTGTCTTTTTTGCCCTTGTCATCACACTTGCCTTGCCAACTTGCTGCTTCCAGTCTGCTGTAACCTAGAGAGCCAGGCTGCCAGCTTTGTGTGAAATGTTTCTCATTACAATGGTGAGAACAGAATGGTAGAATTCCGGTTGCTTGTTCTAGGAGACCTCTGGTCAAAATCCCCTTTTGGAACCTGGCATTACTCATCTTCACCATTTATGATTTTTCTCCCTCCTTCTGGGAGAAAAAAGATTAATATACTTAAGTGTTGTATTGGAGATATAAAAGTTGCGTGTATCTCCTTCAGAGTTGTAAATTTCACAGCATTGCAACAAATTAAACACATGGATGATCTCAAATCTCTTGCAAGAAATCTGTTCCAAAGAATGGAAAGAGGCAGGCCCATTAGGCCTGCCCAACTCGGGCAATGGAGATGTGATTGGATGCTGTTGCTGTCAGTCACATTTGCCCCAAGAAAGGCTACAAAAGGTCTCACAGTTTCCCCTTCCAAGCAGACCCCAGTTTCTGGATGCCCTGCTAGTAGGGCAATCCTGGTCTGCTCACACCCCTGCAAACATAAATCCTCTCATCAACAGAACAGAAGTCTGCTTGATTATCTCTAAAAGATATATTATATTTTTTTAATAGAAAATAAGGAGGTGGGAGTTCCCTTGTGGTCTAGTGGTTAGGTTTCCAAGTTTTCACTGCTGTAGGCCTAGGTTCAATCCCTGGTGGAGGAAGAGATTCAGCAAGCCACGTGGAGCAACTAAAAAAATTAAATTTTTTTTTTTTAATAAGCAAACAGCTTTTATTTATTGGCTTGTCACATGGCATGCAGAATCTTAGCTCCCTGACCAGAGATTGAATCCAGGCCCCCTGCAGTGGAAGCATGGAATCCTACCGACTGGAATGCCAGGCAACTTTAAGAACTTATTCCCAAATGAACTGGGTGCTATGTGGATGACTAGGTTCCATTACCATAGCTTTCAAAGTTGTTGGGGTTTTTGTTTTGTTTTTTGGTTTGCTTGTTTTCTTTCTGTTGCTGGTCTTTGTGTCCCACCTCACAAGCACCAGACTGCAGGACAGACTGCGCAGTGCTAGATGGCATGGCCCCCATTACTTCACAGGAAGTCACACGAAGGCCAGGGCTCTGCTGAGAGGATGGCATGGGGTTGGTGTGGGGGGAGGGAAGCGGGTTGTGTTCCAGTGCAGAGCCTGGTACTGTGCTATTCTGCCTTTTTATTTATTTATTTATCTTTTTAAATTTAAAATTTTTTATTTTTACTTTATTTTACTTTACAGTACTGTATTGGTTTTGGCATACATTGACATGAATCCATCATGGGTGTACATGAACTCCCAAACGTGAACCTCCCCCTCCCACCTCCCACCCCACATCATCCCTCCAGATCATCCCCATACACCAGCCCCAAACATCCTGCATCCTGCATCGAACATAGACTGGCAATTCATTTCTTACATGATAGTATACATATTTCAATGCTATTCTCCCAAATCATCCCACCCTCTCCCTCTCCCTCTCCCTCAGAGTCCAAAAGTCCGCTCTACACATCTGTGTCTCTTTTGCTGTCTTGCATACAGGGTCCTCATTACCATCTTTCTAAATTCCATATATATGTGTTAGTATACTGTATTGGTGTTTTTCTTTCTGGCTTACTTCACTCTGTATAATTGGTTCCAGTTTCATCCATCTTATTAGAACTGATTCAAATGTATTCTTTTTAATGGCTGAGTAATAGGGAAAGCCAAATGACTCTTTGAGGATTCTAGGTGTCCTGAAGCATTGATTGACCTCATCACCTCATTGATTTGAATAAAGCTCAAATTAAAAGAGAGAATTTACTCTTGATTTTGGCTAACAAATGCAGTGCTTTTTTAATGTTTTAAAGTAATACTTTTTCCCCCAACTATTAGGGCCAAAAATAAGAAGGGAGAGATGAAATGAGGACCAGAGGAGCTTTCCTGTGAACACAGTTGGTAAACTTTCAGGGTTGGATTTTGTGAGATTGAGGCTTACTGACTTGTGAAGTGTGTCCAGCTCCCTGCCAGGCTTCTGGGTTGATTACAAATGGTTGAGCTCACCAGGTACTGAGTTGTTCCCTTTTGGTGTTTTTCAGTTGCTAAGTCAGATCCGACTCTTCACAACCCCATGGACTGTAGCCTGCCAGGCTCCTCTATCCATGGGATTTTCCAGGCAAGAATACTGGAGTGGGTTTCCATTTCCTTCTCTGGGGATCTTCCTGATACAGGGCTCGAACGCCTGTTTCCTCCAGCTACTGTATTAGCAGGTGGATTCTTTACCAGTGNCCCATGGACTGTAGCCTGCCAGGCTCCTCTATCCATGGGATTTTCCAGGCAAGAATACTGGAGTGGGTTTCCATTTCCTTCTCTGGGGATCTTCCTGATACAGGGCTCGAACGCCTGTTTCCTCCAGCTACTGTATTAGCAGGTGGATTCTTTACCAGTGAGCCACCTGGGAAGCTCAGTTGCTCCCTTGAGGAGGAAAAAATTCAGTATAAATAATTTGCACTTAAAGAGTGTTGGATAGTTCTAACACACATTCTTTTGCCATGGTAAAATTCCAGGTAAGAGCAGATTTTCCACTGCCAAGCCAGGGGCTTCTCTTTGTTGCTGGTAGGGACCCAGGCAGCCTTTGCTGGCTCAGGTAGTGGGTCTGTGCCCCGTTGTCAGCGCCCTCACCTGGATGGCCACAGTTGGTCTCCATCGCTGACTCCCTGACTATGGAAATGAAGCCTCACTCTAACGCCGCGTTCTTCAATAATTTTAGGCTACAAATCCATATTCAGAGCGTAATTGTGTAAGTGTGTGATGAAATTAAAATCCCACAGAATAA
Source organism: Oreotragus oreotragus (assembly GCA_006410675.1). NCBI lineage: Eukaryota > Metazoa > Chordata > Mammalia > Artiodactyla > Bovidae > Oreotragus > Oreotragus oreotragus. Next base: position 23,440 of record SJYX01005124.1, read on the forward strand.
TACTTAACCCTTTTGGTATTTTTGCTAGGGCTGCCATAACAAAATTCCACAAACTGGGTGAAATAAACAACAGTTCATTTTCTCACAGTTCTGGAGCCTGGAAGTTAAGATCAAGATGTGGACAGGTTGGTTTCTTCTGAGGCCTCCTGGCTTGCACGTGACTGCCTTCTAGCTGGTTCCTCACAGGGTCTTCCCTCTGTATGTCTGTGTCCTAATTTCCTTCTTACAGGCATACCTGCTTACTGGATTAAGACACAACCTAATGGTCTCATGTTAACTCAATTACCACTTTAAAGACTCTATCTCCAGGACTTCCCTAGTGATTAAGGCTCTAAACCTCTACTGTTGGGGCATAGGTTCGATCTCTGGTCTGGAGGCTAAGATCCCACATGCTGCACAGCTGGAAAAAGAAAAGAAAAGACTCTATTTTTCCAGTGATGATGTACAGATGTGAGAGTTGGACCATAAAGAAGGTTGAGCATGAAGAATTGATGCTTTTGAACTGTGGTGTTGGAGAAGACTCTTGAGAGTCCCTTGGACTACAAGGAGATCCAACCAGTCCATCCTAAAGGAAATCAGTCCTGGGTGTTCATTGGAAGGAGTGATGCTGAAGCTGAAGCTCCAGTACTTGGCCACCTGATGCAAAGAGCCAGCTCATTGGAAAAGACCCTGATGCTGGAAAAGATTGAAGGCAAAAGGAGAAGGGGGCGGCAGAAGATGAGATGGTTGGATGGCATCATCAACTCAACGGACATAAATTTGAGCAAACTCTGGAAGATAGCGAAGGACAGTGAAGCCTGGCGTGCTGCAATCCATGGGATCACAAAGAGCTGGACACAGCTTAGGGACTGCACAACAACGATAACAATCTCTGAATATAGTCACTTTCTGAGGTACTGGGGTTTAGAACCTCCACACATGAACTTTGAAGGGAAACAGTTCCCTCATAACACTCTGCATGCATCCAGTGCAGTCAGTTATTTTCTATTCTGTTCTGTGTTCCAAAAATACATAGTGAGATGCTCTAAAATTTTATTTCATGACCCACTAATGAGACACAAGCCAGATTTTGAAAAACACCATTTAACACATTGGCATTACTCTGTGGGCTGATGACTGGCAAATAAAACCTTGAAAAGGAATCAGAACACATAAACCCTCAGATCCTAATGGAGATCCTTGCCTGTCCTCAGGGAGCAGTGAAAAGAGGAAATGCTTTGGGTAAGTCACCCCCAAATAGAAACCCCAGCTTTATCACTCACCGTGCAGACTTCATCCAACCAGAGAGACTGCTGAAACATTCAGGTGTCCTTTCTTCCCAATTTCATGAGTCCAAGATGCTGAACTCTGAGATCCTGATTCCAGAATTAAATGTTGGTCCTGCTATATCCTTTGATCTCCCCAGAAACAATCACACAGATTATCAACAGCATGGGGCGGTATTTCATCAAGGCAAATTGTATTCCTCATCCATAAAAATTCTCCCATAAATCAGAAACTTTGTTTTCTTCAGGTCTCCTTTATTCCTCTGCCCCATGCCTCAGAGAACTTGGTTTCCTGTTATATAAAGCAGTTCCTATAATTAGTCTTTCTAATTTGAATTATTTTTAAAAGGATTGTTAACATCTTTACCTTTTTTTTCAATTTAATTCCCAGTGAATTAATTCTAAGTGAATTTCTTTTGTGCATAATTAGGTTTTTTTTCTTTTGAAAAAAAAAAGTCTTTAGGTATTAAAAAAAGATGAGCTGGTTATTAAATATGAATTTAAATTCTTGCCACCTACATCTCAATCTTCAGTGAAGTTTCTTGGGCCCTCCTCGACATCAAATAATCCTGCTCTCCAAGAAAGGCAGACAGGTGTGATGCATGAAGCTGAAGCTGTGATATATTCCTGGGAGAAGTTAGGTGCACAGGATAGACCTGAACTGGAAACCTGCAGGTTAAGAGAAAAGGGCAATTCAGAGATAAGAACCCAGAAAAAGCAATGTACACAAGAGAACCTCAAGGAAGCTCTCATCTGGACAGAAAAGAAATATGGACTCCGTGGCACCCTGAGCTGCTAGGACAGCAGATACTTTCACCAGAGCCCACATTGGAGCATTTTCCACTTTCTGGCTGAGGACGTGAGGTGAAAGGTGCATTTGAGGAGAAGATGATGCCAGCACCATTTTTAAGAACAGAAAGGCTACCTGTGGTAGCTAAGATAGAAAGCATTTCTTAGCCACTGTTTGATTATATGTGCCTTCCTTCTTTTCCATTTTCACCCACTTCTTTTGTCTACAGTTCCACTCCATTCTCTCATTCCACTACCCAATTTCCAAAATTTTATTTTCTTCCTCTCGTAAGTTTTCCATTTCCTTCTCCTTTATAAAGGTATCTTTAAGCGTTGTTACACTCCACCTAAGCCCTTAACCTTCATTCATACAGTTCTGCCCCGTGATGTGGAATTTAAGGCATCAGAGGCGCTTGACTTGGATTCCAGATTTTGTGGTACACATACTGCTGTGCTGTGCTACACATTGGTCCCCACTGTCTGAGAGCTTACATCTGTAATAGACAATATGTAGTGATCAGCTTTTGCTGAGTAACAAACAAGACCCCAAACTTCAGAGGCTTCTAGCATCAAACCTTGATTTCTCACTCCTGTTATAGGAGGCCCACAGGTCAGCAGTGCCCTTGCTCCAGGTGGCAGGATGACTTCAGGTCAGCTTCACGTGCCAGCTCTCTCTGGGACCCAGAAAGGAGGAACAGCCCCATGCCTCATGCAATTCTCTTGCAGAGGGCAAGAACACAAGCTGCCAAGCCAAGCCACATAACTGCAACTAAAGCTTCCGGTCTGAAGTGGCCTCAGTCGCGTTCGCTCACATTCCATTAGCTATAACAAGTTGTACGGCTGAGTCTATCAGTATGTTCCACCTCCAGGGAGGGAACAAATAGTTGTCACCAAAAGTAAACCTACAAGTGTGTGGACATATGAACAAGCAGAAGATTGGTACCATGCAAGAGCAGACATCCAGTAGCTGATGATTAATGAATCAGTATTTTCACCAATCTGGGTAACTGTCTTCAAAATCAAGGTGTTATGTTCTGGGTAAAAAAAAAAGAGAGAGAGAGAGAGATTAATTGGGGCTATTGTAAAAAAAATTTGGATAGTATGGAAGTAAAGGAATAAACGGTATAGAAAACCTATAATTACCCAGACACAATTTTAGTGCATCTCCTTCAGGAATTTTATCTAGAAGTGGATGTGAGGGAGAGAGGACAGTTAAACTGTGATTAAACTTTAGAGTGGGCTTCCGTTGTGGCTCAGCTGGTAAATGATCTGCAATGTGGGAGACCTGGGTTCGATCCCTGAGTTGGGAAGATCCCCTGGAGAAAGGAAAGGCTACCCACCCCAGTATTCTGGCCTGGAGAATTCCATGGACAGTATAGTCCATGGGGTCGCAAAGAGTCGGACACAACTGAGCAACTTTAGAGTATATCTCACTTTTCTTTATTAATACCGTGTGCCTT
>SJYX01005125.1:0-35577 GCA_006410675.1 Oreotragus oreotragus
TTTCCTGATCTTCCCATCACATTTCAAGAGGAGGCGCTCTCCACAGGAAACTCGAGAGGAAATCCAGGGGTCGGGATACCAAACCAAAAGACGTACAAAAGTCTCAGTTGAATCCAGATAAACGTGATTTCCCTGCAGTGCCTCAAATATCACCCCGTGTATTGACTCACACCACGGTGGCACGTTTGACAGCCCTGGGGGTAAGCCTCGTGGGAAAGCCTCAGATCCCTGTGTCAACTCGATGGGAAGACTAACACTGCTACTACAGCTCAGCAGAAAAGCAGACTAGCATGTCTCCACACGAGACAAGTCCTGTCTCCCTTGTGGAGACTCCAGAGAAACCCCAAGAATACTGTTGCACTGGAGAGGAAACTTCCGGTTGCGGCCAATGCTCCAGACAAGGACTTAAAATGTGGCACCAGCTTGAAGGAATCCCGAGAGAACCCTAGCCACTAGGATGGACACTGGCCTTTCCTGAGGCCTCCTGAGCGGTTCCCTGAGGTCTCCGTCATAACTCGAGAGGAACATGCCGCAACTTGAGAAAAAACAGAAGGTTCTCCCCTCCAGGCGAGCTGAGGCCCTTTTCTGCTGCGGTGTCTCAAAGGAAATCACACCTTCCCTCTTGAACCTCTAAAGCGTCCTTCACGCCCTTGCTGCAAGTCAACAAGTTCCCAGACATAGCTGTCTCCACTCGAGAGAAACAGCGAGCGTCCCACCACAACTCAATTGGAGCCCCTTTCCCCCTNAACTAGAGAGGAACATGCTGCAACTTGAGAAAAAACAGAAGGTTCTCCCCTCCAGGCGAGCTGAGGCCCTTTTCTGCTGCGGTGCCTCAAAGGAAATTACACCTTCCCTCTTGAACCTCTAAAGCGTCCTTCACGCCCTTGCTGCAAGTCAACAAGTTCCCAGACATAGCTGTCTCCACTCGAGAGAAACAGCGAGCGTCCCACCACAACTCAATTGGAGCCCCTTTCCCCCTCCTCAGCTCCAGAAAAGATTTCCATTCCCTGTTACCTTGGAAGAGGTTTCCCAGGATTCCCATCGCATGTCAAGAGGAGGCACTCTCCACAGGAAACTCGAGAGGAACTCCAGGGATCATGCCACCAAACCAAAAGACATGCAAATGTCTCAGTTGAATCCAGATGAACCTGGTTTCCCTGCAGTGCCTCAAATGTCATCCCGAGTCTCGACACACACCACAGTGGCACGTGTGACAGCCCTGTGGGAAAAAATAGTGGGAAAGCCTCAGATTCCAGTGTCAACTCGTTAGGAAGCCTCACACTGCTAGTACAGCTCTGGAGGAAAGCGGACATGCATGACTCCACTCGAGACGAGGCCTTACTCCCCTGTGGAGACTCCAGAGGAACCCCAAGAACCCAGTCTGCACTGGAGATTAAACTTCAGGTTGCGGCCTACGCTCCAGACAATGATTTAAGTTTCGGCATCGACTGGAGAGGAATCCCGAGAGGCCCCTTGCAACTCGCATGGACACTGGCCTTTCCTGAGGCCTCCTGAGCAGGTCCCTGAGTCCCCGCCGTAACTCGAGAGGAATCTGTCACAAGTCGAGAAAAACCAGGAGGTTCTCCCTTGCAGGCCAGATGAGGCCCTTTTCTGCTGCAAGGTCTCAAGGAAAATCACATCTTGCCTCTTGAACCTCGAAAGCATTTTTCAAACGCTTGCTGCAAGTCAGGATGTTCCCCGACATATCTGTCTCCACTCGAATAGAACAACGAAGGTCCCTCCACAACTCAAGAGGATCTCACTTCCCCCCTCCTCAATGTGAGATGAGGGTTCCTTTCCCTGCTTGGTTGAGAAATGATTCCTGGCCTTCCCGTTGCATCAAAAGAGGAGGCGCTCTCCACAGGAAACTCGAGAGGAGCTCCAGGAATCATTCCACCAAATGAATAGACACGCAAAATTCTTAGTCGAATTCAGATGAACGTGATTTCCCTGAAGTGCCTCGAATGTCACCCCGTTTATCGACTCACACCACGGTGGCACGTGTGACAGCCCTGTGGGAAAGCCTCTTGGGGAAGTCTCAGATCCCAGTGTCAGCTCGATGGGAAGTCTCACACTGCTACTACAGCTTGGGAGGAAAGTGGATGTGCATGTCTCCACTCAATACGAGGACTGATTCCCCTATTGAGACATCAGAGGAACCCCAAGAACGCTGTCTGCACTGGAGAGGAAATTTCAGGTTGCGGACTACGTTTCAGACAAGGACTTAAGATGCGGCACAGACTGGAGAGGAATCCCGAGAGGCCTCTCGCAACTCGCATGGACACTGGCCTTTCCTGAGGCCTCCTGAGCGGGTCCCTGAGGTGCCCGTCGTAACTCGAAAGGAACCTGCCACAACTCGAGAAAAACCAGGAGGTTCTCCCCTCCAGGCGAGATGAGGCCCTTTTCCGCTGTACGGTCTCAAGGGAAATCACACATTCCCTCTTGAACCTCCAAAGCGTCCTTCAGACAGTTGCTGCAAGTCAAGAAGTTCCCCGACATATCTGTCTCCACTCTAGTAGAACAACGAAGGACCCTCCTCAGCTCAAGTGGATCCCCATTCCCCCTCCTCAGTGTGAGACGAGGGTTCCTTTCCCTGCTTTGTCAAGAAATGATTCCTGGCCTTCCTGTCGCATCTCAAGAGGAGGCGCTCTCCACAGGAAACTCGAGAGGAACTCCAGGGATCAGGCCACCAAACCAAAAGATGCGCAAAAGTCTCAGTCGAATCCAGATGAATGTGATACCCCTGCAGTGCCTCGAATGTCACCCCGTGTATCAAATTACACCTCGGTGGCACGTGTGACAGCCCTGTGGGAAAGCCTCGTGGGAAAGCCTCAGATCCCTGTGTCAACTCGATGGGAAGCCTCACACTGCTACTACAGCTCGGGAGGAAAGCAGACTAGCATGCCTCCACATGAGACAAGGCCTGACTCCCCTGTGGAGTCTCCAGAGGAACCTCAAGAACCATGTCAGCACAGGAGAGGAAACCTCAGGTTGCGGCCTCCACTCCTGAGAAAAACTTAGAACATAGCACCGAAAGAACAGGAATCCCACGAATCCCCTCGCAATTAGGAGAGACACTGGCCTTTCCTGTGGCCTCATGAGTGGGTCCCTGATGTCTCCATCGTAACTCGAGAGGAACCTACTGAAACTTGAGAAAAACATGGAGGTTTTCACTTCCAAGCGAGATGAGGACATTTTCCGCTGTGGTGTCTTGACGGAAGTCACACCTTCCCTCTTGAACCTCGAAAGCGTCCTTCACACCCTTGCTGCAAGTCAAGACGTTCTCAGACATATCTGTGTCCACTCGAGTGAAAGAACGAAGGTTCCTTCCAAATCCAGAGGAGCCTCGTTTCCCTCTCCTCAATGCGAGATGAAGGTTTCTTTACCTGCTTCCGTGAGACATGATTCCTGGTGTTCCCTTCGCATCTCAAGTGGAGGCCTTCTCTACAGAAAAGTCGAGAGGAACTCAAGGGGTCATGCAACCGTTCGAAAAGACCACCAAATGACTCATTCCACTCCAGCTGAAGCTGATTTCCCGGCACTGCCTGGAATGTTACCCAGAGTATCGAGTCACACCATGGTGGCCCCTGTGACAGCCCTGTGCGAAAGCCTTGAGGGAAGGTACGGATCCCTGTGTCAACTCGACGGGAAGCCTGACTCTGATGCTACAGCTGGGGAGGAAAGCTGACGTGCATGTCTCCACTCGAGACGAGGCCTGACTCCCCTGTAGAGACTCCAGAGGAACCCCAAGAACCCTGTCTGCACTGGAGAGGAAATTTCAGGTTGCAGCCTATGGTCCAGACAAGGACTTAAGATGTGGCACAGACTGGAGAGGAATCCCGAGAAGCCCCTTGCAACTCGCATGGACACTGGCCTTTCCTGAGGCCTCCTGAGCGGGTCCCTGAGCTTCCCATCGTAACTCGAGAGGAACCTGCCGCAACTCGAGAAAAACCAGGAGGTTTTCTCCTCCAGGCGAGATGAGGCCCTTTTCCGCTTTGGTGTCTCGACGGAAATCACACCTTCCCTCTTGAACCTCAAAAGCCTCCTTCATACCCTTGCTGCAAGTCAAGAAGTTCTCCAACATATCCGTCTCCACTCGAGAGAAAAAACGAGGATCTCTCTGCAACTCAAGAGGAGCCCCGTTTCCCTCTCCTCAATGCGAGATGACTTTTTTCTTTCCCGGCTTCTGCGAGACAAGATCCCTGGTGTTCCCTTCGCATCTCAAGTGCAGGCCTTCTCTACAGGAAACACGAGAGGAAGTCCAGGGGTCGGGCAACCATTCCAAAAGAGCACCAAATGACTCATTCCACCCCAGATGCTGCTGATTTCCCTGCACTGCCTTGGATGTTACCCAGAGTATCGACCCACACCTTGGTGGCCCCTGTGACAACCCTTTCGGAAAGCCTTGAGGGAAGGCACAGATCCCTGTTTCAATTCGATGGGAAGCCTGACTCTGCTGCTACAGCTGGGGAGAAAAGCGGACATGCATGTCTTCACTCGAGACGAGGCCTGACTCCCCTGTGGAGACTCCTGCGGAACACCAGAACCCTGTCTGCACTGCAGAGGAAAATTCAGTTTGTGGCCTATGCTCCAGACAAGGACTTAAGATGAGGCACCAACTGGAGAGGAATCCCGAGAAGCCCCTCGCAACTCACATGTACCCTGGACTTTCCTGAGGCCTCCTGAGCGGGTCCCTGAGGTTCCCGTCGTAACTCGAGAGGAACCTGCCGCAACTCGTGAAAAACCAGGAGGTTCTCCCTTCCAGGCGAGTTGAGGCCCTTTTCTGCTGTGGTGTCTCGATGGAAATCACACCTTCCCTCTTGAACCTCGAAAGCGTCCTTCACACCCTAGCTGCAAGTCAAGAAGTTCTCCAACATGTCCGTCTCCAGTCGAGCAAAACAACAAGGGTCCCTCCACAACTCAAGAGGAGCCCCGTTTCCCTCTCCTCAATACAGGATGAGATTTTCTTTCCCTGCTTCAGCGAGACATGATTCCTTGTGGTCCCATCGCATCTCAAGTGGAGGTCTTCTCTACAGGAAAGTCGAGAGGAACTCCAGGGTTTGTACAACCATTCCAAAAGACCACGAAATGACTCATTCCACTCCAGCTGAAGCTGATTTCCCTGCACTGCCTCGAATGTTACCCAGAGTATCGACTCACTTATGGTGGCCTCTGTGAAAGCCCTTTGGGAAAGCCGTGAGGGAAGGCACAGATCCCTGTGTCAACTTGACGGGAAGCCTGATTCTGCTACTACAGCTGGGGAGGAAAGCAGACGTGCATGTCTCCACTGTAGACGAGGCCTGACTCCCCTGTTGAGACTCCAGAGGAACCCCAAGAACATTGTCTGCACTGGAGAGGAAACTTTAGCTTGCGGCCTATGCTCCAGAAAAGGACTTAAGATGTGGCACCGACTGGAGAGGAATCCCAAGAAGCCCCTTGCAACTCGCATGGCCCGTGCCTTTTGTGAGGCCTCCTGAGAGGGTTCCTGAGGTCCCCATCATAACTCGAGAGGAACTTGCCACAATTCCACAAAAATAAGGAGGTTTTCCCCTCCAGGCGAGATGAGGCCCTTTTCCGCTGCAGGGTCTCGAGGAAAATCACACCTTCCTTCTTGAACCTCGGAAGCATCTATCAAAGGCTTGCTGCAAGTCAAGAATTTCCCGAACATACCTGTCTCCACTTGAGTAGAACAACGAAGGTCCCTGCACAGCTTAAGAGAATCCCCATTCTCCCCCCTTCAGTGTGACACGAGGGTTCCTTTCCCTGCTTCGTCTAGAAATGATTCCTGGCCTTCCCGTCGTATCTCAAGAGGAGGCGCTCTGCACAGAAAACTTGAGAGGAACTCCAGGGGTCGGTCACCAAACCAAAAGGCATGCAAAAGTCTCAGTCGAATCCAGATGAATGTGATTTCCCTGCAGTGCCTTGAATGTCGCCGAGTGTATACACTCACACTACGGTGGCACGTGTGACAGCCCTGTGGGAAAGCCTCGTGGGAAAGCCTCAGTTCCCTGTGTCAACTCATTGGGAAGCCTCATGCTGGTACTATAGCTGGGCAGGAAAGCGGACAACATGTTTCCACGTGAGACAAGGCTTGACTCCCCTGTGGAGACTTCAGAGGTACCTCAAGAACCATGTCAGCACTGGAGAGGAAAATTCAGGTTGTGGCTTCCAATCCTGACAAAGACTTAGGACGCAGCACCGAATGGAGAGGAATCCCATGAGTCCCCTCGCAACTCGGAGACACTGGCCTTTCCTGAGGCCTCATGAGTGGGTCCCTGAGGTTTCCATTGCAACTCGAGAGGAACCTGCCACAATTCGAGAAAAACAAAGAGGTTCTTCCCTCCAAGTGAGATGAGGCCCATTTCTGCTGCGGTGTCTCGAGGGAAATCACACCTTCCCTCTTGAACCTCGAAAGTGTCCTTCACACCCTTGCTGCAAGTCAAGAAGTTGTCCGGCATATCCGTCTCAACTCGAGTGAAACAACGAGGGGCCCTCCACAACTCAAGAGGAGCCCCGTTTCCCTCTCCTCAATGCAAGATGAGATTTTCTTTCCCTGCTTCGGCGAGACATGATTCCTGGTGTTCCCTTCGCATCTCAAGTGGAGGCCTTCTCCACAGGAAAGTCGAGAGGAACTCCAGGGGTCGTGCAACCATTCCAAAAGACCACCATATGACTCATCCACTCCAGCTGAAGCTGATTTCCCTGCACTGCCTCCAATGTTACCCAGAGTATCGACTCACACCATGGTGGCCCCTGTGACAGCCCTGTGGGAAAGCCTCGAGGGAAGGCACAAATCCCTGTGTCAACTCGACAGGAAGCCAGACTCTGCTGCTACAGCTGGGGAGGAAAACGGACGTGCATGTCTCCACTCGAGATGTATACTGACTCCTCTGTGGAGACTCCTGAGCAACCCCAAGAACCCTGTCTGCACTGGAGAGGAAACTTCAGGTTGCAGCCTATGCTCCAGACAAGGGCTTAAGATGCGGCATCGACTGGAGAGGAATCCCGGGAAGCCTGTCACAACTCACATCGACACTGGCCTTTCCTGAGGCCTCCTGAGCGGGTCCCTGATGTCCCCGTCATGCCTCGAGAGGAACCTGCTGAAACTCGAGAAAAACCAGGAGGTTCTCCCCTCCAGGCGAGATGAGGTCCTTTTCCGCTGCAGGGTTTTGAGGGAAATCACAACTTCCCTCTTGAACCTCGGAAGCGTCCTTCAAATGCTTAATGCAAGTCAAGAAGTTCCCCGACATATCTGTGTCCACTCGAGTAGAACAACGAAGGTCCCTGCACAACTCAAGAGAATCCCCATTCTCTCCTCCTCAGTGTGAGACGAGGGTTTCTTTCCCTGCTTCGATGAGAAATTATTCCTGGCCTTCCCGTTGCATCTCAAGAGGAGGTGCCCTCCACAGGAAACAAGAGAGGAACTCCAGGGGTCCGGACACCAAACCAAAAGATGTGCAAAAGTCTCAGTTGAATCCAGATGAATGTGATTTCCCTGCAGTTCCTCAAATGTCACCCCGTGTATCGACTCACACCATGCTGGCACGTGTGACAGCCCTGTGGGAAAGCCTCGTGGGAAAGCCTCAGTTCCCTGTGTCAACTCATTTGGAAGTCTCATACTGCTACTACAGTTGGGGAGGAAAGCGGACTAGCATGTCTCCACGCGAGACAAGGCCTGACTCCCCTGTGGAGACTCCAGAGGAACCTCAAGAACCATGTCAGCACTGGAGAGGAAACCTCACATTGTGGCCTCCGCTCCTGAGAAAGACTTAGGACACAGCACTGAATGGAGAGGAATCCCATGAGCCCCTCGCAACTCAGAGAGACACAGGCCTTTCCTGAGACCTCATGAGCGGGTCCCTGAGGTCTCCATCGTAACTCGAGAGGAACCTGCCGCAACTCGAGGAAAACCAGGAGGTTCTCCCCTCCAGGCGAGATGAGGCCCTTTTCTGCTGCGGTGTTTTGACAGAAATCACACCTTCCCTCTTGAACCTCGAAAGCATCCTTCACACCCTTGCTGCAAGTCAAGGATCTCTCCGAGATATACATCTTCACTTCAGCGAAACAACGAGGGTCCCTCTACAACTCAAGTGGGGCCCCGTTTCCCTCTCCTCAATGCGAGATGAGTTTTTCTTTCCCTGCTTCGGTGAGAAATGATTCCTGGCATTGCCTTCGCAACTCAAGTGGAGGCTTTCTCTACAGGAAAGTTGAGAGGTATTCCAGGGGTAGTGCAACCATTCCAAAAGATCACTAAATGACCTATTGCACTCCAGGTGAAGCTGATTTCCCTGCACTGCCTCGAATGTTACCCAGAGAATCGACTCAAACCTTGGTGGCCCCTGTGACAGCGCTGTGAGAAAGCCTTGAGGGAAGGCACAGATCCCTGTGTTTAGTTGATAGGAAGCCTCACACCATTACTACAGCTCGGGAGGAAAGTGGACTAGCTTGTCTCCACACGAGACTAGGCCTGACTCTGTGGAGACTCCAGAGGAACCTCAAGAACCATGTCAGCACTGGAGAGGAAACCTCACATTGCGGCCTCCGCTACTGAGAAAGACTTAGGACACAGCACCGAATGGAGAGGAATCCCACGAGTCCCCTCGCAACTCGGAGAGACACAGGCATTTCCTGAGGCCTCATGAGTGGGTCCCTGAGGTCTCCATCGTAACTCGAGAGGAACCTGCCGCAACTCGAGGAAAACCAGGAGGTTCTCCCCTCAGGCGAGATGAGGCCCTTTTCCACTGCGGTGTCTCGCCGGAAATCACACCTTCCCTCTTGAAGCTCGAAAGCGTCCTTCACATCTTTGCTTCAAGTCAAGAAGTTCTCCGACATATCCGTCTCCACTCGAGCTAAACAACAAGGGTCCATCCCCAACTCAAGAGGAGCCCCGTTTCCCTCTCCTCAATATGAGATGAGGTTTTCTTTCCCTGCTTCGGCAAGACATGATTCCTGGTGTTCCCATCTTATCTCAAGTGGAGGCCTTCTCTACAGTGAAGTCAAGAGGAACTCCAGGGTTTGTATAACCATTCCAAAAGACCACCAAATGACTCATTCCACTCCAGCTGAAGCTGATTTCCCTGCACTACCTCGAATGTTACCCAGAGTATCGACGCACAAATGATGGCCCCTGTGAATGCCCTGTGGGAAAGCCTTGAGGGAAGGCACAGATCCCTGTGTCAATTCGACGGGAAGCCTGACTCTGCTGCTACAGCTGGGGAGGAAAGCGGACGTGAATATCTCCACTCGAGATGAGGCCTGACTCCCCTGTAGAGACTCCAGAGGAACCCCAAGAGCACTGTCTGCACTGGAGAGGAAACTTCAGGTTGTGACCTACGCTTCAGACAGGCACTTAAGATGTGGCATCGACTGGAGAGGAATCCTGAGAAGCCCCTTGCAGCTCGCATGGCCCGTGCCTTTTATGAGGCCTCCTGAGAAGGTTCCTGATGTCCCCGTCGTAACTTGAGAGGAACCTGCTGCAACTCCAGAAAAACAAGGAGGTTCTCCCCTCCAGGCAAGATGAGGCCCTTTTCCGCTGCAGGGTCTCGAGGGAAATCATACCTTCCCTCTTGAAACTCGGAAGAATCCTTCAAAAGCTGGCTGAAAGTCAAGAAATTCCCCGACATATCTGTCTCCAGTTGAGTAGATCATCGAAGGTCCCTGCACAACTCAAGATGATCCCCATTCTTCCTCCTCAGTGTGAGACCTGGGTTCCTTTCCCTGTTTCATCCAGAAATGATTCCTGGCTTTCCCGTCACATCTCAAGAGGAGGAGCTCTCCACATGAACCTCGAGAGGAACTCCAAGGGTCGGGCCACCAAACCAAAAGACGTGCCAAAGTCTCCATCATATCCAGATGAACGTGATTTCCATGCAATGCCTCGAATGTCACCCCGTGTATCAAGTCACACCACTTTGGCACGTGTGACAGCCCTGTGGGAAAGCCTCTTATCTGCTTGTCAACTCGATGGGAAGTCTCATACTGCTACTACAGCTCGGGAGGAATGCGGACTAGCATGTCTCCACACGAGACAAGGCCTGACTCCACTGTGGTGACTCCAGAGGAACGTCAAGAACCATGTCAGCACTGGAGAGGAAAACTCAGGTTGCGGCCTCTGCTACTGACAAATACTTAGGACGCAGCACCGAATGGAGAGGAATCCCACGAGTTCCCTCGATACTCGGAGAGACACTGGCCTTTCCTGAGGCATCATGAGTGGGTCCCTGGGGTCTCCATCGTAACTCGAGAGGAACCTGGCACAACTGGAAAAAAACCAGGAGGTTCTCCCCTCCAGGAGAGATGAGACCCTTTTCTGCTTTGGTGTCTCGACAGAAATCACACCTTGCCTCTTGCACCTTGAAAGCATCCTTCACACCCTTGCTGTAAGTCAAGAAGTTCTAGACATATCCGTCTCCACTCGAGCGAAACGAGGGGCCCTCCACAAATAAAGAGGAGCCCCGTTTCCCTCTCTTCAATGCAAGATGAGGTTTTCTTTCCCTGCTTCATCGAGACATGATTCCTGGTGTTCCCTTCGCATCTCAAGTGGAGGCATTCTATACAGGAAAGTCGAGAGGAACTCCAGGGGTCTTGCAATCATTCCAAAAGAACACCAAATGACTCATTCCACTCCAGCTGAAGCTGATTTCCCTGCACTGCCTCGAATGTTACCCAGAGTATCGACTCACACCATGGTGGACCCTATGACAGCCCTTTGGGGAAGCCTTGAGGGAAGGCACAGATCCCTGTGTCAACTCGACTGGAAGCCTGACTCTGCTGCTACAGCTGGGGTTGAAAGCGGACGTGCAAGTCTCCACTCGAGACGAGGCCTGACTGTCCTGTGGAGATTCCAGAGGAACCCCAAGAACCCTGTCTGCGCTGGAGAGGAAACTTCAGGTTGCGGCCTATGCTCCAGACAAGGACTTAAGATGCGGCACCGACTGGAGAGGAATCGCAAGAAGCCCCTCACAACTCACATGGACACTGGCCTTTCCTGATTCATCCTGAGCGAGTCCCTGAGATCCCCATCGTAATTCGAGAGGAAGCTCCCTCAACTCGATAAAAACCAGGAGGTTCTCCCCTTCAGGCGAGATGAGGCCCTTTTCCACTGCAGGGTCTCTAGGGAAATCACACCTTCCCTCTTGAACCTTGGAAGCATCCTTCAAAGGCTTGCTGCAAGTCAAGAAGTTCCCCAACATATCTGTCTCCACTCGAGTAGAACAACGAAATTCCCTGCACAATTCAAGAGGATCCCCATTCTCGCCTACTCAGTGTGAGACAAGAGTTCCTTTCCCTGCTTCGTCAAGAAATGTTTCCTTGACTTCCCGTTACATCTCAAGAGTAGGCGCTCTCCACAGGAAACTGGAGAGGAATTCCAGGCATCGGGCCACCAAATCACAGAAGTGCAAAAGTCTAAGTCGAATCCATATGAACGTGATTTCCCTGCAATGCCTCGAATGTTACCCCGTGTATCGACTGACACCACGGTGGCACGTGTGACAGCCTTGTGGGAATGCCTCGTGGGAAAGCCTCAGATCCCTGTGTCAACTCGATGGGAAGCCTCACACTGCTACTACAGCTCGGGAGGAATATAGACTAGCATGCCTCCACACGAGACAAGGCCTGACTCCTCTGTGGAGATGCCAGAGGAACCTCAAGAAGCATGTCAGCACTGGAAAGGAAACCTCAGGTTCCGGCCTTCGCTTCGGACAAACACTTAGGAAGCAGCACCTAATGGAGAGGAATCCCACGAGTCCCTTGGCAACTCGGAGAGACACTGGCCTTTCCTGAGGCCACATGAGTGGGTCCGAGAGGTCTCCATCGTAACTCGAGAGGAATGTGCCACAACTCGAAAAAGACCAGGAGGTTCTGCCCTCCAGGCGAAATGATGCCCTTTTCCACTGTGGTGTCTTGACGGAAATCACACCTATCCTCTTGCACCTCGAAAGTGTCCTTCACACCCTTGCTGCAAGTCAAGAAGTTTTTCGACATATCCGTCTCCACTCGAGCGTAACAGCGAGGGTCTCTCCACAACTTATGAGGAGCCCCGTTTCCCTCTCCTCAACGCGAGATGAAGTTTTCTTTCCCTGCTTCAATGAGACATGATGCCTGGCATTTCCTTCGCATCTCAAGTGGAGGCCTTCTGTACAGGAAAGTCGAGAGGAACTCCAGGGGTCGTGCAACCATTTCAAAAGACCACCATATGACTCATTCCACTCCAGCTGAAGCTGATTTCCCTGAACTCCCTCGAATGTTACCCAGAGTATCGACTCACACCATGGTGGCCCCTGTGACAGCCCTGTGGGAAAGCCTTGAGGGAAGGCACAGATCCCTGTGTCAACTCGACGGGAAGCCTGACTCTGCTGCTACAGCTGGGGAGGAAAGCGGACGTGCATGTCTCCACTCGAAACGAGTCCTGACTCCCCTTTCGAGACTTCTAAGGAACCCCAAGAACCCTGTCTGCATCGGAGAGGAAACTTCAAGTTGTGGCCTACACTCCAGAGAAGGACTTAAGATGCAACACCAACGGGAGAGGAATCCCGAGAAGCCCCTCGCAACTTGGAGAGACACTGGCCTTTCCTGAGGCCTCATGAGTGGGTCCCAGAGGTCTCCATCATAAATTGAGAGGAACATGGAGCAACTCGAGAAAAACCAGGAGGTTCTGCCCTCCAGGCGAGATGAGGCCCTTTTCCGCTGTGGTGTCTCGATGGAAATCACACCTTCCCTCTTGAAGATCGAAAGCGTCCCTCACATCCTTGCTGCAAGTCAAGAAGTTCTCCGACATATCCATCTCCACTCGAGCGAAACAGCGAGGGTTCCTCCACAACACAAGAGCAGCCCTGTTTCCCTCTCCTCAATGTGAGATGATGTTTTCTTTCCCTGCTTCGACAAGACATGATGCCTGGCGTTCCCTTTGCATCTCAAGTGGAGGCCTTCTCTACGGGAAAGTCGAGAGGAACTCCAGGGCTCGTGCAACCATTCTGAAAGACCACCATATGACACATTTCACTCCAGGTGAAGCTGAATTCCCTCTACTGCCTCGAATATTACCCAGAATATCGACTCACACCATGGTGGCCCCTGTGACAACCCTGTGGGAAGGCCTTGAGGGAAGGCACTGATCCCTGTGTCAACTCGACGGGAAGCCTGACTCTGCTGCTACAGCTGGGAAGGAAAGCGGACGTGCATATCTCCACTCGAGACGAGACCTGACTCCCCTGTGGAGATTCCAGAGTAACCCCAAGAACCAGTCTGCAGTGGAGAGGAAACTTCATGTTGCGGCCTACACTCCTGACAAAGACTTAGGATGCAGCACCGAATGGAGATGAATCGCATGAGTCCCCTCGCAACTTGGAGAGACACTGGCCTTTTCTGGGGCCTCATGAGTGGGTCCCTGAGGTCCCTGTCGTAACTCGAGAGGAAACTGCCGGAACTCGAGAAAACCAGGAGTTTTTCTCCTCCAGGCGAGATGAGGCCCTTTTCAGCTGCAGGGTCTCGAGGAAAATCACACCTTCCTTCTTGAACCTTGCAAGCTTTGTTCAAACACTTGAGGCTATTCAAAAAGATCCCCGACATATCTGTCTTCACTCGAGTAGAACAACGAAGGTCCCGGCACAACTCAGGAGGACCCCCATTCTCCCCTCCTCAGTGTGAGACGAGGGTTCCTTTCCCTGCTTCGTCGAGAAATGATTCCTGGCCTTCCTGTCACATCTCAAGCGAGGCATTCTCCACAGGAAACTCGAGTAGAACTCCAGGGGTCGGGCCACCAAACCAGAAGAGGGGCAAAAGTCTCAGATGAATCCATATGAACGTGATCTCCCTGCAGTGCCTCGAATGTCAACCCGTGTATCGACTGACACCAAGGTGGCATGTGTGACAGCTCTGTGGGAAAGCCTCTTGGGAAAGCCTCAGATCCCTGTGTCAACTCGATGGGAAGCCTCACACTGCTGCTACAGCTTGGAAGGAAAGCGGACTAGCATGTCTCCACACCAGACAAGGCCTGACTCCCCTGTGGAGAATCCAGAGGAATCTCAAGATCCATGTCAGCACTGGAGAGGAAAACTCAGGTTCCGGCCTTCGCTCCTGACAAACACTTAGGAAGCAGCACCGAATCGAGAGGAATCCCACGAGTCCCCTCGCAACTCGGAGAGACACTGGCCTTTTCTGAGGCCTCATGATTGGGTCCCTGAGGTCCCCATCGTAACTCGAGAGGAAACTGCCGCAACTCGAGAAAACCAGGAGTTTTTCTCCTCCAGGCGAGATGAGGCCCTTTTCAGCTGCAGGGTCTCGAGGAAAATCACACCTTCCCTCTTGAACCTCGGAAGCATCCTTCAAACGCTTGCTGCAAGTTAAGACGTTCCCTGACATATCTGTCTCCACTCGAGTAAAACAACGAAGGTCCCAGCACAACTCAAGAGGATCTCCTTTCTCCCCTCCTCAGTGTGAGATGAGGGTTTCTTTCCCTGAATCATCGAGAAATGATTCCTGACTCCCCGTCGCATCTCAAGAGGAGGAGTTCTCGACAGAAAACTCGAGTAGAACTCCAGGGATCGGGCCACCAAACCAAAAGACACGCAAAAGTCTCAGCTGAATCCATATGAACGTGATTTCCCTGCAGTGCCTCGAATGTCACCCCATGTATCGACTGACACCACGGTGGCACGTATGACAGCCCTGTGGGAAAGCCTCGTGGGAAAGCCTCAGATCCCTGTGTCAACTCGATGGGAAGCCTCACACTGCTACTACAGCTCGGGAGGAAAGCGGACTAGCATGTCTCCACACGAGACAAGGCCTGACTCCCCTGTGGAGACTCCAGAGGAACCTCAAGAAACATGTCAGCACTGGAGAGGAAAACTCAGGTTCCGGCCTTCGCTCCTGACAAACACTTAGGAAGCAGCACCGAATCGAGAGGAATCCCACGAGTCCCCTCGCAACTCGGAGAGACACTGGCCTTTTCTGAGGCCTCACGATTGGGTCCCTGAGGTCCCCATCGTAACTCGAGAGGAAACTGCCGCAACTCGAGAAAACCAGGAGTTTTTCTCCTCCAGGCGAGATGAGGCCCTTTTCAGCTGCAGGGTCTCGAGGAAAATCACACCTTCCCTCTTGAACCTCGGAAGCATCCTTCAAACGCTTGCTGCAAGTTAAGACGTTCCCTGACATATCTGTCTCCACTCGAGTAAAACAACGAAGGTCCCAGCACAACTCAAGAGGATCTCCTTTCTCCCCTCCTCAGTGTGAGATGAGGGTTTCTTTCCCTGAATCATCGAGAAATGATTCCTGACTCCCCGTCGCATCTCAAGAGGAGGAGTTCTCGACAGAAAACTCGAGTAGAACTCCAGGGATCGGGCCACCAAACCAAAAGACACGCAAAAGTCTCAGCTGAATCCATATGAACGTGATTTCCCTGCAGTGCCTCGAATGTCACCCCATGTATCGACTGACACCACGGTGGCACGTATGACAGCCCTGTGGGAAAGCCTCGTGGGAAAGCCTCAGATCCCTGTGTCAACTCGATGGGAAGCCTCACACTGCTACTACAGCTCGGGAGGAAAGCGGACTAGCATGTCTCCACACGAGACAAGGCCTGACTCCCCTGTGGAGACTCCAGAGGAACCTCAAGAAACATGTCAGCACTGGAGAGGAAAACTCAGGTTCCGGCCTTCGCTCCTGACAAACACTTAGGAAGCAGCACCGAATTGAGAGGAATCCCACATGTCTCCTAGCAAGTCAGAGAGACACTGGCCTTTCCCGAGGCATCAAGAGTGGGTCCCAGAGGTCTCCATCGTAACTTGAGAGGAACTTGCCGCAACTCGAGAAAAAGCAGGAGGTTCTGCCCTCCAGGTGAGATGAGGCCCTTTTCTGCTGTGGTGTTTCGATGGAAATCACACCTTTCCTCTTGAACCTCGAAAGCGTCCTTCACCCTTGCTGGAAGTCAAGAAGTTCTCCGATATATCCGTCTCCACTCGAGTGAAACTGCGAGGGTCCCTCAATAACTTAAGATGAGCCCGTTTCTCTCTCCTCAATGCGAGATGACGTTTTCTTTCCCTGCTTCGACAAGACATGATGCCTGGAGTTCCATTCTCATCTCACATGGAGGCCTTCTCTACGGGAAAGTCGAGGTGAACTCCAGGGGTCCTGCAACCATTCTAAAAGACCACGAAATGACTCACTCTACTCCAGCTAAAGCTGATTTCTCTGCACTGCCTCGAATGTTACCCGGACTATTGACTCACACCATGGTGGCACCTGTGACAGCCCTGTGGGAAAGCCTTGAGGGAAGACACAGATCCCTGTGTCAACTCGACGGGAAGCCGGACTCTGCTGCTACAGCTGGGGAGAAAAGTGGATGTGCATGTCTCCACTCGAGATGAGGTCTGACTCCCCAGTGGAGATTTCAGAGGAACCCCAAGAACCCTGTCTGCACTGGAGAGGAAACTTCAGGTTGCGGTCTTCGCTACTGATAAGGACCTAAAATGTGACACCGACCAAAGAGGAATCCTGAGAAGCACCTCACAGCTCGCACGGACACTGGCCTTTCCTGAGGCCTCCTGAGAGGGTCCCTGAGGTCCCCGTCGTAACTCGAGAGGAACCTGCAGCAACTCGAGAAAACCAGGAGTTTCTCGCTTCCAGGCAAGATGAAGCCCTTTTCCGCTGGAGGGTCTCGAGGGAAATGACACCTCCGCTCTTGAACCTCCGAAGCATCCTTCAAACGCTTACTGAAAGTTAAGACGTTCCCTGACATATCTGACTCCACTCAAGTAGAACAACGAAGGTCCCGGCACAACTCAAGAGTGTCCCCATTCTCCCTTCTTCAGTGTGAGACGAGGGTTCCTTTCCCTGCTTCGTCTAGAAATGATTCCTGGCCTTCCCGTCACATCTCAAGAGGAGGCACTCTCCACAGGAAACTCGAGTAGAACTCCAGGGGTTGGGCCACCAAACCAAAAGACGCGCAAAAGTCTCAGATGAATCCATATGAATGTGATTTCCCTGCAGTGCCTCAAATGTCATTCCGTGTATCGAGTGACACCATGGTGGCACATGTGACAGCTCTGTGGGAAAGCCTCGTGGGAAAGCCTCAGATCCCTGTGTCAACTCGATGGGAAGCCTCACACTGCTACTACAGCTCGGGAGGAAAGCAGACTAGCATGTCTCTGCATGAGACAAGGCCTGACTTCCCTGTGGAGACTCCAGAGGAATCTCAAGAACCATGTCAGCACTGGAGAGGAACACTCAGGTTCCGGCCTTTGCTCCTGACAAACACTTAGGAAGCAGCACCTAATGGAGAGGAATCCCACATGTCCCCTCGCTACTCAGAGAGACACTGTCCTTTCCTGAGGCCTCATGAGTGGGTCCCAGAGGTCTCCATCGTAATTCGAGAGGAACTTGCCGCAACTCGAAAAAAACCAGGAGTTACTGCCCTCCAGGCGAGATGAGGCCCTTTTCCGCTGCGGTGTTTCGATGGAAATCACACCTTTCCTCTTGAACCTCGAAAGCGTCCTTCACACCCTTGCTGCAAGTCAAGAAGTTCTCCGACATATCCGTCTTCACTCGAGCGAAAGAGTGAGGGTCCCTTCACAACTCAGGAGGAGCCCGTTTCTCTCTCCTCAATGTAAGATGACGTTTTCTTTCCCTGCTTCGACGAGACATGATGCCTGGCGTTCCCTTTGCATCTCAAGTGGAGGCCTTCTCTACAGGAAAGTCGAGAAGAACTCCAGGGGTTTTGCAACCATTCCAAAAGACCACCACATGATACATTCCACACCAGCTGAAGCTGATTTCCCTGTGCTGCCTTCAATGTTACCCAGAGTATCGACTCACACCATGGTGGCCCCTGTGACAGCCCTGTGGGAAAGCCTTGAGGGAAGGCACAGATCCCTGTGTCAACTCGATGGGAAGCCTGACTCTGCTGCTACAGCTGGGGAGAAAAGCAGACGTGCACGTCTCCACTCGAGACGAGGCCTGACTCCCCTGTGAAGACTCCAGAGGAACCCCAAGAACTCTGTGTGCAGTGGAGAGGAAACTTCATGTTGCGGCCTACGCTCCAGAGAAGGACTTAAGGTGCGGCACCGACTGGAGAGGAATCCCGAGAAGCCCCTCGCAACTCGCATGGATACTGGCCTTTCTTAAGGCCCGCTGAGCGGGTCCCTGAAGTCCCTGTCATAACTCGAGAGGAACCTGCCTCAAATCGAGAGAAACCAGGAGGTTCTCCCCTCCAGGCGAGATGAGGCCCTTTTCCGCTTCAGGGTTTCAAGGGAAATCACACCTTCCCTCTTGAACCTCGGAAGTGTCATTCAAACACTTGAGGCTAGTCAAAAACTTCCACGACATATCTGTCTCCACTCCTGTAGAACAACGAAGGTCTCTGCACAACTCAAGAGGATCACCATTCTCCCCTCTTCAGTGTGAGAGGAGGTTTCCTTTCCCTGATTTGTCGAAAAATAATTCCTGCCTTCTTGTAGCATCTCAAGAGGAGGCGCTCTCCACAGGAAACTCGAGAGGAACTCCAGGGGTCGGGCCACCAAACCAAANCTTTCCCTGATTTGTCGAAAAATAATTCCTGCCTTCTTGTAGCATCTCAAGAGGAGGCGCTCTCCACAGGAAACTCGAGAGGAACTCCAGGGGTCGGGCCACCAAACCAAAAGAGGCACAAAATTCTCAGTCGAATCCTGATGAACGTGATTACCCTGCAGTTCCTCGAATGTCACCCCTTGTATCGACTCACATCACAATGACACCTGTGAGAGCTCTGTGGGAAAGCCTCATAGGAAAGCCTCAGATCCCTGTGTCAACTCGGGACAGTAATACTAATACTAGACACTACTACACACTAATACTACAGCTCGGGAGGAAAAAGGACTAGCATGTCTCCACACGAAACAAGGCCTGGCTCCCCTGTGGAGTCTCCAGAGGAACTTCAAGAACCACGTCAGCACTGGAGAGGAAAATTCAGGTTGCGGCCTCCGCTCCTGACAAAGACTTAGGAAGCAGCAACGAATGGAGAGGAATCTCATGATTCCTCTCGCAACTCGGAGAGACAGTGTCCTTTCCTGAGGCCTCATGAGTGGGTCCCTGAGGTCTCCATCGTAACACGAGAGGAACCAGCCGCAACTCGAGAAAAACCAGGAGTTTCTTCCCTCCAGGCGAGATGCGGACATTTTCCACTGCGGTGTCTCGACAGAAATCACACCTTCTCTCTTAAAACTCGAAAGCGTCTTTCACACCCTTGTTGCAAGTCAAGAAGTTCTATGACATATCTGTCTCCACTCGAGCGAAACAAGAGGGTCCCTGCAAAACTCAAGAGGAGCCCCTTTCCCTCTCCTCAATGCAAGATGAGGGTTTCTTTCCTTGCGTCGGTGAGACATGATTCCTAGTGTTGCTTTCGCATCTCAAGTGGAAGCCTTCTGTAGAGGAAAATCGAGATGAACTCCAGGGGTCGTGCAACCATTCAAAAGACCACGAAATGACTCATTCTACTCCAGCTAGAGCTGATTTCCCTACACTGCCTCGAATGTTATGCAGAGTATCGACTCACACCATGGTGGCCCCTGTGACATCCCTGTGCGAAAGCCTTGAGGAAAGGCACAGATCCCTGTGTCAACTCGATGGAAAGCTTTACTCTGCTGCTACAGCTCGGGAGGAAAGCAGACGTGCATGTCTCCACTAGAGAGGAGGCCTAACTCCGCTGTGGAGATTCAAGAGGAACCCCAAGAACCCCTTCTGCACTGGAGAGGAAACTTCAGGTTGTGGCCTACGGTCCAGACAAGGACTTAAGATGTGGCACCGACTGGAGAGGAATCCCGAGAAGCCCCTCGAAAATCACATGAATCGTGGCGTTTCTTGAGGCCTCATGAGTGGGTCCCTGAGGTCCCCGTCATAACTCGAGAGGAACCTGTCGCAACTCGAGAAAAACCAATAGGTTAGGTTCTCCCCTCCAGGTGAGATGAGGCCCTTTTCCACTTCAGGGTCTCGAGGGAAATCACACCTTCCCTCTTGAAACTCTGAAGCGTCCTTCAAACGCTTGCTGCAAGTTAAGACGTTCCACGACATATCTGTCTCCACTCGAGTAGAACAACGAAGGTCCCTGCACAACTCAAGAGGATTCTTGCCTTTCCTGAGGCCTCCTGAGCAGGTCCCTGGGGTCCCCATCGTAGCTCTAGAGGAACCTGCCGCAACTCGCAGAAAAGCAGGAGGTTCTCCCCTCCAGGCTAGATGAGGCCCTTTTCCGCTGCAGGGTCTCGAGGGAAATCACCCCTTCCCTCGTGATCCTCGGAAGCGTCCTTCAAACGCTTGCTGCAATTTAAGACATTCCCCGACATATCTGTCTCCACTCGAGTAGAACAACGAAGGTCCCTACACAACTCAAGAGGATCCCCATTCTCCCCTCCTCAATGTGAGATGAGGGTTCCTTTCCCTGCTTCATCGAGAAATGATTGTGGCCTTCCCATCGCATCTCAAGAGGAGGCGCTCTCCACATGAAACTTGAGAGGAACTCCAGGGGTCTGGCCACAAAACCAAAAGATGCACAAAAGTCTCAGTCGAATCCGTATGATCGTGATTTCCCTTAAGTGCCTCGAAGGTCACCCTGTGTATCGACTGACACCAGGGTGGAACGTGTGACATCCCTGTGGGAAAGCCTCGTGGGAAAGCCTCAGATCCCTGTGTCAACTCGATGGGAAGCCTTAGACTGCTACTAAAGCTGGGAGGAAAGCGGACTAACATATCTTCACACGAGACAAGGCCTCACTCCACTGTGGAGACACCAGTGGAACCTCAATAACTATGTCAGCACTGAAGGGAAACCTCAGGTTCCGGCCCTCGCTCCTAACAAACACTTAGGAAGCAGCACCGAATGGAGAGGAATCCGACGAGTCCCCTTGCAACTCAGAGAGACACTGGCCTTTCCTGAAGCCTCAAGAATGGGTCCAGGAAGTCTCCAACGTAACTTGAGAGAAACCTGCCGCAACTCGAGAAAAACCAGGAGGTACTCCCCTCCATGCGAGATAAGGCCCTTTTCCATTGCGGTGTCTCGACGGAAATCACACCTTCCCTCTTAAACCTCGAAAGCGTCCTTCACACCCTTGCTGCAAGTCAAGAAGTTCTCCGACATATCCGTCTCCACTCGAGCGAAACAAGAGCGTCTCTCCAAAACTCAACAGGAGCCCCGTTTCCTTCTCCTCAATGCGAGATTTGGGTCTGTTTCCCTGCTTCGGCGAGTCATGATTCCTGGTGTTCGTTTCGTATCTCAAGTGGAGGCCTTCTCTACAGGAAAGTCGAGAGGAACTCCAGGGGTCGTGAAACCATTCTGAAAGACCACCATATGACTCATTCCACTCCAGCTAAAGCTGATTTCCCTGCACTGACTGGAATGTTACCCAGAGTATCGACTCACACCATAGTGGACCCTGTGACAGCCCTGTGGGAAAGCCTTGAGGGAAGGCACAGATTCCTCTGTCAGCTCGATGGGAAGCTCGAATCTTTTGCTACAGCTGGGGAGGAAAGCGGACGTGCATGTCTCCACTCGAGACGAGGTCTGACTCCCGTGTGGGAGACTCCAGAAGAACCCAAAGAACTCTGTCTGCACTGGAGAGGAAACTTCAGGTTGTGGCCTAAGCTCCAGACAAGGACTTAAGATGCAGTACCGACTGGAGAGGAATCCCGAGAAGCCCCTCGCAACTCACATGGACACTGGTCTTTGCTGAGGTCTCCTGAGTGGGTCCCTGAGGTCCCCGTCGTAACTCGAGAGGAACCTACTGCAACTTGGGAAAAACCAGGAGGTTCTCCTCTCCAGGTGAGTTGAGCCCCTTTTCTGCTGCAGGGTCTCAAGGGAAATCACACCTTCCCTCTCGAACCTAGGAATCATTGTTCAAACCCTTGAGGCTAGTCAAAACGTTCCCCGATATATCTGGCTGCACTTGAGTAGAACAATAAAGGTCCCTGCAAAACTCAAGAGGATCCCCATTCTGCCCTTTTCAGTTTAAGACGAGGGTTCCTTTCCCTGATTCGTCGAGAAATGATTTCTGCCTTCCCATCGCATCTCAAGAGGAGGTGCTCTCCACAGGAAACATGAGAGGAACTCCAGGGGTCGGGCCATCAAACCAAAAGAGGCGCAAAAGTCTCATTCAAATCCAGATGAACGTGGTTTCCCTGCAGTGCCTCGAATGTCACCCCGTGTATCGACTCACACCACGGTGGCACGTGTGACAGCCCTGTGGGAAAGCCTCGTGGGAAAGCCTCAGATCCCTGTGTCAACTCGATTGAAGCCTCACCCTGCTACTACAGCTCGGGAGGAAAGCGGACTAGCATGTCTCCACACGAGACAAGGCCTGACTCCCCTGTGGAGTCTCCAGAGGAACCTCAAGAACCACGTCAGCACTGGAGAGGAAACCTCAGATTGTGGCCTCTGCTCTTGACAAAGACTTAGGACGCAGCAACAAATTAAGAGGAATCCCACGAGTCTCCTCGCAACTCAGAGAGACACCGGCCTTTCCTGAGGCCTCATGAGTGGGTCCCTGAGGTCTCCATCATAACTCGATAGGAACCTGCCGCAACTCGAGAAAAACCAGGAGTTTCTTTCCTCCAGGCAAGATGAGGCACTTTTCCACTGCGGTGTCTCGAAGGAAATCACACCTTCCCTCTTGAACCTCAAAAGTGTACTTAACACCCTTGCTGCAAGTCAAGAAGTTCTCCGAATTATCCATCTCCATGTGAGCGAAACAGGGAGGGTGCCTCCACAACTCAAGAGGAGCCCCGTTTCCCTCTCCTTAATGCGAGATTACGATTTTTCCCTGCTTCGAGGAGATATGATGCCTGGCGTCCCCTTGGCATTTCAAGTGGAGGCCTTCTATACAGGAAAGTGGAGCGGAACTCCAGGGGCTGTGCAACCATTCCGAAAGACCACGTATGACTCATTCCACTCCAGCTAAAGCTGATTTCCCTGCACTGCCTCCAATGTTACCCAGAGGATCGACTCACACTATAGTGGCCCCTGTGACAGTCCTGTGGGAAAGCCTTGAGGGAAGGCAGAGATCCCTGTGTCAACTCGACGGAAAGCTTGACTCTGCTGCTACAGCTGGGGAGGAAAGCGGACGTGTATGTCTCCACTCGAGATGGGGACTGAGTCCCCTGTGGAGACTCCATAGGAACCCCAAGAACCCTGTCTGCAGTGAAGAGGAAACTTCAGGTTGCGGCCTACAATCCAGACAATGACTTAAGATGCGGCATCGACTGGAGAGGAATCTCTAGAAGCCCCTCGCAATGTGCATGAACCCTGGCCTTTCCTGAGGCCTCCTGAGCGGGTCCCTGAGGTCCCCATTGTAACTCGAGAGGAACCTGCCGCAACTCGAGAAAAACCAGGAGGTTCTCCCCTCCAGGCGAGATGAGGCACTTTTCCGCTTCACTGTCACAAGGGAAATCACGCCTTCCCTCTTGAAACTCAGAAGCGTCGTTCAAATACTAGAGGCTAGTCAAAAAGTACCCCGACATATCGGTCTCCATTAGAGTAGAACAACGAAGGTCCCGGCAAAACTCAAGGGGATCCCTATTCTCCCATCTTCAGTGTGAGATGAGGGTTCCTTTCCCTGCTTCGTTGAGAAATGATTCCTGCCTTCTCATCGCATCTCAAGAGTAGGCGCTCTCCACAAGAAACTTGAGAGGAATTCAGGGGTCAGGACACAAACAAAAGAGTCGCAAAAGTCTCAGTCGAATCCAGATGAATGTGATTACCATGTAGTGCCTCGAATGCCACCCCGTATATTGACTCACACCATGGTGGCACTTGTGATAGCCCTGTGGGTAAGCTTCGTGGGAAAGCCTTAGATCCCTGTGTCAACTCGATGGGAAGCCTCACACTGCTACTACAGCTCGGAAGGAAAACGGACTAGCATGTCTCCACACGCGACAAGGCCTGGCTCCCCTGTGGAGTCTCGAGAGGAATCTCAAGAACAACGTCAGCACTGGAGANAGATCCCTGTGTCAACTCGATGGGAAGCCTCACACTGCTACTACAGCTCGGAAGGAAAACGGACTAGCATGTCTCCACACGCGACAAGGCCTGGCTCCCCTGTGGAGTCTCGAGAGGAATCTCAAGAACAACGTCAGCACTGGAGAGGAAATCTCAGGTTGCGGACTCCGCTCTGGACAAAGACTTACTTAGGATGCAGCAACAAATGGAGAGGAATCCCACGAGTCCCCTCACAACTTGGAGAGACACTGGCCTTTCCGGAGGCCTCACGAGCGGGTCCCTGAAGTCCCCATCGTAACTCGAGAGAAACCAGCAGGTTTTCCCCTCCAGGCGAGATGAGGCCCTTTTCCGCTGCACGGTCTTAAGGAAAATCACATCTTTCCTCTTGAACCTGGGAAGCATCATTCAAACACTTGAGGCTAGTCAAAAATTCCCCGACATATCTGTCTCCACCCGAGTAGAACAATGAAGGTCCCTGCACAAATCAAGAGGATCACCCTTCTCTCCTCTTCAGTGTGAGACGAAGGTTCCTTTCCCTGATTCATCAAGAAATGATTCCTGCCTTCCCGTCGCATCTCAAGAGGAGGCGCTATCCACAGGAATCTCGAGTGGAACGCCAGGGGTTGGGCCACCAAACCAAAAGAGGTGCAAATGTCTCAGTCGAATCCAGATCAACGTGATTACCCTGCAGTGCCTCGAATGTCATCCCGTGTTTCAACTCACACCACGGTGGCACGTGTGACAGCTCTGTGGGAAAGCCTCGTGGGAAAACCTCAGATCCCTGTATCAACCCGATGGGATGCCTCACACTGCTACTACAGCTCGGAAGGAAATCGGACTAGCATGTCTCCACACAAGACAAGGCCTGGCTCCCCTGTGGAGTCTCCAGAGGAACCTCAAGAACCACGTCAGCACTGGAGGGGAAAACTCGGGTTGCGGCCTCCGCTCCTGACAAAGTTTTAAATGCAGCTACAAATGGAGAGGAATCCCATGAGTCCCCTCGCAACTCAGAGAGACACTGGTCTTTCCTGAGGCCTCATGAGTGGGTCCCTGAGGTCTCCATCGAAACTCGAGAGGAACCGGCCTCAACTCGAGAAAAACCAGGAGGTTCTGCCCTCCAGGCGAGTTGAGGCCCTTTTCCACTGTGGTGTCTCGATGGAAATCACACCTTCCCTCTTGAAACTTGTAAGCGTCTTTCACACCCTTGCTGCAAGTCAAGAAGTTCTCCGACATATCCGTCTCCACTCGAGCGAAACAAGAGGGTCCCTCCACAACTCAAGAGGAGCCCCGTTTCCCTCTCCTCAATGCGAGATGAGGGTTTCTTTCCCTGCTTCGGCGAGACATGATTCCTGGTGTTCCTTTCACACCTCACGTGGAGCCAGTCTCTATAGGAAAGTCAAGATGAACTCCCGGGGTCGTGCAACCATTCTAAAAGACATGAAATGACTCATTCTACTCCAGCTAAAGCTGATTCCACTGCACTGCCTCGAGTGTTTCCCAGATTATCTACTCACACCATGGTGACCCCTGTGACAGCACTTGGGAAAGCCTTGAGGGAAGGTACAGATCCCTGTGTCAATTCGACGGGAATTCTGACTCTGCTGCTACAGCTGGGGAGGAAAGCAGACGTGCATGTCTCCACTCAAGACGAGGCCTGACTCCCTTGTAGAGACTCCAGAGGAACCCCAAGAACCCTGTCTGCACTGGAGAGGACACTTCAGGTTGCGGCCTATGCTCCAAACAAGGACTTAAGATGCGGCACCGACTGGAGAGGAAACCTGAGGAACCCCTCGCAACTCACATGGACACTGTCCTTTTCTGACTCTTGAGCAGATCCCTGAGGTCCCCATTGTAACTCGAGAGGAACCTGCCGCAACTCGAGAAAAACCAGGAGGTTCTCCCCTCCAGGCGAGATGAAGCTCTTTTCCGCTCAAGGGTCTCATGTGAAATCACACCTTCCCTATTGAACCTTGGAAGCGTCATTCAAACACTTGAGGCTAGTCAAAATGTTCCCCGACATATCTGTCTCCACTCGAGTAGAACAATGAAGGTCCCTGCACAACTCAAGAGGATCCCCATTCTCCCCTCCTCAGTGTGAGACGAGGGTTCCTTTCCTTGATTCGTTGAGAAATGATTGTGGCCTTCCCATCACATCTCAAAAGGATGCGCTCTCCATATGAAATTCGAGAGGAACTCCAGGGATCTGGCCACCAAACCAAAAGACGCACAAAAGTCTCAGTCGAATCCATATGAACGTGGTTACCCTTAAGTGCCTCGAAGGTCACCCCATGTATCGACTGACACCACGGTGGCACGTGTGAGAGCCCTGTGGGAAAGCCTCGTGGGAAAGCCTCAGATCCCTGTGTCAACTCGATGGGAAGCCTCACACTGCTACTAAAGCTGAGAGGAATGTGGACTAGCATATCTTCACACGAGACAAGGGCTCACTCCCCTGTGGAGACTCCAGTGGAACCTCAAGAACTGCGTCAGCACTGGAGAGGAAACCTCAGATTGTGGCCTCCACTCCTGACAAAGACTTAGGACGCAGCAACGAATGGAGAGGAAACCCATGAGTCCACTCGCAACTCGGAGAGACACTGGCCTTTCCTGAGGCCTCATGAGTTTGTCCCTGAAGTCTCCATCGTAACTCGATAGCTGCAACTCGAGAAAAACCCGGAGTTTCTTTCCTCCAGGCGAGATGAGGCAGTTTTCCACTGCGGTGTCTCAAAAAAAATCACACCTTCCCTCTTGAACCTCGAAAGGGTCCTTCACACCCTTGCTGTAAGTCAAGAAGTNTCCACAGGAATCTCGAGTGGAACGCCAGGGGTTGGGCCACCAAACCAAAAGAGGCGCAAATGTCTCAGTCGAATCCAGATCAACGTGATTACCCTGCAGTGCCTCGAATGTCATCCCGTGTTTCAACTCACACCACGGTGGCACGTGTGACAGCTCTGTGGGAAAGCCTCGTGGGAAAACCTCAGATCCCTGTATCAACCCGATGGGATGCCTCACACTGCTACTACAGCTCGGAAGGAAATCGGACTAGCATGTCTCCACACAAGACAAGGCCTGGCTCCCCTGTGGAGTCTCCAGAGGAACCTCAAGAACCACGTCAGCACTGGAGGGGAAAACTCGGGTTGCGGCCTCCGCTCCTGACAAAGTTTTAAATGCAGCTACAAATGGAGAGGAATCCCATGAGTCCCCTCGCAACTCAGAGAGACACTGGTCTTTCCTGAGGCCTCATGAGTGGGTCCCTGAGGTCTCCATCGAAACTCGAGAGGAACCGGCCTCAACTCGAGAAAAACCAGGAGGTTCTGCCCTCCAGGCGAGTTGAGGCCCTTTTCCACTGTGGTGTCTCGATGGAAATCACACCTTCCCTCTTGAAACTTGTAAGCGTCTTTCACACCCTTGCTGCAAGTCAAGAAGTTCTCCGACATATCCGTCTCCACTCGAGCGAAACAAGAGGGTCCCTCCACAACTCAAGAGGAGCCCCGTTTCCCTCTCCTCAATGCGAGATGAGGGTTTCTTTCCCTGCTTCGGCGAGACATGATTCCTGGTGTTCCTTTCACACCTCACGTGGAGCCAGTCTCTATAGGAAAGTCAAGATGAACTCCCGGGGTCGTGCAACCATTCTAAAAGACATGAAATGACTCATTCTACTCCAGCTAAAGCTGATTCCACTGCACTGCCTCGAGTGTTTCCCAGATTATCTACTCACACCATGGTGACCCCTGTGACAGCACTTGGGAAAGCCTTGAGGGAAGGTACAGATCCCTGTGTCAATTCGACGGGAATTCTGACTCTGCTGCTACAGCTGGGGAGGAAAGCAGACGTGCATGTCTCCACTCAAGACGAGGCCTGACTCCCTTGTAGAGACTCCAGAGGAACCCCAAGAACCCTGTCTGCACTGGAGAGGACACTTCAGGTTGCGGCCTATGCTCCAAACAAGGACTTAAGATGCGGCACCGACTGGAGAGGAAACCTGAGGAACCCCTCGCAACTCACATGGACACTGTCCTTTTCTGACTCTTGAGCAGATCCCTGAGGTCCCCATTGTAACTCGAGAGGAACCTGCCGCAACTCGAGAAAAACCAGGAGGTTCTCCCCTCCAGGCGAGATGAAGCTCTTTTCCGCTCAAGGGTCTCATGTGAAATCACACCTTCCCTATTGAACCTTGGAAGCGTCATTCAAACACTTGAGGCTAGTCAAAATGTTCCCCGACATATCTGTCTCCACTCGAGTAGAACAATGAAGGTCCCTGCACAACTCAAGAGGATCCCCATTCTCCCCTCCTCAGTGTGAGACGAGGGTTCCTTTCCTTGATTCGTTGAGAAATGATTGTGGCCTTCCCATCACATCTCAAAAGGATGCGCTCTCCATATGAAATTCGAGAGGAACTCCAGGGATCTGGCCACCAAACCAAAAGACGCACAAAAGTCTCAGTCGAATCCATATGAACGTGGTTACCCTTAAGTGCCTCGAAGGTCACCCCATGTATCGACTGACACCACGGTGGCACGTGTGACAGCCCTGTGGGAAAGCCTCGTGGGAAAGCCTCAGATCCCTCTGTCAGCTCGATGGGAAGCCTCACACTGCTACTAAAGCTGAGAGGAATGTGGACTAGCATATCTTCACACGAGACAAGGGCTCACTCCCCTGTGGAGACTCCAGTGGAACCTCAAGAACTGCGTCAGCACTGGAGAGGAAACCTCAGATTGTGGCCTCCACTCCTGACAAAGACTTAGGACGCAGCAACGAATGGAGAGGAAACCCATGAGTCCACTCGCAACTCGGAGAGACACTGGCCTTTCCTGAGGCCTCATGAGTTTGTCCCTGAAGTCTCCATCGTAACTCGATAGCTGCAACTCGAGAAAAACCCGGAGTTTCTTTCCTCCAGGCGAGATGAGGCAGTTTTCCACTGCGGTGTCTCAAAAAAAATCACACCTTCCCTCTTGAACCTCGAAAGCGTCCTTCACACCCTTGCTGCAAGTCAAGAAGTTCTCCGAATTATCGTGTCCACGTGAGCGAAACAGCGAGGGTCCCTCCACAACTCAAGAGGAGCCCAGTTTCCCTCTCCTTAATGCGAGATGATGATTTGTCCCTGCTTCGATGAGACATGATGCCTGGCGTTCCCTTCGCATCTCAAGTGGAGGCCTTCCCTACAGGAAAGTCGAGAGGAACTCCAGGGGTCGGGAAACCATTCCGAAAGACCACCATATGACTCATTCCACTCCAGCTAAAGCTGATTTCCCTGCACTGACTCGAATATTACCCAGAGGATCGACTCACACCATAGTGGACCCTGTGACAGCCCTGTGGGAAAGCCTTGAGGGAAGGCACAGATTCCTGTGTCAACTCGACGGGAAGCCTGACTCTGCTGCTACACCTGGGGAGGAAAGCGGACGTGCATGTCTCCACTCAAGACGGGGACTGACTCCCCTGTGGAGACTCCAAAGGAACCCCAAGAACCCTGTCTGCACTGGAGAGGAAACTTCAGGTTGCGGCCTACGCTCCAGACAAGGATTTAAGATGCGGCACTGACTGGAGTGGAATTCCGAGAAGCCCCTCGCAACTCGCATGGACACTGGCCTTTGCTGAGGCCTCCTGAGCGGGACCCTGAGGTCCCAGTCATAACCCGTGAGGAACCTGCTGCAACTCGCGAAAAATGAAGAGGTTCTCTTCTACAGGCGAGTTGAGGCCCTTTTCCACTGCAGGGTCTCAAGGGAAATCACACCTTCCCTCTTGAACCTCAGAAACATCGTTTAAACACTTGAGGCTAGTCAAAAAGTTCCCCGACATATCTGGCTGCACTCGAGTAGAGCAACGAAGGTCCCTGCACAACTAAAGAGGATCCTCATTCTGCCCTCTTCAGTGTGAGACGAGGGTTCCTTTCCCTGATTCGTCGAGAAATGATTCCTGACTTCTCATCGTATCTGAAGAGGAGGCGCTCTCCACAGGAAACTCGAGAGGAACTCCAGGGGTCAGGTCACCAAACCAAAAGATGCGCAAAAGTCTTAGTCGAATCCAGATGAACGTGATTTCCCCGCAGTGCATCGAATGTCACCCCATGTATCGACTCACACCACAGTGGAACGTGTGACAGCTCTGTGGGAAAGCCTCGTGGGAAAGCCTCAGATTACTGTGTCAACTCGATGGGAAGCTTCACGCTGATACTACAGCTCGGGAGGAAAATGGACTAGCATGTCTCCACACGAGAAAAGGCCTGACTCCCCTGTGGAGTCTCCAGAGGAACCTCAATGTATCGACTCACACCACGGTGGCACGTGTGACAGCTCTGTGGGAAAGCCTCGTGGGAAAGCCTCAGATTACTGTGTCAACTCGATGGGAAGCTTCACGCTGATACTACAGCTCGGGAGGAAAATGAACTAGCATTTCTCCACACGAGAAAAGGCCTGACTCCCCTGTGGAGTCTCCAGAGGAACCTCACGTACCACGTCAGCACTGGAGAGAAAATCTCAGGTTGCGGCCTACGCTCCTGACAAAGACTTAGGATGCAGCAACGAATGGAGAGGAATCCCACGAGTCCCCTGGCAACTCGGGGAGACACTGGCTTTTCCTGAGGCCTCATGAGTGGGTCCCTGAGGTGTCCATCATATCTCAAGAGGAACCTGCCGCAACTCGAGAAAAACCAGGAGGTCCTCCCCTCCAGTCGAGATGAGGCCCTTTTCCACTGCGGTGTCTCGATGGAAATCACACCTTTCCTCTTGAACCTCGAAAGCGTCTTTCACACCCTTGCTGCAAGTCAAGAAGTTCTCCGACATCCGTCTCCACTCAAGCGAAACAAGAACGTCTCTCCAAATATCAAGAGAAGCCCCGTTTCCCTATCCTCAATGAGAGATTTGGGTTTCTTTTCCTGCTTAGGCGAGACATGATTCCTGGTGTTCTTTTCTTATCTCAAGTGGAGGCCTTCTCTACAGGAACGTCGAGATGAACTCTGGGGGTCGTGCAACCATTCCAAAAGACCACAATATGACTCATTCTACTCCAGCGAAAGCTGATTTCCCTGCACTGCCTCGAATGTTACCCAGAGTATCGACTCACACCATGGTGGCTCATGTGACTGCCCTGTGAGAAAGTCTTGAGGGAAGGCACAGATCCCTCTGTCTACTCAACGGGAAGCTTGAATCTTCTGCTACAGCTGCGGAGGAAAGCGGACATGCATGTCTCCACTCGAGACGAGGCCTGACTCCCCTGTGGGAGACTCCAGAGGAACCCCAAGAACCTTGTCTGCAGTGGAGAGGAAACTTCAGGTTGCGGCCTACGCTCCAGACAAGGACTTAAGATGCGGCACCAACTGGAGAGGAATCCATCGAAGCCCCTCGCAACTCGCATGGACACTGGCCTTTCCTGAGGCCTCCTGAGCGGGTCCCTGAGGTCCCCATCGTAACTCGAGAGGAACCTCCCTCAAATCGAGAAAAACCAAGTGGTTCTCCTCTCCAGGCGAGTTGAGCCCCTTTTCCGCTGCAGGGTCTCAAGGAAATCACACCTTCTCTCTTGAACCTTGGAGGTGTTGTTCAAACACTTGAGGCTAGTCAAAAAGTTCCCGACATATCTGGCTACCTCGAGTAGAACAACGAAGGTCCCTGCACAACTCAAGAGTATCCCCATTCTGTGCTCTTCAGTTTGAGACGAAGGTTCCCTTTCCTGATTCGTCAAGAAATGATTTCTGCCTTCCCGTCGCATCTCAAGAGGAGGAGCTCTCCACAGGATACTGGAGAGGAACTCCAGGGGTTGGGCCATCAAACCAAAAGAGGCGCAAAAGTCTTAGTCAAATCCAGATGAACATGATTTCACTGCAGTGCCTCGAATGTCACCCCGTGTATCAACTCACACCATGGTGGTTCGTGTGACAGCTCTTTGGGAAAGCCTCGTGGGAAAGACTCAGATACCTGTGCCAGTTCGATTGAAGCCTCACACTGATACTACAGCTCGGGAGGAAAACGGACTAGCATGTCTCAACACGAGACAAGGCCTGGCTCCCCTGTGGAGTCTCCAGAGGAACCTCAAGAACCACGTCAGCACTGGAGAGGAAACCTCCAATTGCGGCCTCCGCTCCTGACAAACATTTAGGACGCGGCAACGATGGAGAGGAATCCCACGAGTCTCCTCGCAACTCGGAGAGACACTGGCCTTTCCTGAGGCCTCATGAGTGGGTCCCTGAGGTCTCCATCGTAACTCGATAGGAATCTGTCACAACACGAGAAAAACCAGGAGTTTCTTCCCTCCAGGCGAGAAGAGGCACTTTTCCACTGCGATGTCTCTATGGAAATCACACCTTCCCTCTTGAACCTCGAAAGCGGCCTCCACACCCTTGCTACAAGTCAAGAAGTTCTCCGAATTATCTGTCCCCACGCAAGCGAAACAGCGAGGGTCCCTTCACAACTCTAGAGGACCCCCATTTCCTTCTCCGCAGTGCGAGATGTCGATTTTTCTCTGCTTTGATGAGACATGATGCCTGGCGTTCCCTTCACATCTCAAGTGTAGGCCTTCTCTACAGGAAAGACGAGAGGAACTCCAGGGGTCATGCAACCATTCCGAAAGACCACCATATGACTCATTCCACTCCAGCTAAAGCTGATTTCCCTGCACTGCCTCGAATATTACCCAGAGGATCAACTCACACCATAGTGTCCCCTGTGACAGCTCTGTGGGAAAGCCTTGAGGGAAGGCACAGATCCCTGTGTCAATTTGACGGGAAGCTTGAGTCTGCTGCTACAGCTGGGGAGGAAAGCGGACGTGCATGTCTCCACTCCAGACAAGGCCTGACTCCCCTGTGGAGACTACAAAGGAACCCCAAGAACCCTGTCTGCAGTGGAGAGGAAACTTCAGATTGCAGCCTACACTCCAGACAATGACTTAAGATGTGGCACCGACTTGAGAGGAACCCTAAGAAGCCCCTCGCAACTCGCATGGACACTGGCCTTTCCTGAGGCCTCCTGAGCGGGTCCCTGAGGTCCCCATCGTAACTCGAGAGGAACCTACCGCAACTCGAGGAAAACCAGGAGGTTCTCCCCTTCAGGAGAGATGAGGACTTTTCCACTGTAGGGTCTCGAGGGACATCACACCTTCCCTCTTGAACCTCAGAAGCATCGTTCAGACACTTCAGGCTAGTCAAAAAGTTCCCTGACATATCTGTCTCCACTCGAGTAGAACAACGAAGGTCCCTGCACAACTCAAGAGGATCCCCATTCTGCCCTCTTCAGTGTGAGACGAGGGTTCCTTTGCCTGATTTGTCGAGAAATGATTCCTGCCTTCCCATCGCATCTCAAAAGGAGGCGCTCTCTCCAGGAAACTCGAGAGGAACTCCAGGGGTCGGGCCACCAACCCAGAAGAGGCGCAAAAGTCTCAGTTAAATCCAGATGATCGTGATTTCCCTGCAGTGCCTCGAATGTCACCCCGTGTGTCGACTCACACCACAGTAGCACGTGTGACACCTCTGTGGGAAAGCCTTGTGGGAAAGCCTCTGATCCCTGTGTCAACTCGATGGGAAGCCTCACACTGCTACTACAGGTTGGGAGGGAAACGGACTAGCATGTCTCCACACGAGAAAAGGCCTGACTCCCCTGTGGAGACTCCAGAGGAACCTCAAGAACCACCTCAGCACTGGAGAGGAAACCTCAGGTTGCGGCCTCCACTCCTGACAAAGACTTAGGAAGCAGCAACGAATGAAGAGGAATCTGACGAGTCCCCTCACAACTCGGAGAGACACTGGCCTTTCCTGAGGCCTCATGAGTGGGTCCCTGAGGTATCCATCGTAACTCGAGAGAAACCTGCTGCAACTCGAGAAAAACCAGAAGGTTCTCCTCTCCAGGCGAGATGAGGCCCTTTTCCACTGCAGTTTCTCAACGGAAATCACACCTTCCCTCTTGAAACTCTAAGGCGTTGTTCACACACTTGCTCCAAGTCAAGAGGTTCTCTGACATATCCATCTCGACTTGAGCAAAACAAGAAGGTCTCTCCAAAACTCTGGAGGAACCCCGTTTCCCTCTCCTCAATGCGAGATGAGGGTTTCTTTCCCTGCTTCGGCGAGACCTGATTCCTGGTGTTCCCTTCGCAACTCAATTGGAGGCTTTCTCTACAGGAAAGTCGAGAAGAACTCCAGGGGTCGTGAAACTATTCTAAAAGACCACGAAATGACTCATTCTACTCCAGCTAAAGGTGATTTCCCTGCACTGCCTCGAATGTTACCCAGAGTATCGACTCACACCATGGTGGCCCCTGTGACAGCCCTGTGGGAAAGCCTTGAGGGAAGGCACAGATCCCTGTGTCAACTCAACAGTAAGCCTGAGTCTGCTGCTACAGCTGGGGAGGAAAGCGGACGTGCATGTCTCCACTCGAGACGAGGCCTGACTCCCCTGTGGAGACTCCAGAGGACCCCAAGCACCCTGTCTGCACTGGAGAGGAAACTTCAGGTTGCGGCCTCCAATCCAGAAAAGGACTGAAGATCCCACACCAACTGGAGAGGAGTCCTGAGAAGCCCCTCGCAACTCCCCTGAACCCTGGCCTTTTGTGAGGCCTCCTGAGCGAGTCCCTGAAGTCCCCGTCGTAACTCGAGGGGAACCTACCGCAATTAGAGAAAATCCAGGAGGTTCTTCCTTCCAGGCGAGATGAGGCCATTTTCCGCTGCAGGGTCTCGACGGAAATCACACCTTCCCTCTTGAACCTCGGAAGCATCCTTCGATCGCTTGCTGCAATTTAAGACGTTCCCGTATATATATGTCTCCAATCGAGTAGAACAACGAATGTCCCGGCACGACTCAAGAGGAACCCCATTCTCCCCTCCTCAGTGTGAGATGAGGGTTCCTTTCCCTGCATCGTATAGAAATGATTCCTGGCCTTCCCGTCGCATCTGAAGAGGAGGTGCTTCTACAGGAAACTCGAGAGGAAATCCACGGCTCGGGCCACCAAACCAAAAGATGCGCAAAAGTCTCAGTCGAATCCGTATGAACGTGATTTCCCTGCAATGCCTCAAATGTCACCCCGTGTATCAGCTGACACCGCGGTGGCACGTGTGACTGCCCTGTGTGGAAACCTCGTGGGAAAGCCTCAGATCCCAATGTCAACTCGATGTAAAGCCTGACTCTGCTACTCCAGCTCGGGAGGAAAGCTGACTAGCATGTCTCCACACGAGACAAGGCCTGGCTCCCTTTTGGAGTCTCCAGAGGGACCTCAAGAACCACCTCAGCACTGGAGAGGAAACCTCAGGTTGCGGCCTCCGCTCCTGACAAAGACTTAAATGCAGCAACAAATGGAGAGGAATCCCACGAGTCCCCTCGCAACTCTGAGAGACACTGGCCTTTCCTGGGGCCTCATGAGTGGGTCCCTGAGGTCTCCATCGTAACTCGAGAGAAACCTGCTGCAACTCGAGACAAACCAGGATGTTCTCCCCTCCAGGGAGATGAGGACATTTTCCCCTGTGGTGTTTCGATGGAAATCTCACCTTCCCTCTTGAACCTCGAAAGCGTCCTTCAAACCCTTGCTGCAAGTGAAGAAGTTCTCTGACATATCCATCTCCACTGGAGCGAAACAGCGAGGGTCCCTCCACAATTCAAGAGGAGCCCCGTTTCCCTCTCTTCAATGTGAGATGACTTTTTTTTTTTTTT
>SJYX01005125.1:45600-141948 GCA_006410675.1 Oreotragus oreotragus
GCCCGATTCTGAAAGCACCGCAGCCCGCGCCTGCCGCGCCTCCCTGCCCTGCCCCCACTGGGTAATGGCGGACGCAGGCGTTTGCGCTGCTTTTCCGCTGGGCGAGTTACTGTTGGGCTTGTCATCTGTTGGTTTTAATTGTTCATTTATTTTTCCTTCCTGTTATGTTGCCCTCTGTGTTTACAAGGCTCGCC
This sequence comes from Oreotragus oreotragus, assembly GCA_006410675.1. Classification (NCBI taxonomy): domain Eukaryota; kingdom Metazoa; phylum Chordata; class Mammalia; order Artiodactyla; family Bovidae; genus Oreotragus; species Oreotragus oreotragus. The sequence continues at coordinate 45,795 of SJYX01005125.1, forward strand.
ACAGACTCGGCAGGGAGAGTGTTTCCTGGCGTTTGGAAACCTCTCTTCTTAAGCTTCCCTTCCCGGGACGGAGCTCCCTCCCCACCTCCTTTGTCTCTTTTTTTTTCGGCTTTTATATTTTTTCCCCTACCTGCTTTTGAAGTCAGTGCTCTGTTTTTCTGGGTGCCTGATGTCCTCTGCCCGCATTCAGAAGTTGTTTTGTGGAGTTTGCTCAGCCTTGAGATGTTCTTTTGATGAATCTGTGAGGGAGAAAGTGGTGTCCCCGTCCTATTCTTCCGCCATCTTGCTGCTATCCTGAGATGACGTTTTCTTTCCCTGCTTCGATGAGACATGAGGCCCAGCATTCCCTTCGCATCTCAAGTGGAGGGCTTATCTACAGGGAAATTCTAGAGGAACTCCAGAGTTCGTGCAACCATTCTAAAGACCACCATATGACTCATTCCACTCCAGCTGAAGCTGATTTCCCTGCACTGCCTCGAATTTTACCTAGAGTATCGACTCACACCCTGTTGGCCCCTCTGACAGCCCTGTGGGAAAGCCTTGAGGGAAAGCAGAGATCCCTGTGTCAACTCGACAGGAAGCCTGACACTGTTGCTATAGCTGGGGAGGAAAGTGGAAGTGCATGTCTCCACTCGAGATGAGGCCTGACTCACCTGTGGAGACTCCAAAGGAACCCCAAATCCCTGTCTGCAGTGGAGAGGAAACTTCAGGTTGTGGCCTACGCTCCAGACAAGGACTTAAGCTGAGGCACCGACTAGAGAGAAATCCCGAGAAGCTCCTCGCAAATTGCATGAACACTGGTCTTGCCTGAGGCCTCCTGAGCGGGTCCCTGAGGTCCCCGTCGTAACTCGAGAGGAACCTGCCACAACTCGAGAAAAACCAGGAGGTTCTCCCCTCCAGGCGAGGTGAGGCCCTTTTCCGCTGCAGGGTCTCAAGCGAAATCACAGCTTCCCTCTTGAACCTGGGAAGTGTTGTTCAAACAATTGAGGCTAATCAAANCCCCGTCGTAACTCGAGAGGAACCTGCCACAACTCGAGAAAAACCAGGAGGTTCTCCCCTCCAGGCGAGGTGAGGCCCTTTTCCGCTGCAGGGTCTCAAGCGAAATCACAGCTTCCCTCTTGAACCTGGGAAGTGTTGTTCAAACAATTGAGGCTAATCAAAAAGTTTCCCGACATATCTTTCTCCACTCGTCTAGAAAAAAGAAGTGCCTGTACAACTCAAGAGGATCCCCATTCTCCCCTCTTCTGCGTGAGACGAGTGTTCCTTTCCCTGCTTCTTTGAGAAACGATTCCTGCCTTCCCGCCGCATCTCAAGAGGAGGCGCTCTCTACAGGAAACTCGAGAGGAACTCCAGGGGTCGGGCCACCAAAGCCAAAGAGGCGCAAATGTCTCAGTTGAATCCAGAAGAACGTGATTACCCTGCAGTGCCTCGAATGTCATCCCATGTATCGACTCACACCATGGTGGCACTTGTGACAGCTCTGTGGGAACGCCTCGTGGGAAAGCCTCAGATCCCTGTGTCAACTCGATGGGAAGGCTCACACTGCTACTACAGCTCGGGAGGAAAATGGACTAGCATGTCTCCACAGGAGACAAGGCCTGGCTCCCCTGTGGAGTTTCCGGAGGAACCTCAAGAACCACGTCAGCATTGGAGAGGAAACCTCTAGTTGCGGCCTCCGCTCCTGACAAAAGTTTGGACGCAGCAACGAATGGAAAGGAATCCCACGAGTCCCCTCACAACTCAGAGAGACACTAGCCTTTCCTGAGGCCTCATGAGTGGCTCCCAGACGTCTCCATCGTAACTCGAGAGGAACCTGCCACAACTCGAGAGAAAGCAAGAGGTTCTCCCCTCCAGGCGAGATGAGGCCCTTTTCTGCTGCAGGGTCTCAAGGGAAATCACACCTTCCCTCTTTAACCTCGGAAGCTTTGTTCAAACACTTGAGGCTAGTCAAAATGTTCCCCGACATATCTGTCTCCACTCAAGTACAACGAAGGTCCCTGCACAACTCAAGAGGATCCCTATTCTCCCCTCTTCACACTGAGATGAGCGTTCCTTTCCCTGATTCCTTGAGAAATGATTCCTTGTTTCCCATCGCATCTCAAGAGGAGGCGCTCTCCACAGGAAACTCGAGAGGAACTCCAGGGGTCGGGCCACCAAAGCAAAAGAGGCTCAAAATTCTCATCTCCCCTCCAGGCGAGATGAGGCCCTTTTCTGCTGCAGGGTCTCAAGGGAAATCACACCTTCCCTCTTTAACCTCGGAAGCTTTGTTCAAACACTTGAGGCTAGTCAAAATGTTCCCCGACATATCTGTCTCCACTCAAGTACAACGAAGGTCCCTGCACAACTCAAGAGGATCCCTATTCTCCCCTCTTCACACTGAGATGAGCGTTCCTTTCCCTGATTCCTTGAGAAATGATTCCTTGTTTCCCATCGCATCTCAAGAGGAGGCGCTCTCCACAGGAAACTCGAGAGGAACTCCAGGGGTCGGGCCACCAAAGCAAAAGAGGCTCAAAATTCTCAATCGAAACCACATGAATATGATTACTGTGCAGTGCCTCGAATGTCACCCGGTGTATCGACTCCTACCACAGTGGCACGTGTGAAAGCTCTGTGGGAAAGCCTCATGGGAAAGCCTCAGATCCCTGTATCAATTCGATGGGAAGCCTCACACTGCTACTACAGCTAGGGAGTAAAACGGACTCGCATGTCTCCACATGAAACAAGGCCTGGTTCCCCGGTAGAGTCTCCAGAGGAACCTCAGGAACCAAGTCAGCACTGGAGAGGAAACCTCAGGTTGCGGCCTCCACTACTGACAAAGACTTTGGACCCAGCAACGAATGGAGAGGAATCCCACGAGTCCCCTCGCAACTCGGAGAGACTCTGGCCTTTCCTGAGGCCTCATGATTGGGTACCTGAGGTCTCCATGGTAACTCGAGAGGAACCTGCCACAACTCGAGAAAAACCCAGAGGTTCTCTCCTCCAGGCAAGATGAGGATATTTTCCGCTGCAGTGTCTCGACGGAAATCACACCTTCCCTCTTGAAACTCAAAAGCATCTTTCACACCCTTGCTGCAAGGCAAGAAGTTCTCCGACATACCCGTCTCCCCTCAAGCGAAACAAGAGGGCCCCTCCAAAACTGAAGAGAAGCCCTGTTTCCCTCTCTTCAGTGTGAGATGACGTTTTCTTTCCCTGCTTCGACGAGACATGATGCCTGGCGTTCCCTTCGCATCTCAAATAGAGGCCTTCTCTACAGTAAGTTGAGAGGAACTCCAGGGGTCGTGCAACCACTCTGAAAGACCACCATATGACTCATTCCACTCCAGCTGAAGCTGATTTCCCTGCACTGCATCGAGTGTTACCCAGAGTCTCGACACACCATGGTGGCCACAGTGACAGCCCTGTATGAAAACCTTGAGGGAAGGCACAGATCCCTGTGTCAACTTGATGGCAAGCCTGACTCTGCTGCTACAGCTGGCAAGGAAAGCGGACGTGCTTGTCTCCACTCGAGACGAGGCCTCACTCCCCTGTGGAGACTCCAGAAGAACCCCAAGGACCCTGTCTGCAGTGAAGAGGAAACTTCAGGTTGCAGCCTACACTCCAGACAAGGACTTAAGAAGCAGCACCGACTGGAGAGGAATCCTGAGAAGCCCCTTGCAACCCGCATGGACACTTGCCTTTCCTGAGGCCTCCTGAGCGGGTCCCTGAGTTCTTTGTCGTAACTCGAGAGGAACCTGCCGCAACTCGAGAAAAACTAGGAGGTTCTCCCCTCCAGGCGAGATGAGGCCCTTTTTCGCTTCAGGGCCTCGAGGGAAATCACACCTTCCCTCATGAACCTCGGAAGCGTCGTTCAAACACTTGAGGCTAGTCAAAAAGTTCCACGACATATCTGTCTCCACACGAGTAGAACAACGAATGTCCCTGCACAACTCAAGAGGATCCCCATTCTCAACTCCCCAGTTTGAGACGAGGGTTCCTTTCCCTGCTTCGTCGAGAAATGATTTCTGGCCTTTACATCGCATCACAAGAGGAGGCTCTCTCCACAGGAAACTCGAGAGGAATTCAAGGGTTCGGGCCCCCAAACCAAAAGACGCGCAAAAGTCTGAGTCGAATCCAGATAAACGTGATTTCCCTGCAGTGCCTCGAATGTTACCCCGTGTGTCTACTCTCTCCACGGTGACAAGCGTGACAGCCCTGTTGGAAAGCCTCGTGGGAAAGACTCAGATCCCTGTGTCAACTCGATGGAAACCTCAGACTGCTACTACAGCTTGGGAGGAAAGCAGACTAGCATGTCTCCACACGAGACAAGGCCTGACTCCCCTGTTCAGACTCCAGAGGAACCTCAAGAGCCATGTCAGCACTGGAGAGGATACCTCAGGTTCCAGCCTTTGCTCCTGAAAAACACTTAGGAAATAGCACCGAATGGAGAGGAATCCCACGAGTCTCCTAACAACTCAGAGAGACACTGTCCTTTCCTGGAGCCTCATGAGTGTGTCCCTGAGGTCTCCATCATAACTCGAGAGGAACCTGCCGCAACTCGAGTAAAACCAGGAGGTTCTCCCATCCAGGCGAGATGAGAATATTTTCCGCTGTGGTGTCTCAAAGGAAATCACACCTTCCTTCTTGAAACTCGAAAGCGTCTTTCACACCCTTGCTCCAAGTCAAGAAGTTCTCCGACATAGCCGTCTCCACTCGAGCAAAACAAGAGGGTCCCTCCAAAACTCAAGAGGNCGCATCTCAAGAGGAGGCAATCTCCACAGGAAACTCGAGAGGAACTCCAGGGGTCGGGCCACCAAAGCAAAAGAGGCTCAAAATTCTCAATCGAAACCACATGAATATGATTACTGTGCAGTGCCTCGAATGTCACCCGGTGTATCGACTCCTACCACAGTGGCACGTGTGAAAGCTCTGTGGGAAAGCCTCATGGGAAAGCCTCAGATCCCTGTATCAATTCGATGGGAAGCCTCACACTGCTACTACAGCTAGGGAGTAAAACGGACTCGCATGTCTCCACATGAAACAAGGCCTGGTTCCCCGGTAGAGTCTCCAGAGGAACCTCAGGAACCAAGTCAGCACTGGAGAGGAAACCTCAGGTTGCGGCCTCCACTACTGACAAAGACTTTGGACCCAGCAACGAATGGAGAGGAATCCCACGAGTCCCCTCGCAACTCGGAGAGACTCTGGCCTTTCCTGAGGCCTCATGATTGGGTACCTGAGGTCTCCATGGTAACTCGAGAGGAACCTGCCACAACTCGAGAAAAACCCAGAGGTTCTCTCCTCCAGGCAAGATGAGGATATTTTCCGCTGCAGTGTCTCGACGGAAATCACACCTTCCCTCTTGAAACTCAAAAGCATCTTTCACACCCTTGCTGCAAGGCAAGAAGTTCTCCGACATACCCGTCTCCCCTCAAGCGAAACAAGAGGGCCCCTCCAAAACTGAAGAGAAGCCCTGTTTCCCTCTCTTCAGTGTGAGATGACGTTTTCTTTCCCTGCTTCGACGAGACATGATGCCTGGCGTTCCCTTCGCATCTCAAATAGAGGCCTTCTCTACAGTAAGTTGAGAGGAACTCCAGGGGTCGTGCAACCACTCTGAAAGACCACCATATGACTCATTCCACTCCAGCTGAAGCTGATTTCCCTGCACTGCATCGAGTGTTACCCAGAGTCTCGACACACCATGGTGGCCACAGTGACAGCCCTGTATGAAAACCTTGAGGGAAGGCACAGATCCCTGTGTCAACTTGATGGCAAGCCTGACTCTGCTGCTACAGCTGGCAAGGAAAGCGGACGTGCTTGTCTCCACTCGAGACGAGGCCTCACTCCCCTGTGGAGACTCCAGAAGAACCCCAAGGACCCTGTCTGCAGTGAAGAGGAAACTTCAGGTTGCAGCCTACACTCCAGACAAGGACTTAAGAAGCAGCACCGACTGGAGAGGAATCCTGAGAAGCCCCTTGCAACCCGCATGGACACTTGCCTTTCCTGAGGCCTCCTGAGCGGGTCCCTGAGTTCTTTGTCGTAACTCGAGAGGAACCTGCCGCAACTCGAGAAAAACTAGGAGGTTCTCCCCTCCAGGCGAGATGAGGCCCTTTTTCGCTTCAGGGCCTCGAGGGAAATCACACCTTCCCTCATGAACCTCGGAAGCGTCGTTCAAACACTTGAGGCTAGTCAAAAAGTTCCACGACATATCTGTCTCCACACGAGTAGAACAACGAATGTCCCTGCACAACTCAAGAGGATCCCCATTCTCAACTCCCCAGTTTGAGACGAGGGTTCCTTTCCCTGCTTCGTCGAGAAATGATTTCTGGCCTTTACATCGCATCACAAGAGGAGGCTCTCTCCACAGGAAACTCGAGAGGAATTCAAGGGTTCGGGCCCCCAAACCAAAAGACGCGCAAAAGTCTGAGTCGAATCCAGATAAACGTGATTTCCCTGCAGTGCCTCGAATGTTACCCCGTGTGTCTACTCTCTCCACGGTGACAAGCGTGACAGCCCTGTTGGAAAGCCTCGTGGGAAAGACTCAGATCCCTGTGTCAACTCGATGGAAACCTCAGACTGCTACTACAGCTTGGGAGGAAAGCAGACTAGCATGTCTCCACACGAGACAAGGCCTGACTCCCCTGTTCAGACTCCAGAGGAACCTCAAGAGCCATGTCAGCACTGGAGAGGATACCTCAGGTTCCAGCCTTTGCTCCTGAAAAACACTTAGGAAATAGCACCGAATGGAGAGGAATCCCACGAGTCTCCTAACAACTCAGAGAGACACTGTCCTTTCCTGGAGCCTCATGAGTGTGTCCCTGAGGTCTCCATCATAACTCGAGAGGAACCTGCCGCAACTCGAGTAAAACCAGGAGGTTCTCCCATCCAGGCGAGATGAGAATATTTTCCGCTGTGGTGTCTCAAAGGAAATCACACCTTCCTTCTTGAAACTCGAAAGCGTCTTTCACACCCTTGCTCCAAGTCAAGAAGTTCTCCGACATAGCCGTCTCCACTCGAGCAAAACAAGAGGGTCCCTCCAAAACTCAAGAGGTGCCCCGTTTCCCTCTCCTCAATGTGAGATGAGGGTTTCTTTCCCTGCTTAGGCAAGACATGATTCCTGGTGTTTCTTTCACATTTCAAGTGGAGGCCTTCTCTACAGGAAAGTTGAGATGAACTCCAGGGGTAGTGCAACCATTACAAAAGACCACGAAATGACCTTTTCCACTCCAGCTGAAGCTGATTTCCCTGTACTGCCTCGACTGTTATTCAGAGTATCGACTCACAACATGGTGGCCCTTGATATAGCCCTGGGGGAAAGCCTTGAGGGAAGGCACAGATTCCTGTGTCAACTCGACGGTAAGCCTGACTCTGCTGCTACAGCTGAGGAGGAAAGCGGACGTGCATGTCTCCACTCGGGACGAGGCCTGACTCCCCTGTGGAGACTCCAGAGGAACCCGAAAAACACTGTCTGCACTGGAAAAGAAAGTTCAGGTTGTGGCCTAAGGTCCAGACAGAGACTTAAGATACGACACCGACTGGAGAGGAATCCCGAGAAGCCCCTCGCAACTCACATGAACCCTGGCCTTTCCTGAGGTCTCCTGAGTGTTTCTCTGAGATCCCCATCGTAACTCGAGAGGAACCTGCCGCAACACGAGAAAAAACAGGAGGTTCTCCCCTCCAGGCGAAATGAGGCTCTTTTCCATGGCAAGGTCTCGAGGGAAATAACACCTTCCCTCTTGAACCTCGGAAGTGTCCTTCAAACACTTGCTGCAAGTTAAGACGTTCCCCGACATATCTGTCTCCACTCGAGTAGAACAACGAAGGTCCCTGCACAATTCAAGAGGATCCCCACTCTCCCCTCCTCAGTGTGAGACGAGGGTTTCTTTCACTGCTTCATCAAGAAATGATTCCTGGCCTTCCCGTCACATCTCAAGAGAAGGCGCTCTCCACAGGAAATTCGAGAGGAACTCCAGGGGTCGGGCCACCAAACAAAAAGGCGTGCTAAATTCTCAGTCAGATCCACATGAACGTGATTTCCTTGCAGTGTCTCGAATGTCTCCCCGTGTATCGACTGACAGCACGGTGGCAAGTGTGACAGCCCTGTGGGAAAGCCTCGTGGGAAAGCCTCAGATCCCTGTGTCAATTCGATGGGAAGCCTCACACTGCTACTACAGCTAGGGAGAAAAGCCGACTACCATGTCTCCACACAAGACAAGGCCTGACTCCCCTGTTCAGACTCCAGAGGAACCTAAAGAACCATGTCAGCACCGCAACTCGAGAAAAATCAGGAGGTTCGCCACTCCAGGCGAGATTTGGACATTTTCCGCTGCGGTTTATCGACAGAAATCACACCTTCCCTCTTGAAACTCGAAAGCGTTTTTCACACCCTTGCTGCAAGTCAAGAAATTCTCCGACATATCCGTCTCCACTCGTGCGAAACAAGAAGGTCCCTCCAAACCTCAAGAGGAGCCCCGTTGCCCTCACCTCAATGCGAGTTGAGGGTTTCTTTCCCTGCTTCGGCGAAACATGATTCCTGGTGTTCAATTCGCATCTCAAGTGGATGCCTTCTCTTCAGGAAAGTCGAGATGAACTCCAGGGGTCGTGCAACCATTCCAAAAGACCATGAAATGACCCATTCTACTCCAGCTAAAGCTGATTTCCCTGCACTGCCTCGAATGTTACCCAGCGTATTGATTCACACCATGGTGGCCCCTATGACAGCCCTGTGGGAAATCCATGAGCGAAGGCACAGATACCTGTGTCAACTCGATGTGAAGCCTGACTCTGCTGCTACAGCTGGGGAGCAAAGCAGACGTGCATGTCTCGATTCGAGACGAGGCATGACTCCCCTGTGGAGACTCCAGAGGAACCCAAAGAACCCTGTCTGCACTGGAGAGAAAACTTCAGGTTGTGGCCTATGGTCCAGACAAGGACTTAAGATGCGGCAGAGACTGAGTGGAATCCCGAGAAGCCCCCGCAACTCCCCTGAACCCTGGACTTTCCTGAGGCCTCCTGAGCGGGTCCCTGAGGTCCCCATCATAACTCGAGAGGAACCTGCCGCAACTCGAGAAAAACCAGGAGGTTCTCCCCTCCAGGCGAGATGAGGGCCTTTTCTGCTGCAGGGTCTCCAGGGAAATCACACCTTCCCTCTTGAACCTCGGTAGCGTCGTTCAAACACTTGAGGGTAGTCAAAAAGTTCCCCGACATATCTGTCTCAACTTGAGTAGAACAACGAAGGTCCCTTCACAACTCAAGAGGATCCCAATTCTCCCCTCTTCAGTGTGAGACGAGGGGTCCTTTCCCTGATTCGTCGAGAAATGATTCCTGCCTTCTTGTCGCATAGCAAGAGGAAGCGCTCTCCACAGGAAACTTGAGAGAAACTCCAGGGGTCGTGTCACCAAAGCAAAAGAGGCCAAAAGTCTCAGTCGAATCCAGATGAACGTGATTACCCTGCAATGCCTCGAATATCACACCGTGTATTGACTCACACCACGGTGGCACGTGTGACATCTCTGTGGGAAAGTCTCGTGGGAAAGCCTCAGATCCCTGTGTCAACTCGATGGGAAGCCTCTCACTGCTACTACAGCTCGGGAGGAATGCGAACTAGCATAACTTGACACGAAACAAGGCCTGACTTTCCTGTGGAGAATCCAGAGGAACCTCAAGAACCATGTCAGCACTAGAGAGGAAACCTCATGTTCTGGCCTTCACTCCTGACAAACACTAAGGAAGCAGCACCGAATGGAGAGTAATCACACGAGTCTCCTTGCAACTCGGAGACACTGGCCTTTCCTGAGGCCTCATGAGTGGGTCCCTGAGGTCTCCATCGTAACTCGAGAGGAAACTGCCGCAACTTGAGAAAAACCAGGAGGTTCTGCCCTCCAGGCGAGATAAGGCCCATTTCCGCTGCGGTGTCTCGACGGAAATCACACCTTCCCTCTTGAAACTCAAAAGTGTCCTTCACACCCTTGCTGCAAGTCAAGAAGTTCTCCAACATATCCGTCTCCACTCGAGCGAAACAGCGAGGGTCCCTCAACAACTTAAGAGGAGCCCCGTTTCCCTCTCCTCAATGCGAAATGACGTTTTATTTCCCTGCTTCGATGAGACATGATGCCTGGCATTCCCTTCACATCTCAAGTGGAGGCCTCTACAGGAAAGTTGACAGGAAATCCAGGGGTCGTGGAACCATTCCAAAAGACCATCATATGACTCATTCCACTCCATGTGAAGCTGATTTCCCTGCACTGCCTCGAATGTTACACAGAGTATTGACTCACCATGGTGGCCCCTGTGACAGCCCTGTGGGAAAGCCTTGAGGGAAGGCACAGATTCCTGTGTCAACTCAACGGGAAGCCTGACTCTGCCGCTAGAGCTGGGAAGGAAAGCGGACGTGCACGTCTCCACTCGAGATGAGGCCTGACTCCCCTGTGGCGATTCCAGAGGAACCCCAAGAACACTGTCTGAACTAGGGAGAAGACTTCAGGTTTCGGCCTATGGTCCAGAGAAGGACTTAAGATGCAGCACCGAATGGAGAGGAATCCTGAGAAGCCCCTCGCAACTCGCATGTACCCTGGCCTTTCCTGAGGCCCCCTGAGCGGGTCCCTGAGGTCACCATCGTAACTCGAGAGGAACCTGCCACAATTCGAGAAAAACCAGGAGGTTCTCCCCTCCAGGCGAGATGAGGCCCTTTTCCGCTGCGGGGTCTCGAGGGAAATCACACNACCGAATGGAGAGGAATCCTGAGAAGCCCCTCGCAACTCGCATGTACCCTGGCCTTTCCTGAGGCCCCCTGAGCGGGTCCCTGAGGTCACCATCGTAACTCGAGAGGAACCTGCCACAATTCGAGAAAAACCAGGAGGTTCTCCCCTCCAGGCGAGATGAGGCCCTTTTCCACTGCAGGGTGTCAAGGGAAATCACACCTTCCCTCCTGTACCTTGGAAGCGTCCTTCAAATGCTTGCTGCAAGTTAAGATGTTCCCCGACTTATCTGTCTCCACTTGAGTAGAACAACGGAGTCCCTGCACAACTCAAGAGGATCCCCATTCTCCCCTCCTCAGTGTGAGACGAAGGTTCCTTTCCCTGCTTCGTCGAGAAATGATTCCTGGCCTTTCCGTCATTTCTCAAGAGGAGGCGCTCTCCACAGGAAACTCGAGAGGAACTCCAGGTTTCGGGCCACCAAACCCAAATATGTGCAAAAGTCTCAGTCGAATCCATATGAACGTGATTTCCCTGCAGTGCCTCGAATGTCACCCCGTGTATCAACTCACACCACGGTGGCACGTGTGACAGCCCTGTGGGAAAGCCACCTGGGAAAGCCTCAGATCCCTGTGTCAACTCGATGGGAAGCCTCACACTGCTACTACAGCTCGGGAGGAAAGCGGACTAGCATGTCTCCACACGAGACAAGGCCTGACTCACCTGTGGAGACTCCAGAGGAACCTCAATAACCATGTCAGCATGGAGAGGAAACCTCAGGTTCCAGCCTTCACTCCTGACAAACACTTAGGAAGCAGGACCGAATGGAGAGGAATCCCACGAGTTCCCTCGCAACTCAGAGAGACACTGGCCTTTCCTGAGGCCTCATTAGAGAGTCCCAGAGTTCTCCATCATAACTTGAAAGGAACCTGCTGCAACTCGAGAAAAACCAGGAGGTTCTGCCCCCCAAACGAGATGAGGACCTTTTACACTGCGGTGTCTCGAGGGAAATCACACCTTCCCTCCTGTACCTCGGAAGCATCCTTCAAATGCTTGCTGCAAGTTAAAACGTTCTCCGACATATCTGTCTTCACTCGAGCGAAACAGCGAGGGTCCTTCCACAACTCAAGAGGAGCCCCATTTCCCTCTCTTCAATGCCTGATGAAGTTTTCTTTCCCTGCTTCTATGAGACATGATGCCTGGCGTTCCCTTCACATCTGAAGTGGAGGCCTTCTCTACAGGAAAGTCGAGAGGAACTCCAGGGGTTGTGCAACCATTCCTAAAGACCACCATATGACTCATTCCACTCCAGCTGAAGCTGATTTCTCTGCACTGCCTCGAATGTTACCCAGAGTATCGACTCACACCATGGTGGGCCCTGTGACAGCCATGTGGGAAAGCCTTGAGGGAAGTCAAAGATACCTGTTTCAACTCGATGGGAAGAAAGACTCTGCTGCTACAGCTGGTGAGGAAAGGGGACCTGCATGTCTCCACTCGAGATGAGGCCTGACTCCCCTGTGGAGATTCCAGAGGAACCCCAAGAACCCTGTCTGCAGTGGAAAGGAAACTTCAGGTTGCAGCCTACGCTCCAGACAATGACTTAAGATGCGCACCGACTGGAGAGGAAGCACACGAGTCCCCTCACAAGTCAGAGAGAAACTGGTCTTTCCTGAGGCCTCAAGAGTGGGTCCCAGAGGTCTCCATCGTAACTCGAGAGGAACCTGCTGCAACTCGAGAAAAACCATGAGGCTCTTCTCTCCAGGCGAGATGAGGCCCTTTTCCGCTGCAGGGTCTCAAGGGAAATCACACCTTCCCTCTTGAACCTTGGAAGCGTCCTTCAAACGCTTGCTGCAAGTGAAGACGTTTCCCGACATATCTGCCTCCACTCGAGTGAAACAACGAAGGTCCCTGCACAACTCAAGAGGACCCCTGCTTCGTCGAGAAATGATTCCTGCCTTCCCGTCGCATGACAAGAGGAGGCGCTCTCCACAGGAAATTCGAGATGAACTCCAGGGGTCAGGCTACGAAACCAAAAGAGGCACAAAAGTCTCAGTCGAATGCAGATGAATGTGATTACTCTGCAGTGCCTCGAATGTCACCCCATGTATCTACTCACACCACGGTGGCACGTGTGACAGCTCTGTGGGAAAGCCTCGTGGGAAAGCCACAGATCCCTGTGTCAACTCGATTGGAAGCCTCACACTGCTACTACACCTCAGGAGGAAAGTGGACTAGCATGCCCCAAACGAGATAAGGCCTGACTCCCCTGTGGAGACTCCAGAGGAACCTCAAGAACCATGTCAGCACTGGAGAGGCAACCTCAGGTTCCGGTCTTCCCTCCTGACAAACACTTAGGAAGCAGCACCGAATGGAGAGGAATTCCAGGAGTCCCCTCGCACCTTGGAGAGACACTGGCCTTTCCTGAGGCCTCATGAGTGGGTCCCTGAGGTCTCCATCGTAACTCGAGAGGAACCTGCCGCAACTCGAGAAAAACCAGGAGGTTCTGCCCTCCATGCGAGATGAGGCCCATTTCCACTGCTGTGTCTCGACGGAAATCACACCTTCCCTTGTGAACCTCGAAAGCGTCCTTCACAACGTTGCTGTAAGTCAAGAAGTTCTCCGACATATCCATCTCCACTTGAGCGAAACAGCGAGGGTCCCTCCACAACTCAAGAGGAGTCCCGTTTCCCTCTCCTCAGTGGGAGATCATATATTCTTTCCCTGCTTCCACAATACGTGATGCCTGGCATTCCGTTTGCAACTCAAGTGGAGGCCTTCTCTACAGGAAAGTCGAGAGGAACTCCAGGGGTCATGTAACCATTCCAAAAGACCACCATATGACTCATTCCACTGCAGCTGAAGCTGATTTCCCTGAACTGCCTCGAATGTTACCCAGAGTATTACTCACACCATGGTGGCCCCTGTGACAGCCCTGTGGGAAAGCCTTGAGGGAAGGCACAGACCCCTGTGTCAACTTGACCGGAAGCTGACTCTGCTGCTACACCTGGTGAGGAAAGCAGACGTGCATGTCTCCATTCGAGACGAGGCCTGACTCCCCTGTGGAGACTCCAGAGGAACCCCAAGAACCGTGTCTGCAGTGGAGAGGAAACTTCATGTTGCGGCCAACGCTCCAGACAAGGACTTAAGATGCAGCACCGACTGGAGAGGAATCCTGAGAATCTCCTCAAAACTCGCATGGACACTGGCCTTTCCTGAGGCCTCCTGAGTGGGTCCCTGAAGTCCACGTCGTAACTCGAGAGGAACCTGCCGCAACTCGAGAAAAACCAGAAGGTTCTCCCCTCCAGGCGAGATGAGGCCCTTTTCCGCTGCAGGGTCTCGAGGGAAATCAAACCTTCCCTCTTGAACCTCGGAAGCGTCCTTCAAACACTTGCTGACAGTTAAGACGTTCCCCGACATATCTGTCTCCACTCGAGTAGAACAACGAAGGTCCCTGCACAACTCAAGAGGATCCCCATTCTCCCCTCCTCAGTGTGAGACGAGGGTTCCTTTTCCTGCTTCGGAAAGAAATGATTCCCGGCCTTCCTGTCACATTTCAAGAGGAGGCGCTCTTCACAGGAAACTCGAGAGGAACTCCAGGGGTCGGGCCACCAAAACAAAAGACACGCAAATATCTCAGTCGAATCCATATAAACGTGATTTCCCTGCAATGCCTCGAATGTCACCCCGTTTATCGATTGATACCATGGTGGCACGTGTGACATCCCACGGGAAAGCCTCGTGGGAAAGCCTCAGATCCCTGTGTCAACTCGATGGGAAGCCTCACACTGCTACTTCAGCTCGGGAGCAAAGCTGACTAGCATGTCTCCACACGAGACAAGGCCTGACTCCTCTGTGGAGACTCCAGAGGAACCTCAAGAACCATGTCAGCACTGGAGAGGAAACCTCAGGTTCCGGCCTTCACTCCTGACAAACACTTAGGAAGCAGCACTGAATGGAGTGGAATTCCATGATTCCCCTTGTAACTCGGAGAGACACTTGCCTTTCCTGAGGCCTCATGAGAGGTTCCCAGAGGTCTCCATCGTAACTCAAGAGGAACCTGCCGCAACTCGAGAATAACCAGAAAGTTCTGCCTTCCAGGTGAGAAGAGGACCTTTTCTGCTGTGCTGTCTCGACCAAAATCACACATTCCCTCTTGAACCTCGAAAGCGTCCTTCACACCCTTGCTGCAATTCAAGAAGTTCTCCGACATATCCATCTCCACTCGTGTGAAACAGCGAGGGTCCCTCCACAACTCAAGAGGAGCCCCGTTTCCCTCTCCTCAATGCAAGATGACGTTTTCTTTCCCTGCTTCGACCAGACATATTGTCTGGTGTTCCCTTCGCATCTCAAGTGGAGGCCTTCACTACGGGAAAGACGAGAGGAACTCAAGGGGTAGTGCAACCATTCCGAAAGACCACCATATGACTCATTCCACTCCAGCTGAAGCTGATTTCCCTGCACTGCCTCGAATGTTACCCAGAGAATCGACTCACACCATGGTGGCCCCTGTGATAGCCCTGTGGGAAAGCCTTGAGGGAAGGCACAGATCCCTGTGTCAACTCGATGGGAAGCTTCACTCTGCTGCTACAGCTGGGGAGGAAAGCAGACGTGCATGTCTCCACTCGAGACGAGGCCTGACTGCCCTGTGGAGACTCCAGAGGAACTCGAAGAACCCTGTCTGCACTGGGGAGGAGACTTCAGGTTGCGGCCTACAGTCCAGACAAGGACTTAAGATGCGGCACTGATTGGAGAGGAATCCTGAAAAGCCTCCTGCAACTCGCATGGACACTGGCCTTTCCTGAGGCCTCCTGAGTGGATTCCTGAGGTCCCCATTGTAACTTGAGAGGAACCTGCCGCAACTCGAGAAAAACAAGGAGGTTCTCCCCTCCAGGCGACATGAGGCCCCTTTCCCCTGCTGGGTCTCGAGGGAATTCACAGCGTCCCTCTTGAACCTCGGAAGCCTCCTTCAAAGGCTTTCTGCAAGTTAAGACTGTCTTGTAACTTGAGAGGAACCTGCCGCAACTCGAGAAAAACAAGGAGGTTCTCCCCTCCAGGCGACATGAGGCCCCTTTCCCCTGCTGGGTCTCGAGGGAATTCACAGCGTCCCTCTTGAACCTCGGAAGCCTCCTTCAAAGGCTTTCTGCAAGTTAAGACTGTCTCCGACATATCTGTCTCCACTCGAGTAGAACAATGAAGGTCCCTGCACAACTCAAGAGGATCCCCATTCTCCCCTCTTCAGTGTGAGACGAGGGTTCCTTTCCCTGCTTCGTGGACAAATGATTCCTGGCCTTCCCGTCACATCTCAAGAGGAGGCACTCTACACAGGAAACTCGAGAGGAACTCCAGGGTTGGGACACCAAACCCCAAGACGTGCAAAATTCTCAGTTGAATCCATATGAACGTGATTTCCCTGCAGTGCCTCGAATGTCACTCCGTGTATCGACTGACACCACGGTGGCACGTGTGACAACCCTGTGGGAAAGCCTCATGGGAAAGCCTCAGATCCCTGTGTCAACTCAATGGCAGGCCTCACACTTCAACTACAGCTCGGGAGGAAAGCAAACTAGCATTTTTCCACATGATACACAGCCTGAGTCTCCTGTGGAGACTCCAGAAGAACCTCAAGAACCATGTCAGCACTGGAGAGGAAATCTCAGTTTATGGCCTTTGCTCCTGACGAACACTTAGGAAGCAGCACCGAAAGGAGAGGAATTCCACGAGTCCCCTCACAACTCAGAGAGACACTGGACTTCCCTGAGGTCTCATGAATGGGTCCCAGAGGTCTCCATCGTAACTTGAGAGGAACCTGCCACAACTCGAGAAAGACCAGAGGTTCTGCCCTCCAAGCGAGATGAGGCCTTTTCCGCTGCGATATCTCGACAGAAATCACACCTTCCCTTTTGAACCTCGAAGGCATCCTTCACATCCTTGCTGCAAGTCAAGAAGTTCTTCGACATATCCGTCTCCACTCGAGCGAAAGAGCGAGGGTCCCTCCACAACTCAAGAGGAGCCCTGTTTCCCTCTCCTCAATGTGAGATGACGTTTTCTGTCCCTGCTTTGACCAGACATGATTCCTGGTGTTCCCTTCGCATCTCAAGTGGAGGCCTTCTCTACAGGAAAGTCGAGAGGAACTCCAGGGGTCGTGAAACCATTCCAAAAGACCACCATATGACTCATTCCACTCCAGCTGAAGCTGATTGCCCTGCATTGCATCAAATATTACCCAGAGTATCGACTCACACCATGGTGGCCCCTGTGACAGCCCTGTGGGAAAGCTTTGAGGGAAGGCAAAGATCCCTGTGTCAACTCGACTGGAAGCTTAACTCTGCTGCTATAGCTGGGGAGGAAAGCGGACATGCATGTCTCCACTCGAGACGAGGCCTGACTCCCCTGTGGAGACTCCAGAGGAACCCCAAGAACCCTGTCTGCACTGGAGAGGAAACTTCAGTTTGTGGCCTATGGTTCAGACAAGGACTTAAGATGCGGCACCAACTGGAGAGAAATTCCAAGAAGCCCCTCTGAACTAGCATGAACCCTGGCCTTTCCTGAGGCCTCCTGAGCGGTTCCCTGACGTCCCTGTCGTAACTTGAGAGAAACCTGCCGCAACTCAAGAAAAACGAGGAGGTTTTCCCCTCCAGGTGAGATGAGGCCCTTTTCCACTGCAGGGTCTTGAGGGAAAACACATCTTCCCTCTTGAACCTCGGAAGCGTCCTTCAAACGCTTGCTGCAAGTTAAGACATTACCTGACATATCTGTCTCTTCTTGAGTAGAACAACAAAGGTCCCTGCACAACTCTAGAGGATCCTCATTTTCCCCTCCTCAGTGTGAGACGAGGGTTTCTTTCCTTATTTCGTTGAGAAATGATTCCTGGCCTTCCCGTCGTATCTCAAGAGGAGGCGCTCTCCACAGGATACTCGAGAGGAACTCCAGGGGTCGGGCCACCAAACAAAGATGCGCAAAAGTCTCAGTCGAATTCATATGAATGTGATTTCCCTGCAGTGCCTCGAATGTCACCCCCTGTATATACTGACACCACAGTGGCACCTGTGAGAGCCCTGTGGGAAAGACTCGTGGGAAAGCCTCAAAATCCTGTGTCAACTCGATGAGAAGCCTCACACTGCTACTACGGCTTGGGAGGAAAGCGGACTAGCATGTCTCCACACGAGACAAGGCCTGACTCCCTTGTGGAGACTCCAGAGGAACCTCAAGAACCATGTCAGCACTGGAGAGGAAAACTCAGGTTTGGGCCTTCGCTTCTGAGAAACACTTAGGAAGCAGCAACGAGAGAGACACTGGCCTTTCCTGAGGCCTCATGAGTGTGTCCCAGATGTCTCCATCATAACTCGAGAGGAACCGACCTCAACTTGAGAAAAACCAGGAGGGTCTGCCCTCCAGGCGAGATGAGGCACTTTTCCACTGCGGTGTCTCGACGGAAATCACACCTTCCCTCTTGAACCTCGAAAGCATCCTTCACACCCTTGCTACAAGTCAAGAAGTTCTCCAACATATCTGTCTCCACTCAAGCGAAACAGCGAGGGTCCCTCCACAACTCAAGAGGAGCCCCGTTTCCCTCTCCTCAATGCGAGATGACGTTTTCTTTCCCTGCATCGACGAGACATGATGCCTTGCGTTCCCTTCACATCACAAGTGGAGGACTTCTCTATAGCAAAGTCAAGAGGACCTCCAGGGGTCGTGCTACCATTCAGAAAGACCACAATATGACTCATTCCACTGAAGCTGAGGCTGATTTCTCTGCACTGCCTAGAATGTTACTCAGAGTATCGACTCACACCATGGTGGCCCCTGGGACAGCCCTGTGGGAAAGCCTTGAGGGAAGGCACAGATCCCTGTGTCAAGTCAACGGGAAGTCTGACTCTGCTGCTACAGCTGGGGAGGAAAGCAGACGTGCATGTCTCCCCTCGAGACGAGTCCTGACTCCCCTGTGGAGACTCAAGAGCAACCCCAAGAACCCTGTCTGCAGGGGAGAGGAAACTTCAGGTTGCGGCCTACGTGCCAGACAACGACTTAAGATGTGGCACCGACTGGAGAGGAATCCCGAGAAGCCTCTCGCAACTCGCATGGGCGTTGGCCTTTCCTGAGGCCTCATGAGCGGGTCCCTGATGTTCCCATCGTAACTCTAGAGGAATCTGCTGCAACTCGAGACAAACCATGACGTTCTCCCCTCCAGGCGAGATGAGGCTCTTTTCCACTGCAGGGTATCAAGGGAAATCACACCTTCCCTCTTGAACCTTGGAAGCATCGTTCTAACTCTTGAAGCTAGTCAAAAAGTTCCCTGACATATCTGTCTCAATTCCAGTAGAACAACGAAAGTCCCTGCACAACTCAGGAGGATCCCCATTCTCCCTTGTTCAGTGTGAGACGAGGGTTCCTTTCCCTGCTTCGTGGAGAAATGATTCCTGCTTTCCTTCGCATCTCCAGAAGAGACGCTCTCCACAGGAAACTCGAGAGGAACTCCAGGGGTCGGGCCACCAAACCAAAAGAGGTGCAAAAGTCTCAGTCAAATCCAGATGAACGTGATTACCCTGCAGTGCCTCGAATGTCACCCCGTGTATCGACTCACACCACGGTGGCACGTGTGAGAGCTCTGTGGGAAATCCTCGTGGGAAAGCCTCAGATCCCTGTGTCAACTCGATGGGAAGCCTGACACTGCTAAGAGAGCTTGCGAGGAATATGGACTAGCATGTCTCTACAGGAGACAAGGCCTGGCTCCCCTGTGGAGTCTCCAGAGGAACCTCAAGAACCACGTCAGCCCTGGAGTGGAAACCTCAGGTTACGGCCCCGCTCCTGACAAAGATTTAGAACGCAGCAACGAATGGAGAGGAATACCACGAGTCCCCTCACCACTTGGAGAGACACTGGGCTTTCCTGAGGCCTCATGAGTGGGTCCCTGAGGTCTCCATCGTAACTCGAGAGGAACCTGCCACATTCGAGAAAAACCAGGAGGTTCTCCCCTCCAGGCGAGATGAGGACAATTACCGCTGCCATGTCTTGAAGGAAATCGCACCTTCTCTCTTGAAACTCGAAAGCGTCTTTCACACCCTTGCTGCAAGTCAAGAAGTTCTCTGACATCCGTCTCCACTCGAGTGAAACAAGAGGGTCGCTCCAAAACTCAAGAGGAGCCCTGTTTCCTTCTCCTCAGTGCGAGATGAGGGTTTCTTTCCCTGCTTCGGCGAGACATGATTCCTGATGTTCCTTTCGCATCTCAAGTGGAGGCCTTCTCTACAGGAAAGTCGAGATGATTATCAGGGCTAGTGTAACCATTCTAAAAGACCACGAAACGACTCATTCTACTCCAGCTAAAGCTGTTTCCTTGCACTGCCTCATATGTTTCCCAGAGTATCGACTCACACCATGGTGGACCCTGTGACAGCCCTTTGAGAAAGCATTGAGGGAAAGCACAGATACCTATTTCCACTCGATGGGAAGCTTGATTCTGCTGCTACAGCTGGGGAGGAAAGCAGACGTGCATGCCTCCACCTGAGATGAGGACTGACTCAACTGTGGAGACTCCATAAGCACCCAAGAACCCCGTGTGCATTGGAGGGGAAACTTCAGGTTGTGGCTTATGTTCCAGACAAGGACTTATGATGTGGCAGCGACTGAAGAGGAATCCCGAGAAGCCCCTCGCAACTCGCTTGAACCTTCGCCTTTCCTGAGGACTCCTGAGCGGGACCCTGTGGTCCCTGTTGTAATTCAAGAGGAACCTGCCTCAACTCAGTAAAAAACCAGGAGGTTCTCCCCTCCAGGCGAGATGAGGCCCTTTTCTGCTGCAGGGTCTCAAGAGAAATCACACCTTCCTTCTTGAACCTCGGAAGTGTCCTTCAAAAGCTTGCTGAAAGTTAAGACGTTCCCCGACATATCTGTCTCGACTTGAGTAGAACAACGAAGGTCCCTGCACAACTCAGGAGGATCCCCATTCTCCCCTCTTCAGTGTGAGACAAGGGTTCCTTTCCCTGATTCATTGAGAAATGATTCCTGACTTCCTGTCGCAACTCAAGAGGAGGTGATCTCCATGGGAAACTCGAGAGAATTTCCAGGGTTCGGGCCACCAAACCAAAAGAGGCGGAAAAGTCTCAGTCAAATCCAGATGAACGTGATTACCCTGCAGTGCCTTGAATGTCACCCCGTGTATCAACTCAAACCACGGTGACCCGTGTGACAGCTCTTTGGGAAAGCCTCGTGGGAAAGCCTCAGATCCCTGTGTCAACTCGAGGCGAAGCCTCACACTGCTACTACAGATCGGGAGGAAAACGGACTAGCATGTCTCCACACGAGACAAGGCCTGGTTCCCCTGTGGAGTCTCCAGAGGAACCTCAAGAACCACGTCAGCACTGGAGAGGAAACCTCAATTTGGGGCCTCCGCCTCTGACAAAGACTTAGGACGCAGCAACGAATGCAGAAGAATCCCACGAGTCCCCTCGCAACTCCGAGAGACACTGGCCTTTCCTGAGGCCTCATGAGTGGGTCCCTGATGTCTTCATCATAACTAGAGAGGAACTTACCACAACTCGAGAAAAACCAGGAGGTTCTTCCCTCCAGTCGAGATGAGGACAGTTTCCGCTGCGGTGTCTCGACGGAAATCACAACTTCCCTCTTGAAACTCGAAAGCGTCTTTCACACCCTTGCTGCAAGTCAAGAAGTTCTCCGACATATTCGTCTCACCTTGAGCGAAAGAAAATGGTCCCTCCAAAACTCAAGAGGATCCCCGTTTCCCTCTCCTCAATGCGAGATGAGGGTTTCTTTCCCTGTCTCGGTGAGACATGATTTCTTGTGTTCCTTTCGCATCTCACGGGGATGCCTTCTCTACAGGAACTTCGAGATGAACTCCAGGGGTCATGCAACCATTCCAAAAGACAGTGAAATGACCCATTCTACTCCAGGTGAAGCTGATTTCCCTGCACTGCCTCGAATGTTACCCAGAGTATTGGCTCACACCATGGTGGCCCCTGTGACAGCCCTGTGGGAAAGCCTTGAGGGAAGGCAGAGATCCCTGTGTCAACTCGACGGGAAGCCTGACTCTGCTGCTACAGCTGGGGAGGAAAGCGGACGTGCATGTCTCCACTCGAGACGAGGCCTGACTCCCCTGTGGAGACTCCAGAGGAACCCCCAGAACCCTGTCTGCACTGGAGAGGAAACTTCAGATTGCAGCCTACGCTCCAGACAAGGACTTAAGATGTGACACCGACTGGAGAGGAATCCTGAGAAGCCCCTCGCAACTCGCATGAACCCTGGCCTTTCCTGAGGACTCCTGAGAGGGTCCCTGAGGTCTCCGTTGTAACTCGAGAGGAAACTGCTGCATCTCGAGAAAAACCAGGAAGTTCTCCCCTCCAGGCGAGATGAGGCCCTTTTCCGCTGCAGGGTATCGAGAGAAATCACACCTTCCCTCTTGAACCTCGGAAGCGTACTTCAAATGCTTGCTGCAAGGTAAGGCATTCCCTGACATATGCGTCTCCACTCGAGTAGAACAACGAAGGTCCCTGCACAACTCAAGAGGATCCCAATTCTCCCCGCCTCAGTGTGACACGATGGTTATTTTCCCTGCTTCGTTGAGAAATGATTCCTGGCGTTCCTATTGCATCTCAAGTGGATGAGCTCTCCACAGGGAACTCGAGAGGAACTCCAGGGTTCGGGCCAACAAACCAAAAGAGGCGCAAAAGTCTCAGTTGCATCCATATGAACGTGATTTCCCTGCAGTGCCTTGAATGTCACCCCATGTAACGACTTTTACCACGGTGGCACGTGTGATTGCCCTGTGGGAAAGCCTCATGGGAAAGCCTCAGATCCCTGTGTCAACTCGATGGGAAGCCGCACACTGCTATTACAGTCCGGGAGGAAAGCCGACTAGCATGTATCCAAACAAGACAAGGCCTGACTCCCCTGTGGAGACTCCAGAGGAACCTCAAGAACCATGTCAGCACTGGAGAGGAAACCTCAGGTTCCAGCCTTCGCTCCTGACAAACACTTAGGGAGCAGCACCGAATGGAGATGAATCCCACGAGTCCCCTCACAACTTGGAGAGACACAGGCCTTTCCTGAAGCCTCATGCGTGGGTCCCAGAGGTCTTCATCATAACTCAAGAAGAACCTGCCTCAACTCGAGAAAAAACAGGATGTTCTACAATCCAGGCGAGATGAGGCCATTTTCCGCTGTGGTGTCTCGACGGAAATCACACCTTACCTCTTGAACCTCGAAAGCTTCCTTCATAACCTTGCTGCAAGTCAAGAAGTTCTCCGATACATCCATCTCCACTTGAGCGAAACAGCGAGGGTCCCTCCACAACACAAGAGGATCCCCGTTTCCCTCTCCTCAATGCGAGATGAAGTTTTCTTTCCCTTCTTCGACGAGACATGATGCCTGGATTTCCCTTTGCATCTCAAGAGGAGGCCTTCTCTACAGGAAAGGCCAGAGGAACTCCAGGGGTCGTGCAACCATTTTGAAAGACTACCATATGACTCCTTCCACTCCAGCTGAAGCTGATTTCCCTGCACTGCCTCGAATGTTACCCAGAATATCGACTCACAAAATGGTGGCCCTTGTGACAACCCTATGGGAAAGCCTTGAGAGAAGGCCCAGATCCCTGTGTCAACTCGACGGGAAGCCTTACTCTGCTGCTACAGCTGGCGAGGAAAGCGGACGTGCATGTCTCTTCTTGAGAGGAGGCCTGACTCCCCTGTGGAGACTCCAGAGGAACCCCAAGAACCCTGTCTGCAGTGAAGAGGAAACTTCAGATTGCGGCCTACGCTCCAGACAAGGACTGAAGATGCGGCACAGACTGGAGAGGAATCCCGAGAAACCCCTGGCAAATCGCATGAACCCTGGCCTTTCCTGAGGCCTCCTGAGCAGGTCAATGAGGTCCTCGTCGTAACTCGTTAGGACTTGCCGCAACTCGAGAAAAACCAGGAGGTTCTCCACTCCATGCGAGATGAGGCCCTTTCCTGCTGCAGGGTCTCGAGGGAAATCACACCTTCCCTCTTGAACCTCGGAAGCTTCCTTCAAGGGCTTGCTGCAAGTTAAAACGTTGCCCCACATATCGGTCTCCACTCAAGTAGAACAACGAAGGTCCCTGCACTACTCAAGATGATCCCCATTCTCCCGTCCTCAGTGTGAGACGAGGGTTCCTTTCCCTGCTTCGTGGATAAATGATTCCTGGCCTTCCCGTCACATCTCAAGATGGGGCACTCTACACAGGAAACTCGAGAGGAACTCCAGGGTCGGGACACCAAACCAAAAGACGGTCAAAATTCTCAGTTGAATCCATATGAACGTGATTTCCCTGCAATGCCTCGAATGTCACCCCATGTATCGACTGACACCACGGTGGCACGTGTGACAGCCCTGTGGTAAAGCCTCATGGGAAAGCCTCAGATCCCTGTGTCAACTCGATGGCAGGCCTCACACTTCAACTACAGCTCGGGAGGAAAGCGAACTAGCATTTCTCCACACGATACACAGCCTGAGTCCCCTGTGGAGACTCCAGAAGAACCTCAAGAACCATGTCAGCACTGGAGAGGAAATCTCAGTTTCTGGCCTTCGGTCCTGACAAACACTTAGGAAGCAGCACCGAATGGAGAGGAATCCCACGAGTCCCCTCGCAACTCGGAGAGACACTGGACTTCCCTGAGGTCTCATGAATGGGTCCCAGAGGTCTCCATCGTAACTCGAGAGGAACCTGCCACAACTCGAGAAAGACCAGGAGGTTCTGCCCTCCAATCGAGATGAGGCCCTTTTCTGCTGCGGTGTCTCGACAGAAATGAAACCTTCCCTTATGAACCTTGAAGGCGTCCTTCACACCCTTGCTGCAAGTCAAGAAGTTCTCCGACATATCCATCTTCGAGCGAAACAGCGAGGGTCCCTCCACAACTCAAGAGGAGCCCCGTTTCCCTCTCCTCAATGTGAGATAAGGCTGTCTTTCCCTGCTTTGATGAGACATGATGCCTGGTGTTCCCTTCGAATCTCAAGTGGAGGCCTTCTCTACAGGAAAGTCGAGAGGAACTCCAGGGGTCGTGAAACCATTCCAAAAGACCACCATATGACTCATTCCACTCCAGCTGAAGCTGATTGCCCTGCACTGCATCAAATATTAGCCAGAGTATCGACTCACACCATGGTGGCCCCTGTGACAACACTATGGGAAAGCTTTGAGGGAAGGCACAGATCCCTGTGTCAACTCGACTGGAAGCTTAACTCTGCTGCTACAGCTGGGGAGGAAAGCGGACGTGCATGTCTCCACTCGAGATGAGGCCTGAATCCCCTGTGGAGACTCCAGAGGAACCTCAAGAACCATGTCAGCACTGGGAGGAAAACTCAGGTCCGGCCTTCGCTCCTGAGAAACACTTAGGAAGCAGCACCGAGAGAGCTACTGGCCTTTCCTGAGGACACATGAGTGTGTCCTAGATGTCTCCATCGTAACTTGAGAGGAACCTGCCACAACTTGAGAAAAACCAGGAGGTTCTGCCCTCCAGGCGAGATGAGGCACTTTTCNGAGGAAAACTCAGGTCCGGCCTTCGCTCCTGAGAAACACTTAGGAAGCAGCACCGAGAGAGACACTGGCCTTTCCTGAGGACACATGAGTGTGTCCTAGATGTCTCCATCGTAACTTGAGAGGAACCTGCCACAACTTGAGAAAAACCAGGAGGTTCTGCCCTCCAGGCGAGATGAGGCACTTTTCCACTGCGGTGTCTCGACGGAAATCACACCTTCCCTCTAGAACCTCGAAAGCATCTTTCACACCCTTGTTGCAAGTCAAGAACTTCTATGACATATCTGTCTCCACTCAAGTGAAACAGCGAGGGTCCCTCCAAAACTCAAGAGGAACCCCGTTTCCCTCTCCTCAATGCGAGATGACGTTTTCTTTCCATGCTTCGATGAGACATGAATCCTGGTGTTCCTATCGCATCTCAAGTGGAGGCCTTCTCTACAGGAAATTCGAGAGGAACTCCAGGGGTCATGCAACCATTCCAAAAGCCCACAAAATGACTCATTCTACTCCAGCTAAAGCTGATTTCCCTGCACTTCCTCGAATGTTACCCAGAGTANCGAGATGACGTTTTCTTTCCATGCTTCGATGAGACATGAATCCTGGTGTTCCTATCGCATCTCAAGTGGAGGCCTTCTCTACAGGAAATTCGAGAGGAACTCCAGGGGTCATGCAACCATTCCAAAAGCCCACAAAATGACTCATTCTACTCCAGCTAAAGCTGATTTCCCTGCACTTCCTCGAATGTTACCCAGAGTATCGACTCACACCATGGTGGCCCCTGTGACACCCCTGTGGGAAAGCCTTGAGGGAAGCCACAGATCCCTGTGTCAACTCGACGGGAAGCTTGATTCTGCTGCTACAGCTTGGGAGGAAAGTGGACGTGCATGTCTCCCCTCGAGACGAGGCCTGACTCTCCTGTGGAGACTTCAGAGGAACCCCAAGAACACTGTCTGCACTGGAGAGGAAACTTCAGGTTGTGGCCTACGCTACAGACAAGGACTTAAGATGCAGCACTGACTGGAGAGATATCCCGAGAAGCCCCTCGCAACTGACATGGACACTGGCCTGTCCTGAGGCATCCTTAGCAGGTCCCTGGGGTGCCCGTCATAACTCGAGAGGAACCTGCCCCAACTCGAGAAAAAGCAGGTGGTTCTCCCCTCCAGGTGAGATAGGCCCTTTTCTGCTGCAGGGTCTCAAGGGAAATCACACGTTCCCTCTTGAAACTCGAAAGCGTCTTCCACAGCCTTGCTACAGGTCATGTAGTGCTCCGATATATCCGTATCCACTCAATCGAAACTAGAGGGTCCCTCCAAAACTCAAGAGGAACCCCGTTTCCCTCTCCTCAATGCGAGATGAGGGTTTCTTTCCCTGCTTCGGCGAGATATGTTTCCTGGTGTTCCTTTTGCATCTCACGGGGAGGCCTTCTCTACAGGAACGTCGAGATGAACTCCAGGGGTCGTGCAACCATTCCAAAAGACCGTGAAATGACTGACTCTACTCCAGCTAAAGCTGATTTCCCTGCACTGCCTCAAATGTTACCCAAAGTAGAGACTCACACCATGGTGGCCTCTGTGACAGCACTATGGGAAAGCCTTGAGGGAAGGCAGAGATTCCTGTGTCAACTCGACGGGAAGCTTGACTCTGCTACTACAGCTGGGGAGGAAAGCCGACGTGCATGTCTCCACTCGAGACGAGGCCTGACTCCCCTGTGGAGACTCCAGAGGAACCCCCAGAACCCTGTCTGCACTGGAGAGGAAACTTCAAATTGTGGCCTACGCTCCAGACAAGGACTTAAGATGAGGCACCGACTGGAGAAGAATCCTGAGAAACCCCTTGCAATTCGCACGAACCCTGGCCTTTCCTGAGGACTCCTGAGCAGGTCCCTGAGGTCTCCGTCATAACTCAAGAGGAAACTGCTGCATCTCGAGATAAACAGGAGGTTCTCCCCTCCAGGCGAGATGAGGCCCTTTTCCGAGATGTGTATAAGAGACAGCTCCTGAGCAGGTCCCTGAGGTCTCCGTCATAACTCAAGAGGAAACTGCTGCATCTCGAGATAAACAGGAGGTTCTCCCCTCCAGGCGAGATGAGGCCCTTTTCCACTGCAGGGTCTCGAGGGAAATCACACCTTCCCTCTTGAACCTCGGAAGCGTCCTTCAAATGCTTGCTGCAAGGTAAGGCATTCCCTGACATATGCGTCTCCATTCGAGAAGAACAACGATGGTCCCTGCACACTCAAGAGGATCCCAATTCTCCCCGCCTCAGTGTGAGACGAGGGTTATATTCCCTCCTTCGTCGAGAAATGATTCCTGGCCTTCCCGTCGCATCTCAAGTGGATGCGCTCTCCACAGGGAACTCGAGAGGAACTCCAGGGTTCGGGCCAACAAACCAAAAGAGGCGCAAAAGTCTCAGTTGCATCCATATGAACGTGATTTCCCTGCAGTGCCTCGAATGTCACCCCATGTAACAACTTTCACCACGGTGGCACGTGTGACTGCCCTGTGGGAAAGCCTCATGGGAAAGCCTCAGATCCCTGTGTCAACTCGATGGGAAGCCGCACACTGCTACTACAGTCTGGGAGGAATGCCGACTAGCATGTACCCACACAAGACAAGGCCTGACTCTCCTGTGGAGACTCCAGAGGGCCTCAAGAACCGTGTCAGCACTGGAGAGGAAACCTCAGGTTCCAGCCTTCGCTCCTGACAAACACTTAGGAAGCAGCACCGAATGGAGAGGAATCCCAAGAGTTCCCTGGGAACTCGGAGATACACTGGCCTTTCCTGAGGCCTCATGAGTGGGTCCTGGAGGTCTCCATCGTAACTCGAGAGGAACCTGCCGCAACTCGGAAAAACCAGGAGTTTCTGCCCTCCAGTCTAGGTGAGGCCTTTTTCGGCTGGGGTGTCTCGACGGAAATCACAGCTTCCCACTTGAACCTTGAATGCGTCCTTCACACCCTTGCTGCAAGTCAAGAAGTTCTCCTACATATCCGTCTGCACTCGAGTGAAACAAGAGGGTCCCTCCAAACCTCAAGAGGAGCCCCGTTTCCGTCTCCTCACTGTGAAATGATATTTTCTTTCCCTGCTTCGACGAGACATGATGGCTGGCGTTCCCTTAGCATCTCAAGATGAGGCCTTCTCTACAGGAAAGTCGAGAGGAACTCCAGGGGTCGTGCAACCATTCCGAAAGACCACCATATGACTCATTCCACTTCAGCTGAAGCTGATTTCCCAACACTGCCTCGAATGTTACCCAGAGTATCGACTCACAACATGGTGGCCCTTGTGACAACCCTGTGGGAAAGCCTTGATGAAGGCCCAGATTCCTGTGTCAACTCGAGGGGAAGCCTGAATCTGCTGCTACAGCTGAGGAGGAAAGTGGACGTGCATGTCTACACTCGAGANGACGTGCATGTCTCCACTCGAGACGAGGCCTGACTCCCCTGTGGAGACTCCAGAGGAACCCCCAGAACCCTGTCTGCACTGGAGAGGAAACTTCAAATTGTGGCCTACGCTCCAGACAAGGACTTAAGATGAGGCACCGACTGGAGAAGAATCCTGAGAAACCCCTTGCAATTCGCACGAACCCTGGCCTTTCCTGAGGACTCCTGAGCAGGTCCCTGAGGTCTCCGTCATAACTCAAGAGGAAACTGCTGCATCTCGAGAAAAACGGGAGGTTCTCCCCTCCAGGCGAGATGAGGCCCTTTTCCGCTGCAGGGTCTCGAGGGAAATCACACCTTCCCTCTTGAACCTCGGAAGCGTCCTTCAAATGCTTGCTGCAAGGTAAGGCATTCCCTGACATATGCGTCTCCATTCGAGAAGAACAACGATGGTCCCTGCACACTCAAGAGGATCCCAATTCTCCCCGCCTCAGTGTGAGACGAGGGTTATATTCCCTCCTTCGTCGAGAAATGATTCCTGGCCTTCCCGTCGCATCTCAAGTGGATGCGCTCTCCACAGGGAACTCGAGAGGAACTCCAGGGTTCGGGCCAACAAACCAAAAGAGGCGCAAAAGTCTCAGTTGCATCCATATGAACGTGATTTCCCTGCAGTGCCTCGAATGTCACCCCATGTAACAACTTTCACCACGGTGGCACGTGTGACTGCCCTGTGGGAAAGCCTCATGGGAAAGCCTCAGATCCCTGTGTCAACTCGATGGGAAGCCGCACACTGCTACTACAGTCTGGGAGGAATGCCGACTAGCATGTACCCACACAAGACAAGGCCTGACTCTCCTGTGGAGACTCCAGAGGGCCTCAAGAACCGTGTCAGCACTGGAGAGGAAACCTCAGGTTCCAGCCTTCGCTCCTGACAAACACTTAGGAAGCAGCACCGAATGGAGAGGAATCCCAAGAGTTCCCTGGGAACTCGGAGATACACTGGCCTTTCCTGAGGCCTCATGAGTGGGTCCTGGAGGTCTCCATCGTAACTCGAGAGGAACCTGCCGCAACTCGGAAAAACCAGGAGTTTCTGCCCTCCAGTCTAGGTGAGGCCTTTTTCGGCTGGGGTGTCTCGACGGAAATCACAGCTTCCCACTTGAACCTTGAATGCGTCCTTCACACCCTTGCTGCAAGTCAAGAAGTTCTCCTACATATCCGTCTGCACTCGAGTGAAACAAGAGGGTCCCTCCAAACCTCAAGAGGAGCCCCGTTTCCGTCTCCTCACTGTGAAATGATATTTTCTTTCCCTGCTTCGACGAGACATGATGGCTGGCGTTCCCTTAGCATCTCAAGATGAGGCCTTCTCTACAGGAAAGTCGAGAGGAACTCCAGGGGTCGTGCAACCATTCCGAAAGACCACCATATGACTCATTCCACTTCAGCTGAAGCTGATTTCCCAACACTGCCTCGAATGTTACCCAGAGTATCGACTCACAACATGGTGGCCCTTGTGACAACCCTGTGGGAAAGCCTTGATGAAGGCCCAGATTCCTGTGTCAACTCGAGGGGAAGCCTGAATCTGCTGCTACAGCTGAGGAGGAAAGTGGACGTGCATGTCTACACTCGAGACGAGGCCTGACCCCCCTGTGGAGACTCCAGAGGAACCCCAAGAACCCTGTCTGCACTGGAGAGGAAACTTCAGGTTGCGGCCTACACTCCAGACAAGGACTTAAGATGCGGCACTGACTGGAGAGGAATCCCGAGAAACTACTCGCAACTCGCATGGACACTGACATTTCCTGAGGCCTCGTGAGCGAGTCCCTGAGGTCCCCATTCTAACTCAATAGGAACCTGTTGCAACTCGAGAATAACCAGGATGTTCTGCCTTCCTAATGAGATGACACCCTTTTCTGCTGCAGTGTCTCGACGGAAATCACACCTTCCCTCTTTAATTTCGACAGCGTCCTTCACACCCTTGCTGCAAGTCATGAAGTTCTCTGACCTATCCGTCTGCACTCGAGTGAAACAGCAAGGGTCCCTCCACAACTCAAGAGGAGCCCCGTTTCCCTCTCCTCAATGTGAGACGAGGGTTCCTTTCCCTGCTTCGACGAGACATAATGGCTGGCGTTCCCTTCGCATCTCAAGAGGAGGAGCTCTCCACAGAAAACTCGAGAGGAACTCCAGGGGTCGGGGAACCAAACAAAAAGATGCGCAAAAGTCTCAGTCGAATCCACATGAACGTCATTTCCCTGCAGTGCCTCGAATGTCACCCCGTGTGTCGACTCACACCACGGTGGCATGTGTGACAACCATTTTGGAAAGCCTCGTGGGAAAGCCCCAATTCCCTATGTCAACTCGATGGGAAGACTCACACTAGAGACAGGGGTCGGGGAACCAAACAAAAAGATGCGCAAAAGTCTCAGTCGAATCCACATGAACGTCATTTCCCTGCAGTGCCTCGAATGTCACCCCGTGTGTCGACTCACACCACGGTGGCATGTGTGACAACCATTTTGGAAAGCCTCGTGGGAAAGCCCCAATTCCCTATGTCAACTCGATGGGAAGACTCACACTGCTACTACAGTTCGGGAGGAAAGCGGACTAGCATGTCTCCACAGGAGACAAGGCCTGACTCCACTGAGGGGACTCCAGAGGAAACTCAAGAACCATGTCAGGACTGGAGAAGAAACCTCAGGTTCCGGCCTTCGCTCCTGACAAACACTTAGGAAGCAGCACCGAATGGAGAGGAATCCCACGAGTCCCCTCGCAACTCAGAGAGACACTGGGATTTCCTGAGGCCTCATGAGTGGGTCGCAGAGGTCGCTATCGTAACTCGTGAGGAACCTGCTGCAACTCGAGAAAAACCAGGAGTTTCTGCCCTCCAGGCGAGATGAGGCCCTTTTCTGCTGCGGTGTCTCGACGGAAATCACACCTTCCCTCTTGAAACTCGAAAGCGTCTTTCACACCCTTGCTGCAAGTCAAGAAGTTCTCCGACATATCTGTCTCCACTCGAGTGAAACAGTGAGGGTCCCTCCACAACTCAGGAGGAGCCCCGTTTCCCTCTCCTCAATGCGAGATGAAGTTTTCTTTCCCTTCTTCGACAAGACATGATGCCTGGCATTCCCTTCGCATCTCAAGTGGAGGCCTTCTCTACAGGAAAGAGGAGAGGAACTCCATGGGTCGTGCAACCATTCCGAAAGGCCACCATATGACTCATTTCACTTCAGCTGAAGCTGATTTCTCTGCACTGCCTCGAACGTTACCCAGAGTATCGACTCACACCATGGTAGCCTCCGTGACAGCCCTGTGGGAAAGCCTTGAGGGAAGGCACAGATCCCTGTGTCATCTTGACAGGAAGCTTGGCTTTGCACCTACAGCTAGAGAGAAAAGCGAGGGTGGATGTCTCCACTCCAGACGAGGCCTGACTCCCCTGTGGAGACTCCAGAGGAATCCCAAGAACCCTGTCTGCACTGGAGAGGAAACTTCAGGTTGTGGCCTACGGTCCAGACAAGGACTTAAGATGCGGCACCGACGGGAGAGGAATCCCAAGAAGCACCTCGCAAGTCGCATGTACACTGGCCTTTCTGAGGCCTCCTGAGCGGGTCCCTGTGGTCCCTGTCGTAACTCGAGAGGAACCTGCGGCAGCTCGAGAAAATCAAGGAGGTTCTCCCCTCCATCGACATGAGGCCCTTTTCTGCTTCAGGGTCTCAAGGGAAATCACACATTCCCTCTTGAACCTCGCAAGTGTCCTTCAAACACTTGAGGCTAGTCAAAAAGTTCCGCAACATATCTGTCTCCACTCGAGTAGAACAACGAAGGTCCCTGCAAAACTCAAGAGGATCCTCATTCTCCTCTCCTCAGTCTGAGACGAGGGTTCCTTTCCCTGCTTCGTCGAGAAATGATTCCTGCCTTTCTGTCGCATCTCAAGAGGAGCCGTTCTCCACAGGAAACTCGAGAGGAACTCCAGGGGTCTGGTCACCAATCCAAAAGATGCGCAAAAGTCTCAGTCGAATCCATATGGATGTGATTTTCCTGCAGTGCCTCGAATGTCACCCCGTGTATCGACTGACACCACGGTGGAACCTGTGCGAGCCCTGTGGGAAGGCTTCGTGGGAAAGCCTCAGATTCCTGTGTCAACTCGATGGGAAGCCTAACACTGCTATTACAGCTCGGGAGGAATGCGGACTAGCATGTCTCCACACGAAACAAGGCCTGACTTCCCTGTGGAGACTCCAGAGGAACCTCAAGAACCATGTCAGCACTGGAGAGGAAACCTCAGGGTCCGGCTTTTGCTCCTGAAAAACACTTAGGAAGCACACCGAATGGAGAGGAATCCCACGAGTCCCATCGCAACTCAGAGAGACTGGCCTTTCCTGAGGCCTCATTAGTGGGTCCCAGAGGTTTCCATCGTAACTCGAGAGGAACCTGCCACAACTCGAGTAAAACCGGGAGGTTTTCCCCTCCAGGCGAGATGAGGCCCTTTTCCGCTGGGGTGTCTCTATGGAAATCACACCTTCCCTCTTGAACCTTGAATGCGTCCTTCACACCCTTTCTGCAAGTCAAGAATTTCTCTGATATATCCGCCTCCACTCTAGTGAAACAGTGAGGGTCGCTCCAGAACTGAAGAGGAGCCCCGTTTCCCTCTCCTCAATGTGAGATGATGTTTTCGTTCCCTGCTGCGACGAGACATGATTCGTGGTGTTCCTTTCCCATCTCAAGTGGAGGCCTTCTCTACAGGAATGTCGAGAGGAACTTCAGGGGTCGTGCAACCATTCGGAAGGACCATGAAATGACTCATTCTACCCCAGCTAAAGCTGATTTCCCTGCACTGCCTCGAATGTTACCCAGAGAATCGACTCACACCATGGTGGCCCCTGTGACACCCCTGTGGGAAATCCTTGAGGGAAGGCACAGATTCGTGTGTCAACTCGATGGAAAGCCTGACTCTGCTACTACAGCTGGGGAGGAAAGCGGACTTGCATGTCTCCACTCGAGACGAGACCTGACTCCACAGTGGAGACAACAGAGGAACCCCAAGAACCCTGTCTGCAGTGGAAAGGAAGCTTCAGGTTGTGGCCTACGCTCCAGACAAGGACTTAAGATGCGGCACCGAGTGGAGAGGAATCCTGAGAAGCCCCTCGCAACTCGCATGGACACTGGCCTTTCCTGAGGCCTCCTGAGGGAGTCCCTGAGGTCCCCGTCGTAACTCGAAGAACCTGCCGCAACTCGAGAAAAACCAGGAGGTTCTCCCTTCCAGGCGAGATGACGCCCTTTTCCATTGTAGGGTCTTGAGGGAAACCACACTTTCCCTTTTGAATCTCGGAAGCGTCCTTCAAACGCTTGCTGCATGTTGAGACGTTCCCCGATATATCTGTCTCCACTCAAGTAGAACAATGAAGGTCCCTGCACAACACAAGAGGATCCCAATTCTCCCCTCTTCAGTGTGAGATGAGGGTTCCTTTCCCTGCTTCGTCGAGACATGATTCCTGGCCTTTCTGTCACATATCACGAGGAGGTGCACTCCACAGGAAACTTGAGAGGAACTACAGAGTTCGGGTCAACAAACCAAAAGACTCCCAAAAGTCTCAGTCGAATCCATATGAACGTGATTTCCCTGCAGTTCCTCGAATGGCACCCCGTGTATTGAATGACACCACGCTGGAACGTGTGACAGCCCTGTGGGAAGGCCTCATGGGAAAGCCTCAGAATCCTGTGTCAACTCGATGGGAAGCCTCACACTGCTACTACAGCTGGGGAGGAAAGCGGACTAACATATCTCCACACGGGACAAGGCATGACTCCCCTGTGGAGACTCCAGAGGAACCTTAAGAACCATGTCAGCACTGGAGAGGAAACTTCAGGTTACGGCCTCCGCTCCTGACAAAGACTTAGGACGCAGCACCGAATGGAGAAGACACCCACAAGTCCCCTTGCAACTCGGAGAGACACTAGCTTTTCCTGAGGCCTCATGAGTGGGTCCCTGAGTTCTTTGTCATAACTCAAGAAGACCCTGCCGCAACTCGAGAAAAACAAGGAGGTCCTCCCCTCTAGGCGAGATGAGGCCCTTTTCCGCTGCCATGTCTCGACGGAAATCACACCTTCCCTCTTAAACCTCGAAAGCGTCCTTCACACCCTTGCTGCAAGTCAAGAACTTCTATGACATATCCGTCTCCACTCGAGCGATACAATGAAGGCCTCTCCACAACTCAAGAGGAGCCCCGTTTCCCTCCCCTCAGTGCAAGTTGAGGTTTTCTTTCCCTGCTTCGACGAGACATGATGCCAGGTGTTTCCTTCGGATCTCAAGTGGAGGCCACTCTACAGGAAAGTCGAGAGGAACTCCAGGGGTCGTGCAACCATTCCGAAAGACCACCATATGACTCATTCCACTCCAGGTGAAGCTGATTTCCCTGCACTGCCTCGAATGTTACCCAGAGTATTGACTCACACCATGGTGGTCCCTCTGAATTCCCTGTGGGAAAGCCTTGAGGGAAGGCACAGATCCGTGTGTCAACTTGATGGGAAGCTTGACTCTGGTGCTACAGCTGGGAAGGAAATCGGACGTGCATGTCTTCACTCGAGACGACGCTTGATTCCCCTGTGGAGACTCCAGAGGAACCCCAAGAACCCTGTCTGCACTGGAGAGGAAACTTCAGGTTGTGGCCTACGCTCCAGACAAGGACTTAAGATGTGGCACCGACGGGAGAGGAATCCCGAGAAGCCCCTCGCAATTCGCATGAACCCTGGCCTTTCCTGAGGCCTCCTGAGCGGGTCCATGAGGTCCCCGTTGTAACTCGAGAGGAAAGAGCCGCAAATCGAGAAAAGCCAGGAAGTTCTCCCCTCCGGGCGAGATGAGGCCCTTTTCCACTGCAGGGTCTCGAGGGAAATCACACCTTCCTTCTTGAAACTCGGAAGCGTCTTTCAAAGGCTTGCTGCAAGTTAAGACGTTCCCCGACATATTTGTCTCCACTCGAGTAGAACAACGAAGGTCCCTGCAAAACTCAAGAGGATCGCCATTCTCCCCTCCTCAGTCTGAGACGAGGGTTCCTTTCCCTGCTTCGTCGAGAAATGATTCCTGCCTTTCTGTCGCATCTCAAGAGGAGCCGTTCTCCACAGGAAACTCGAGAGGAACTCCAGGGGTCTGGTCACCAATCCAAAAGATGCGCAAAAGTCTCAGTCGAATCCATATGGATGTGATTTCCTTGCAGTGCCTCGAATGTCACTCCGTGTATCGACTGACACCACGGTGGATCATGTGAGAGCCCTGTGGGAAGGCTTCATGGGAAAGCCTCAGATTCCTGTGTCAACTCGATGGGAAGCCTAACACTGCTACTACAGCTCGGGAGGAATGCGGACTAGCATGTCTCCACACAAGACAAGGCCTGACTCCCCTGTGGAGACTCCAGAGGAACCTCAAGAACCATGTCAGCACTGGAGAGGAAACCTCAGGGTCCGGCTTTTGCTCCTGAAAAACACTTAGGAAGCACACCGAATGGAGAGGAATCCCACGAGTCCCATCGCAACTCAGAGAGACTGGCCTTTCCTGAGGCCTCATTAGTGGGTCCCAGAGGTTTCCATCGTAACTCGAGAGGAACCTGCCACAACTCGAGTAAAACCGGGAGGTTTTCCCCTCCAGGCGAGATGAGGCCCTTTTCCGCTGGGGTGTCTCTATGGAAATCACACCTTCCCTCTTGAACCTTGAATGCGTCCTTCACACCCTTTCTGCAAGTCAAGAATTTCTCTGATATATCCGCCTCCACTCTAGTGAAACAGTGAGGGTCGCTCCAGAACTGAAGAGGAGCCCCGTTTCCCTCTCCTCAATGTGAGATGATGTTTTCGTTCCCTGCTGCGACGAGACATGATTCGTGGTGTTCCTTTCCCATCTCAAGTGGAGGCCTTCTCTACAGGAATGTCGAGAGGAACTTCAGGGGTCGTGCAACCATTCGGAAGGACCATGAAATGACTCATTCTACCCCAGCTAAAGCTGATTTCCCTGCACTGCCTCGAATGTTACCCAGAGAATCGACTCACACCATGGTGGCCCCTGTGACACCCCTGTGGGAAATCCTTGAGGGAAGGCACAGATTCGTGTGTCAACTCGATGGAAAGCCTGACTCTGCTACTACAGCTGGGGAGGAAAGCGGACTTGCATGTCTCCACTCGAGACGAGACCTGACTCCACAGTGGAGACAACAGAGGAACCCCAAGAACCCTGTCTGCAGTGGAAAGGAAGCTTCAGGTTGTGGCCTACGCTCCAGACAAGGACTTAAGATGCGGCACCGAGTGGAGAGGAATCCTGAGAAGCCCCTCGCAACTCGCATGGACACTGGCCTTTCCTGAGGCCTCCTGAGGGAGTCCCTGAGGTCCCCGTCGTAACTCGAAGAACCTGCCGCAACTCGAGAAAAACCAGGAGGTTCTCCCTTCCAGGCGAGATGACGCCCTTTTCCATTGTAGGGTCTTGAGGGAAACCACACTTTCCCTTTTGAATCTCGGAAGCGTCCTTCAAACGCTTGCTGCATGTTGAGACGTTCCCCGATATATCTGTCTCCACTCAAGTAGAACAATGAAGGTCCCTGCACAACACAAGAGGATCCCAATTCTCCCCTCTTCAGTGTGAGATGAGGGTTCCTTTCCCTGCTTCGTCGAGACATGATTCCTGGCCTTTCTGTCACATATCACGAGGAGGTGCACTCCACAGGAAACTTGAGAGGAACTACAGAGTTCGGGTCAACAAACCAAAAGACTCCCAAAAGTCTCAGTCGAATCCATATGAACGTGATTTCCCTGCAGTTCCTCGAATGGCACCCCGTGTATTGAATGACACCACGCTGGAACGTGTGACAGCCCTGTGGGAAGGCCTCATGGGAAAGCCTCAGAATCCTGTGTCAACTCGATGGGAAGCCTCACACTGCTACTACAGCTGGGGAGGAAAGCGGACTAACATATCTCCACACGGGACAAGGCATGACTCCCCTGTGGAGACTCCAGAGGAACCTTAAGAACCATGTCAGCACTGGAGAGGAAACTTCAGGTTACGGCCTCCGCTCCTGACAAAGACTTAGGACGCAGCACCGAATGGAGAAGACACCCACAAGTCCCCTTGCAACTCGGAGAGACACTAGCTTTTCCTGAGGCCTCATGAGTGGGTCCCTGAGTTCTTTGTCATAACTCAAGAAGACCCTGCCGCAACTCGAGAAAAACAAGGAGGTCCTCCCCTCTAGGCGAGATGAGGCCCTTTTCCGCTGCCGTGTCTCGACGGAAATCACACCTTCCCTCTTAAACCTCGAAAGCGTCCTTCACACCCTTGCTGCAAGTCAAGAACTTCTATGACATATCCGTCTCCACTCGAGCGATACAATGAAGGCCTCTCCACAACTCAAGAGGAGCCCCGTTTCCCTCCCCTCAGTGCAAGTTGAGGTTTTCTTTCCCTGCTTCGACGAGACATGATGCCAGGTGTTTCCTTCGGATCTCAAGTGGAGGCCACTCTACAGGAAAGTCGAGAGGAACTCCAGGGGTCGTGCAACCATTCCGAAAGACCACCATATGACTCATTCCACTCCAGGTGAAGCTGATTTCCCTGCACTGCCTCGAATGTTACCCAGAGTATTGACTCACACCATGGTGGTCCCTCTGAATTCCCTGTGGGAAAGCCTTGAGGGAAGGCACAGATCCGTGTGTCAACTTGATGGGAAGCTTGACTCTGGTGCTACAGCTGGGAAGGAAATCGGACGTGCATGTCTTCACTCGAGACGACGCTTGATTCCCCTGTGGAGACTCCAGAGGAACCCCAAGAACCCTGTCTGCACTGGAGAGGAAACTTCAGGTTGTGGCCTACGCTCCAGACAAGGACTTAAGATGTGGCACCGACGGGAGAGGAATCCCGAGAAGCCCCTCGCAATTCGCATGAACCCTGGCCTTTCCTGAGGCCTCCTGAGCGGGTCCATGAGGTCCCCGTTGTAACTCGAGAGGAAAGAGCCGCAAATCGAGAAAAGCCAGGAAGTTCTCCCCTCCGGGCGAGATGAGGCCCTTTTCCACTGCAGGGTCTCGAGGGAAATCACACCTTCCTTCTTGAAACTCGGAAGCGTCTTTCAAAGGCTTGCTGCAAGTTAAGACGTTCCCCGACATATTTGTCTCCACTCGAGTAGAACAACGAAGGTCCCTGCAAAACTCAAGAGGATCGCCATTCTCCCCTCCTCAGTCTGAGACGAGGGTTCCTTTCCCTGCTTCGTCGAGAAATGATTCCTGCCTTTCTGTCGCATCTCAAGAGGAGCCGTTCTCCACAGGAAACTCGAGAGGAACTCCAGGGGTCTGGTCACCAATCCAAAAGATGCGCAAAAGTCTCAGTCGAATCCATATGGATGTGATTTCCTTGCAGTGCCTCGAATGTCACTCCGTGTATCGACTGACACCACGGTGGATCATGTGAGAGCCCTGTGGGAAGGCTTCATGGGAAAGCCTCAGATTCCTGTGTCAACTCGATGGGAAGCCTAACACTGCTACTACAGCTCGGGAGGAATGCGGACTAGCATGTCTCCACACAAGACAAGGCCTGACTCCCCTGTGGAGACTCCAGAGGAACCTCAAGAACCATGTCAGCACTGGAGAGGAAACCTCAGGGTCCGGCTTTTGCTCCTGAAAAACACTTAGGAAGCACACCGAATGGAGAGGAATCCCACGAGTCCCATCGCAACTCAGAGAGGCTGGTCTTTCCTGAGGCCTCATTAATGGGTCCCAGAGGTTTCCATCGTAACTCGAGAGGAACCTGCCACAACTCGAGTAAAACCGGGAGGTTTTCCTCTCCAGGCGAGATGAGGCCCTTTTCGCTGGGGTGTCTCTATGGAAATAACATCTTCCCTCTTGAACCTCGAATGCGTCCTTCACACCCTTTCTGCAAGTCAAGAATTTCTCTGATATATCCGCCTCCACTCGAGTGAAACAGTGAGGGTCGCTCCAGAACTGAAGAGGAGCCCCGTTTCCCTCTCCTCAATGTGAGATGATGTTTTCGTTCCCTGCTGCGACGAGACATGATTCGTGGTGTTCCTTTTGCATCTCAAGTGGAGGCCTTCTCTACAGGAATGTCGAGAGGAACTCCAGGGCTCGAGCAACCATTCTGAAAGACCATGAAATGACTCATTCTACCCCAGCTAAAGCTGATTTCCCTGCACTGCCTCGAATGTTACCCAGAGTATCGACTCATACCATGGTGGCCCCTGTGACACCCCTGTGGGAAAGCCTTGAGGGAAGGCACAGATCCGTGTGTCAACTCGATGGGAAGCCTGACTCTGCTGCTACAGCTGGGGAGGAAAGTGGACGTGCATGTCTCCACTCGAGACGAGGCCTGACTCCCCTGTGGAGACTCCAGAGGAACCCCAGGAACCCTGTCTGCAGTGGAAAGGAAGCTTCAGGTTGAGGCCTACGCTCCAGAGAAGGACTTAACATGCAGCATCGACTGGAGAGGAATTCTGAGAAGCCCCTCGCAACTCACATGGACACTGGCCTTTCCTGAGGCCTTCTGAGGGAGTCCCTGAGGTCCCCGTCGTAACTCGAAAAACCTGCCGCAACTCGAGAAAAACCAGGAGGTTCTCCCTTCCAGGCGAGATGACGCCCTTTTCCGTTGTAGGGTCTTGAGGGAAACCACATTTTCCCTTTTCAATCTCGGAAGTGTCCTTCAAACGCTTGCTGCAAGTTAAGATGTTCCCCGATATACCTGTCTCCACTTGAGTAGAACAATGAAGGTCCCTGCACAACACAAGAGGACCCCCATTCTTCCCTCCTTAGTTTGAGATGAGGGTTCCTTTCCCTACTTCGTCGAGACATGATTCCTGGCCTTTCCGTCACATATCAAGAGGAGGTGCACTCCACAGGAAACTCGAGAGGAACTCCAGAGGTCGGGTCACCAAACCAAAAGACTCCCAAAAGTCTCAGTCGAATCCATATGAACGTGATTTCCCTGCAGTTCCTCGAATGGCACCCCGTGTATTGAATGACACCACGCTGGAACGTGTGACAGCCCTGTGGGAAGGCCTCATGGGAAAGCCTCAGAATCCTGTGTCAACTCGATGAGAAGCCTCACACTGCTACTGCAGCTGGGGAGGAAAGCGGACTAACCTGTCTCCACACAAGACAAGGCCTGACTCCCCTGTGGAGACTCCAGAGGAACCTCAAGAACCATGTCAGCACTGGAGAGGAACCTTCAGGTTACGGCCTCCACTCCTGACAAAGACTTAGGACGCAGCACCGAATGGAGAAGCAACCCACGAGTCCCCTTGCAACTCGGAGAGACACTAGCCTTTCATGAGGCTTCATGTGTGGGTCCCTGAAGTCTCCATCGTAAATCGAGAGGAACCTGCCACAACATAAAAAAAAAGGAGGTTCTCCCCTCCTGATGAGATGTGGTCCTTTTCCGCTGCCGTGTCTCGACGGAAATCACACCTTCCTTCTTGAACCTCGAAAGCGTCCTTCACACCCTTGGTGCAAGTCCGGAACTTCTATGCCATATCTGTCTCCACTTGAGCGACACAACGAAGGTTTCTCCACAACTCAAGAGGAGCACCGTTTCCCTCCCCTCAGTGCGAGTTGAGGTTTTCTTTCCCTGCTTCGACGAGACATGATGTCTGGTGTTTCCTTCGCATCTCAAGTGGAGGCCACTCTACAGGAAAGTCGAGAGGAACTCCAGGGGTCGTGCAGCCATTCGGAAGGACCACCATATGACTCATTCCACTCCAGGTGAAGCTGATTTCCCTGAACTGCCTCGAATGTTACCCAGAGTATCGACTCACACCATGGTGGCCCCTGTGAATTCCCTGTGGGAAAGCCTTGAGGGAAGGCACAGATCCGTGTTTCGACTCGACGGGAAGCCTGACTCTGGTGCTACAGCTGGGAAGGAAATCAGACGTGCATGTCTCCACTCGAGACGACGCTTGATTCCCCTGTGGAGACTCCAGAGGAACCCCAAGAACCCTGTCTGCACTGGAGAGGAAACTTCAGGTTGTGGCCTACGCTCCAGACAAGGACTTAAGATGCGGCACCGAGTGGAGAGGAATCCCGAGAAACCCCTCGCAACTCGCATGGACACTGGCCTTTTCTGAAGCCTCCTGAGGGAGTCCCTGAGGTCCCCGTCATAACTCGAAGAACCTGCAGCAACTCGAGAAAAACCAGGAGGTTCTCCCTTCCAGGGGAGATGACGCTCTTTTCCATTGTAGGGTCTCGAGGGAAACCACACTTTCCCTTTTGAATCTCGGAAGCGTCCTTCAAACGCTTGCTGCAAGTTGAGATGTTCCCCGATATATCTGTCTCCACTCGAGTAGAACAATGAAGGTCCCTGCACAACACAAGAGGATCCACATTCTCCCCTCCTCAGTGTGAGATGAGGGTTCCTTTCCCTGCTTCGTCGAGACATGATTTCTGGCCTTCCCGTCGCATATCGAATCCATATGAACGTGATTTCCCTGCAGTTCCTTGAATGTCACCCCATGTATTGAATGAGACCACGCTGGAACGTGTGACAGCCCTGTGGGAAGACCTCGTGGGAAAGCCTCAGAATCCTGTGTCAACTCCCTCACACTGCTACTGCAGCTGGGGAGGAAAACGGACTAACATGTCTCCACACAAGACAAGGCCTGACTCCCCTGTGGAGACTTCAGAGGAACCTCAAGAACCATGTCAGCACTGGAGAGGAAACTTCAGGTTACAGGCTCCGCTCCAGACAAAGACTTAGGACGCAGCACCGAATGGAGAAGAAACCCACGAGTCCCCTCGCAACTCGGAGAGACACTAGCCTTTCATGAGGCCTCATGTGTGGGTCCCTGAAGTCTCCATCGTAAATTGAGAGGAACCTGCCACAACATTAAAAAAATGGAGGTTCTCCCCTCCTGATGAGATGTGGTCCTTTTCCGCTGCCGTGTCTTGACGGAAATCACGCCTTCCCTCTTGAACCTCGAAAGCGTCCTTCACACCCTTGGTGCAAGTCAGGAACTTCTATGCCATATCCGTCTCCACTCGAGTGAAACAATGAAGGTCTCTCCACAACTCAAGAGGAGCCCCGTTTCCCTCCCCTCAGTGCGAGTTGAGGTTTTCTTTCCCTGCTTCGACGAGACATGATGCCTGGTGTTTCCTTCGCATCTCAAGTGGAGGCCACTCTACAGGAAAGTCGAGAGGAACTCCAGGGGTCGTGCAGCCATTCGGAAGGACCACCATATGACTCATTCCACTCCAGGTGAAGCTGATTTCCCTCCACTGCCTCGAATGTTACCCAGAGTATCGACTCACACCATGGTGGCCCCTGTGAATTCCCTGTGGGAAAGCCTTGAGGGAAGGCACAGATCCGTGTGTCGACTCGATGGGAAGCCTAACTCTGGTGCTACAGCTGGGAAGGAAATCGGACGTGCATGTCTCCACTCGAGACGACGCTTGATTCCCCTGTGGAGACTCCAGAGGAACCCCAAGAACCCTGTCTGCACTCGAGAGGAAACTTCAGGTTGAGGCCTACCCTCCAGAAAAGGACTTAAGATGCGGTACTGACTGGAGAGCAATCCCGAGAAGCCCTTCGCAACTTGCATGGACACTGGCCTTTCCCGAGGCCTCCTGAGTGGGTCCCTGAGGTCCCTGTCGTAACTTGAGAGGAATCTGCCTAAACTTGAGAAAAACCAGGGGGTTCTCCCCTCCAGGCGAGATGAGGCTTTTTTCCGCTACAGAGTCTCAAGGGAAACCACACCTTCCCACTTGAACCTCGAAAGTGTCGTTCAAACACTTGAGGCTAGTCAAAAAGTTCCCTGACATATCTGTCTCCACTCGAGTAGAACAACGAAGGTCCCTGCACAATTCAGGAGGATCCCCATTTTCCCCTCTTCAGTGTGAGAGGAGGGTTCCTTTAACTGCTTCGTCGAGAAATGATTCCTGCCTTCCCATCGCATCTCAAGAGGAGGTGCTCTCCACAGGATACTCGAGAGGAACTCCAGGGGTCGGGCCAGCGAACCAAAAGAGGAGCAGAAGTCTCAGTCGAATCCAGATGAACATGATTATCCTGCAGTGCCTCGAATGTCACCCCGTGTATCGACTCAAACCACGGTGGCACGTGCGACAGCTCTGTGGAAAAGCCTCATCGGAAAGCTTCAGATCCTAGAACCCTGTCTGCACTGGAGAGGAAACTTCAGGTTGTGGCCTACGCTCCAGACAAGGACTTAAGATGCGGCACCGAGTGGAGAGGAATCCCGAGAAACCCCTCGCAACTCGCATGGACACTGGCCTTTTCTGAAGCCTCCTGAGGGAGTCCCTGAGGTCCCCGTCATAACTCGAAGAACCTGCAGCAACTCGAGAAAAACCAGGAGGTTCTCCCTTCCAGGGGAGATGACGCTCTTTTCCATTGTAGGGTCTCGAGGGAAACCACACTTTCCCTTTTGAATCTCGGAAGCGTCCTTCAAACGCTTGCTGCAAGTTGAGATGTTCCCCGATATATCTGTCTCCACTCGAGTAGAACAATGAAGGTCCCTGCACAACACAAGAGGATCCACATTCTCCCCTCCTCAGTGTGAGATGAGGGTTCCTTTCCCTGCTTCGTCGAGACATGATTTCTGGCCTTCCCGTCGCATATCGAATCCATATGAACGTGATTTCCCTGCAGTTCCTTGAATGTCACCCCATGTATTGAATGAGACCACGCTGGAACGTGTGACAGCCCTGTGGGAAGACCTCGTGGGAAAGCCTCAGAATCCTGTGTCAACTCCCTCACACTGCTACTGCAGCTGGGGAGGAAAACGGACTAACATGTCTCCACACAAGACAAGGCCTGACTCCCCTGTGGAGACTTCAGAGGAACCTCAAGAATACAAGGCCTGACTCCCCTGTGGAGACTCCAGAGGAACCTCAAGAACCATGTCAGCACTGGAGAGGAAA
Organism: Oreotragus oreotragus; assembly: GCA_006410675.1. Taxonomy (NCBI): domain Eukaryota; kingdom Metazoa; phylum Chordata; class Mammalia; order Artiodactyla; family Bovidae; genus Oreotragus; species Oreotragus oreotragus. Next base: position 90,223 of record SJYX01005125.1, read on the forward strand.
CCTCAGGGTCCGGCTTTTGCTCCTGAAAAACACTTAGGAAGCACACCGAATGGAGAGGAATCCCACGAGTCCCATCGCAACTCAGAGAGGCTGGTCTTTCCTGAGGCCTCATTAATGGGTCCCAGAGGTTTCCATCGTAACTCGAGAGGAACCTGCCACAACTCGAGTAAAACCGGGAGGTTTTCCTCTCCAGGCGAGATGAGGCCCTTTTCGCTGGGGTGTCTCTATGGAAATAACATCTTCCCTCTTGAACCTCGAATGCGTCCTTCACACCCTTTCTGCAAGTCAAGAATTTCTCTGATATATCCGCCTCCACTCGAGTGAAACAGTGAGGGTCGCTCCAGAACTGAAGAGGAGCCCCGTTTCCCTCTCCTCAATGTGAGATGATGTTTTCGTTCCCTGCTGCGACGAGACATGATTCGTGGTGTTCCTTTTGCATCTCAAGTGGAGGCCTTCTCTACAGGAATGTCGAGAGGAACTCCAGGGCTCGAGCAACCATTCTGAAAGACCATGAAATGACTCATTCTACCCCAGCTAAAGCTGATTTCCCTGCACTGCCTCGAATGTTACCCAGAGTATCGACTCATACCATGGTGGCCCCTGTGACACCCCTGTGGGAAAGCCTTGAGGGAAGGCACAGATCCGTGTGTCAACTCGATGGGAAGCCTGACTCTGCTGCTACAGCTGGGGAGGAAAGTGGACGTGCATGTCTCCACTCGAGACGAGGCCTGACTCCCCTGTGGAGACTCCAGAGGAACCCCAGGAACCCTGTCTGCAGTGGAAAGGAAGCTTCAGGTTGAGGCCTACGCTCCAGAGAAGGACTTAACATGCAGCATCGACTGGAGAGGAATTCTGAGAAGCCCCTCGCAACTCACATGGACACTGGCCTTTCCTGAGGCCTTCTGAGGGAGTCCCTGAGGTCCCCGTCGTAACTCGAAAAACCTGCCGCAACTCGAGAAAAACCAGGAGGTTCTCCCTTCCAGGCGAGATGACGCCCTTTTCCGTTGTAGGGTCTTGAGGGAAACCACATTTTCCCTTTTCAATCTCGGAAGTGTCCTTCAAACGCTTGCTGCAAGTTAAGATGTTCCCCGATATACCTGTCTCCACTTGAGTAGAACAATGAAGGTCCCTGCACAACACAAGAGGACCCCCATTCTTCCCTCCTTAGTTTGAGATGAGGGTTCCTTTCCCTACTTCGTCGAGACATGATTCCTGGCCTTTCCGTCACATATCAAGAGGAGGTGCACTCCACAGGAAACTCGAGAGGAACTCCAGAGGTCGGGTCACCAAACCAAAAGACTCCCAAAAGTCTCAGTCGAATCCATATGAACGTGATTTCCCTGCAGTTCCTCGAATGGCACCCCGTGTATTGAATGACACCACGCTGGAACGTGTGACAGCCCTGTGGGAAGGCCTCATGGGAAAGCCTCAGAATCCTGTGTCAACTCGATGAGAAGCCTCACACTGCTACTGCAGCTGGGGAGGAAAGCGGACTAACCTGTCTCCACACAAGACAAGGCCTGACTCCCCTGTGGAGACTCCAGAGGAACCTCAAGAACCATGTCAGCACTGGAGAGGAACCTTCAGGTTACGGCCTCCACTCCTGACAAAGACTTAGGACGCAGCACCGAATGGAGAAGCAACCCACGAGTCCCCTTGCAACTCGGAGAGACACTAGCCTTTCATGAGGCTTCATGTGTGGGTCCCTGAAGTCTCCATCGTAAATCGAGAGGAACCTGCCACAACATAAAAAAAAAGGAGGTTCTCCCCTCCTGATGAGATGTGGTCCTTTTCCGCTGCCGTGTCTCGACGGAAATCACACCTTCCTTCTTGAACCTCGAAAGCGTCCTTCACACCCTTGGTGCAAGTCCGGAACTTCTATGCCATATCTGTCTCCACTTGAGCGACACAACGAAGGTTTCTCCACAACTCAAGAGGAGCACCGTTTCCCTCCCCTCAGTGCGAGTTGAGGTTTTCTTTCCCTGCTTCGACGAGACATGATGTCTGGTGTTTCCTTCGCATCTCAAGTGGAGGCCACTCTACAGGAAAGTCGAGAGGAACTCCAGGGGTCGTGCAGCCATTCGGAAGGACCACCATATGACTCATTCCACTCCAGGTGAAGCTGATTTCCCTGAACTGCCTCGAATGTTACCCAGAGTATCGACTCACACCATGGTGGCCCCTGTGAATTCCCTGTGGGAAAGCCTTGAGGGAAGGCACAGATCCGTGTTTCGACTCGACGGGAAGCCTGACTCTGGTGCTACAGCTGGGAAGGAAATCAGACGTGCATGTCTCCACTCGAGACGACGCTTGATTCCCCTGTGGAGACTCCAGAGGAACCCCAAGAACCCTGTCTGCACTGGAGAGGAAACTTCAGGTTGTGGCCTACGCTCCAGACAAGGACTTAAGATGCGGCACCGAGTGGAGAGGAATCCCGAGAAACCCCTCGCAACTCGCATGGACACTGGCCTTTTCTGAAGCCTCCTGAGGGAGTCCCTGAGGTCCCCGTCATAACTCGAAGAACCTGCAGCAACTCGAGAAAAACCAGGAGGTTCTCCCTTCCAGGGGAGATGACGCTCTTTTCCATTGTAGGGTCTCGAGGGAAACCACACTTTCCCTTTTGAATCTCGGAAGCGTCCTTCAAACGCTTGCTGCAAGTTGAGATGTTCCCCGATATATCTGTCTCCACTCGAGTAGAACAATGAAGGTCCCTGCACAACACAAGAGGATCCACATTCTCCCCTCCTCAGTGTGAGATGAGGGTTCCTTTCCCTGCTTCGTCGAGACATGATTTCTGGCCTTCCCGTCGCATATCGAATCCATATGAACGTGATTTCCCTGCAGTTCCTTGAATGTCACCCCATGTATTGAATGAGACCACGCTGGAACGTGTGACAGCCCTGTGGGAAGACCTCGTGGGAAAGCCTCAGAATCCTGTGTCAACTCCCTCACACTGCTACTGCAGCTGGGGAGGAAAACGGACTAACATGTCTCCACACAAGACAAGGCCTGACTCCCCTGTGGAGACTTCAGAGGAACCTCAAGAAACATGTCAGCACTGGAGAGGAAACTTCAGGTTACAGGCTCCGCTCCAGACAAAGACTTAGGACGCAGCACCGAATGGAGAAGAAACCCACGAGTCCCCTCGCAACTCGGAGAGACACTAGCCTTTCATGAGGCCTCATGTGTGGGTCCCTGAAGTCTCCATCGTAAATTGAGAGGAACCTGCCACAACATTAAAAAAATGGAGGTTCTCCCCTCCTGATGAGATGTGGTCCTTTTCCGCTGCCGTGTCTTGACGGAAATCACGCCTTCCCTCTTGAACCTCGAAAGCGTCCTTCACACCCTTGGTGCAAGTCAGGAACTTCTATGCCATATCCGTCTCCACTCGAGTGAAACAATGAAGGTCTCTCCACAACTCAAGAGGAGCCCCGTTTCCCTCCCCTCAGTGCGAGTTGAGGTTTTCTTTCCCTGCTTCGACGAGACATGATGCCTGGTGTTTCCTTCGCATCTCAAGTGGAGGCCACTCTACAGGAAAGTCGAGAGGAACTCCAGGGGTCGTGCAGCCATTCGGAAGGACCACCATATGACTCATTCCACTCCAGGTGAAGCTGATTTCCCTCCACTGCCTCGAATGTTACCCAGAGTATCGACTCACACCATGGTGGCCCCTGTGAATTCCCTGTGGGAAAGCCTTGAGGGAAGGCACAGATCCGTGTGTCGACTCGATGGGAAGCCTAACTCTGGTGCTACAGCTGGGAAGGAAATCGGACGTGCATGTCTCCACTCGAGACGACGCTTGATTCCCCTGTGGAGACTCCAGAGGAACCCCAAGAACCCTGTCTGCACTCGAGAGGAAACTTCAGGTTGAGGCCTACCCTCCAGAAAAGGACTTAAGATGCGGTACTGACTGGAGAGCAATCCCGAGAAGCCCTTCGCAACTTGCATGGACACTGGCCTTTCCCGAGGCCTCCTGAGTGGGTCCCTGAGGTCCCTGTCGTAACTTGAGAGGAATCTGCCTAAACTTGAGAAAAACCAGGGGGTTCTCCCCTCCAGGCGAGATGAGGCTTTTTTCCGCTACAGAGTCTCAAGGGAAACCACACCTTCCCACTTGAACCTCGAAAGTGTCGTTCAAACACTTGAGGCTAGTCAAAAAGTTCCCTGACATATCTGTCTCCACTCGAGTAGAACAACGAAGGTCCCTGCACAATTCAGGAGGATCCCCATTTTCCCCTCTTCAGTGTGAGAGGAGGGTTCCTTTAACTGCTTCGTCGAGAAATGATTCCTGCCTTCCCATCGCATCTCAAGAGGAGGTGCTCTCCACAGGATACTCGAGAGGAACTCCAGGGGTCGGGCCAGCGAACCAAAAGAGGAGCAGAAGTCTCAGTCGAATCCAGATGAACATGATTATCCTGCAGTGCCTCGAATGTCACCCCGTGTATCGACTCAAACCACGGTGGCACGTGCGACAGCTCTGTGGAAAAGCCTCATCGGAAAGCTTCAGATCCCTGTTTCAACTCGATTGGAAGACTCACACTGCTACTAGAGCTCGGGAGGAAAACGCACTAGCATGTCTCCAAATGAGACAAGTCCTGGCTCCCCTGTGGAGTCTCCAGAGGTACCTCAAGACCACGTCAGCCCTGGAGAGGAAACCTCAGGTTGTGGCCTCCGCTCTTGACAAAGATTTAGGACGCAGCAACGAATGGAGAGGAATCCCATGAGTCCCCTTGCAACTCGAAGAGACACTCGCCTTTGCTGGGGCCTCCTGAGCGGGTCGCTGAGGTCCCCGTTGTAACTCAAAAGAAACCTACTGCAACTCGAGAAAAACCAGGAGGCTCTCCCCTCCAGGAGAGATGAGGCCTTTTTCCGCTGCAGGGTCTTGAGGGAAATCACACCTTCCCTCTTGAACCTCGGAAGCCTCCTTCAAACGCTTGCTGCAAGTTAAGTAGTTCCCCGACATATCTGTCTCCACTTGAGTAGAACAATGAAGGTCCCTGCACAACACAAGAGGATCCCCATTCTCCCCTAGGCAGTGTGAGACGAGGGTCCTTTTCCTTGCTTCGTCGAGAAATGATTCCTGGCCTTCCTGTCACATCTCAAGAGGAGGCGCTCTCCACAGGAAACTCGAGAGGAACTCCAGGGATCGGGCCACCAAACCAAAAGAGGCGCAAAATCTCAGTCGAATTCAGATGAACGTGATTTCCCTGCAGTGCCTCGAATGTCACACCATGTTTCGACTGACACCACGGTGGCACGTGGGACAGCCCTCTGGGAAAGCCTCGTGGGAAAGCCTCGTAGGAAAGCCTCAGAACCCTTTGTCAACTCGATGCGAAGCCTCATACTGCTACTACAGCTCAGAAGGAAAGCTGACTAGCTTGTCTCCACACGAAACAAAGCCTGACTCCCCTGTGGAGACTCCAGAGGAACCTCATGAACCATATCAGCAACGAAGATGAAACCTCAGGTTCCAGTCTTCGCTCCTGACAAACACTTAGGAAGCAGCAACGAATGGAGGGGAATCCCATGAGTCCCCTCGCAACTCGGAGAGACACTGGCCTTTTCTGAGATCTCATGAGTGGGTCTAGAGGTCTCCTCGTAACTTGAGAGGAACCTGCTGCAACTCGAGAAAAACCAGGAGGTTCTGTCCTCCAGGCCAGATGAGGCCGTTTTCCGCTGCGGTGTCTCGACGGAAATCACACCTTCCCTCTTGAACCTCGAAAGTGTCCTTCACACCCTTGCTGCAAGTCAAGAAGTTCTCCGATATATCCGTCTCCACTCGAGCGAAACAGCGACGGTCCCTCCACAACCCAAGAGGAACCCCGTTTCACCTTTGTCAATGTGAGATGAAGTTTTCTTTCCCCTGCTTCGAGGAGACATGATGCCTGGCGTTCCCTTCACATCTCAAGTGGAGGCCTTCTCTACAGGAAAGTCGAGAGGAACTCCAGGGGTCGTGCAACCATTCTGAAAGACCACTATATGACTCATTCCACTCCAGCTGAGGCTGATTTCCCTGCACTGCCTCGAATGTTACCCAGAGTATCGACTCACACCACAGTGGCCCCTGTGACAGCCCAGTGGGAAAGACTTGAGGGAAGGCACAGATCCCTGTGTCAACTCGCCTGGAAGCCTGACTGCTTCTACAGCTGGGGAGGAAAATGGACGTGCATGTCTCCACTCGAGACAAGGCCTGACTCCCCTGTGTAGACTGCAGAGGAACCCCAAGATCCCTGTCTGCAGTGGAGAGGAAACTTCAGGTTGCGGCCTACGGTTCAGACAAGGAGTTAAGATTCGGCACCGACTGGAGAGGAATCCCGAGAAGCCCCTCGCCACTTGCATGGACACTGGCCTTTCCTGAGGCCTCCTGAGCGGGTCTGTGAGGTCCCCATCATAACTCGAGAGGAAACTGCCGCAACTCGAGAAAAACCAGGAGATTCTCCCCTCCAGGCGAGATGAGGCCTTTTTCCACTCCAGGGTCTCAAGGGAAATCACACCCCCACTCTTGAACCTTGGAAGCATCGATCAAATACTTGAGGCTAGTCAAAAAGTTCCCCGATATATCTGTCTCCACTCAAGTAGAACAAAGAAGGTCCCTGCACAATTCAAGAGGATCCCCATTCTCCCCTCTTCAGTGTGAGATGAGGGTTCCTTTCCCTGATTCGTAGAGAAATGATTCGTGCCTTCCCGTCGCATCTCAAAAGGAGGCGCTCTCCACAGGAAACTCGAGAGGAACTCCAGGGGTCAGGCCACCGAACCAAAAGAGGAGCAAAAGTCTCAGTCGAATCCAGATATACGTGATTACCCTGCAGTGCCTCGAATGTCACCCCTTGTATCGACTCACACCACAGTGGCACGTGCGACACCTCTGTGGGAAAGCCACATTGGAAAGCCTCAGATCCCTGTGTCAACTCGACTGGAAGACTCACACTGCTACTAGAGCTCGGGAGGAAAATGGACTAGCATGTCTCCACAAGAGACAAGGCCTGATTCCCCTGTGGAGACTACAGAGGAACCTCAAGGAGACTACAGAGGAACCTCAAGAACCACGTCAGCACTGGACATTTAGCCTAAGTTTGCAGCCTCCGCTCCTGACAAAGACTTAGGAAGCAGCACCGAATGGAGAGGAATCCCACGAGTCCCCTCGCAACTCGGAGAGACACTGGCCTTTCCTGAGGCCTCATGAGTGGGTCCCAGGAGTGAGTCCCAGAGGTCTCCATCATAACTCGAGGGGAACCTGCTGCAACTCGAGAAAAACCAAGAGGTTCTGCCCTCCAAGCCAGATGAGGCCCTTTTCCGCTGCGGTGTCTTGACGAAAATCACACCACTCCTCTTGAACCTCGAAAGCGTCTTTCACACCCTTCCTGCAAGTCAAGAAGTTCTCTGACATATCCATCTCCACTCGAGTGAAACAGCGAGGGTCCCTCCACAACTTAAGACGAGCCCCGTTTTCCTCTCCTCAATGCGAGATGATGTTTTCTTTCCCTGCTTCGACGAGACATGATGCCTGGTGTTCCTTTCGCATCTCAAGTGGAGGCATTCTCTACAGGAAAGTCGAGAGGAACTCCAGGGGTCGTGCAACCATTCCGAAAGACCACGAAATGACTCATTCTACTTCAGCTAAAGCTGATTTCCCTGCGCTGCCTCGAATGTTACCCAGAGTATCGACTCACACCATGGTGGCCCCTGTGACAGCCCTGTGGAATGCCTTGAGGGAAAGCACATATCCCTGTGTCAACTCGACGGGAAGCTTGACTCTGCTACTACAGCCGAGGAGGAAAGCGGATGTGCATGTCTCCACTCGAGACGAGGCCTGACTCCCTTGTGGAGACTCCAGAGGAACCCCAAGAATGCTGTCTGCACTGGAGAGGAAACCTCAGATTCCGACCTTATCTCCTGACAAACTCTTTGGAAGCAGCACCGAATGAAGATGAATCCCACGAGTCCCCTCGCAACTCAGAGAGACACTGGCCTTCTCTGATGCCTCATGAGTGGGTCCCAGAAGTCTCCATCATAACTCGAGAGGAATCTGCTGCAACTCGAGAAAAACCAGGAGGTTCTGCCCTCCAAGCCAGATGAGGCCCTTTTCCACTGCAGTGTCTCGACGGAAATCACACCTTCCCTCTTGAACCTCGAAAGCGTCCTTCACACCCTTGCTACAAGTCAAGAAGTTCTCCAATATATCCGTCTCCACTCGAGTGAAACAGCGAGGGTCCCTCTACAACTCAAGACGAGCTACGTTTCCCTCTCCTCAATGCGAGATGACGTTTTCTTTCACTGCTTCGACGAGACATGATTCCTCGTGTTCCTTTCACATTTCAAGGGGAGGCCTTCTCTGCAGGAAAGCCGGGAGGAACTCCAGGGTCGTGCAACCATTCTGAAAGACCACGAAATAACTCATTCTACTCCAGCTAAAGCTGATTTCCCTGCACGGCCTCGAATGATACCCAGAGTATCGACTCACATCACGGTGGCCCCTGTGAGAGCCCTGTGGGTCAGGCTAGTGCGAAAGCCTCAGATCCCTGTGTCAACTCGATGGGAAGACTCGCACTGCTACTACAGCTCGGGAGGAAAGCGGACTAGCATGTCTCTACACGAGACAATGCCTGAATCCCCTGTAGAGACTCCAGAGGATCCTTAAGAACCATGTCAGCACTGGAGAGGGAACCTCAGGTTCTGGCTTTCGCTCCTGACCAACAGTTAGGAAGCAACACCGAAAGGAGAGGAATCCCACGAGTCCCCTCGCAAGTCGGAGAGACACTGGCCTTTCCTGAGGCCCCATGAGTGAGTCCCAGAGGTCTCTATCGTAACTCAAGAGGAACGTGCTGCAACTCGAGAAAAACCAGGAGGTTCTGCCCTCCAAGCCAGATGAGGCCCTTTTCCGCTGCCGTGTCTCGACGGAAATCACACCTTCCCTCTTGAACCTCGAAAGCGTCCTTCACACCCTTGCTACAAGTCAAGAAGTTCTCCAATATATCCGTCTCCACTCGAGTGAAACAGCGAGGGTCCCTCTACAACTCAAGACGAGCTACGTTTCCCTCTCCTCAATGCGAGATGACGTTTTCTTTCACTGCTTCGACGAGACATGATTCCTCGTGTTCCTTTCACATTTCAAGGGGAGGCCTTCTCTGCAGGAAAGCCGGGAGGAACTCCAGGGTCGTGCAACCATTCTGAAAGACCACGAAATAACTCATTCTACTCCAGCTAAAGCTGATTTCCCTGCACTGCCTCGAATGATACCCAGAGTATCGACTCACATCACGGTGGCCCCTGTGAGAGCCCTGTGGGTCAGGCTAGTGCGAAAGCCTCAGATCCCTGTGTCAACTCGATGGGAAGACTCGCACTGCTACTACAGCTCGGGAGGAAAGCGGACTAGCATGTCTCTACACGAGACAATGCCTGAATCCCCTGTAGAGACTCCAGAGGATCCTTAAGAACCATGTCAGCACTGGAGAGGGAACCTCAGGTTCTGGCTTTCGCTCCTGACCAACAGTTAGGAAGCAACACCGAAAGGAGAGGAATCCCACGAGTCCCCTCGCAAGTCGGAGAGACACTGGCCTTTCCTGAGGCCCCATGAGTGAGTCCCAGAGGTCTCTATCGTAACTCAAGAGGAACGTGCTGCAACTCGAGAAAAACCAGGAGGTTCTGCCCTCCAAGCCAGATGAGGCCCTTTTCCGCTGCCGTGTCTCGACGGAAATCACACCTTCCCTCTTGAACCTCGAAAGCGTCCTTCACACCCTTGCTACAAGTCAAGAAGTTCTCCGATATATCCGTCTCCACTCGAGCGAACAGCGAGGGTCTCTTCAACTCAAGACGAGCCCCGTTTCCCTCTCCTCAATGCGAGATGACAGTTTCTTTCCCTGCTTCGACGAGACATGATTCCTGGTGTTCCTTTCACATTTCAAGTGAAGGCCTTCTCTAGAGGAAATGTCGAGAGGAACTCCAGGGGTCATGCAACCATTCAGAAAGACCACAAAATGACTCATTCTACTCTAGCTAAAGCTGATTTCATTGCACTGCCTCGAATGTTACCAAGAGTATCGACTCATATCACGGTGGCCCCTGTGAGAGCCCTGTGGGAAATGCTCGTGTGAAAGCCTCAGATCCCTGTGTCAACTCGATGTGAAGCCTCACACTGATACTACCGCTCAGGAGGAAAGCGAATTAACATGTCTCCACACGAGACAAGACCTGATTCCCCTGTGGAGACTTCAGAACAACCTCAAGAACCATGTCAGCACTGGAGAGTAAAACTTAGGTTCCAACCTTCGCTCCTGACAAACACTTAGGAAGCAGCAGCGAAAGGAGAGGAATCCCATGAGTCCCCTTGCAACTCGGAGAGACACTGGCCTTTCCTGAGGCCTCATGAGTGGATCCCTAAATTCTCCATCGTAACTTGACAGGAACATGCCACAACTCGACAAAAACAAGGAGGTTCTGCCCTCCAGGCGAGATGAGGCCGTTTTCCGTTGCGGTGTCTCCACAGAAATCACACCTTCCCTCTTGAATCTTGAAAGCGTCCTTCACACCTTTGCTGCAAGTCAAGTTCTCTGATATATCCGTCTCCACTCGAGCGAAACAGCGAGGGTCCCTCCACAACTCAAGAGGTGCCCTATTTCCCTCTCCTCAATGCGAGATGAAGTTTTCTTTCCCTGCTTCGACGAGACATGATACCTGGCGTTCCCATCGCATCTCAAGTGGAGGCCTTCTCTACAGGAAAGTCGAGAGGAACTCCAAGCGTCGTGCAACCATTCAGAAAGACCACCATATGACTCACTCCACTCCAGCTGAAGCTGATTTCCCTGCACTGCCTAGAATGTTACCCAGAGTATCGACTCACACCATTGTGGCCCCTGTGACAGCCTTGTGGGAAAGCCTTGAGGGAAGGCACAGATCCCTGTGTCAATTCGACGGGACACCTGACTGCTGCTACAGCTGGGGAGGAAAGCGGACGTGCATGTCTCCACTCGAGATGAGGCCTGACTCTCCTCTGGAGACTCCAGAGGAACCCCAAGAACCCTGTCTTCAGAGGAGAGAAAACTTCAGGTTGCGGCCTATGCTCTAGACAAGGACTTATGATGCGGCACCGATTGGAGAGGAATCCCGAGAAGCCTCTCGCAATTCGCATGGACACTGGGCTTTCCTGAGGCTTCCTGACTGGGTCCCTGAGGTCCCCTTCATAACTCGAGAGGAACCTGCCGCAACTCGAGAAAAACAAGGAGGTTCTGCCCTCCAGGCGAGATGAGGCCGTTTTCCGTTGCGGTGTCTCCACAGAAATCACACCTTCCCTCTTGAATCTTGAAAGCGTCCTTCACACCTTTGCTGCAAGTCAAGTTCTCTGATATATCCGTCTCCACTCGAGCGAAACAGCGAGGGTCCCTCCACAACTCAAGAGGTGCCCTATTTCCCTCTCCTCAATGCGAGATGAAGTTTTCTTTCCCTGCTTCGACGAGACATGATACCTGGCGTTCCCATCGCATCTCAAGTGGAGGCCTTCTCTACAGGAAAGTCGAGAGGAACTCCAAGCGTCGTGCAACCATTCAGAAAGACCACCATATGACTCACTCCACTCCAGCTGAAGCTGATTTCCCTGCACTGCCTAGAATGTTACCCAGAGTATCGACTCACACCATTGTGGCCCCTGTGACAGCCTTGTGGGAAAGCCTTGAGGGAAGGCACAGATCCCTGTGTCAATTCGACGGGACACCTGACTGCTGCTACAGCTGGGGAGGAAAGCGGACGTGCATGTCTCCACTCGAGATGAGGCCTGACTCTCCTCTGGAGACTCCAGAGGAACCCCAAGAACCCTGTCTTCAGAGGAGAGAAAACTTCAGGTTGCGGCCTATGCTCTAGACAAGGACTTATGATGCGGCACCGATTGGAGAGGAATCCCGAGAAGCCTCTCGCAATTCGCATGGACACTGGGCTTTCCTGAGGCTTCCTGACTGGGTCCCTGAGGTCCCCTTCATAACTCGAGAGGAACCTGCTGCAACTCGAGAAAAACAAGGAGGTTCTCCCTTCCAGGCCAGATGAGGCCGTTTTCCCCTGTTGGGTCTCGAGGGAATTCACATCTTCCCTCTTGAACCTCGGAAGCGTCCTTCAAAGGCTTGCTGCAAATTAAGACTTTCTCAAACATATCTGTCTCCACTCGAGTAGAACAACGAAGGTCCCTGCACAACTCAAGAGGATCCCCATTCTCCGTTCATCAGTGTGAGACGAGGGTTCCTTTACCTGCTTCGTGGAAACATGATTCCTGGCCTTCCCGTCGCATCTCAAGAGGAGGCACTCTCCACAGGAAACTTGAGAGGAACTCCAGGGTTGGGCCACCAAACCAAAAGATGTGCAAAATTCTCAGTTGAATCCATATGAACGTGATTTCCCTGCAGTGCCTCGAATGTCACCCCGTTTATCGACTCATACAATGGTGACACCTGTGACAGCTCTGTGGGAAAGTCTCGTGGGAAAGCCTCAGATCCCTGTGTCAACTCGATGGCAGGCCTCACACTTCAACTACAGCTTTGGAGGAAANCCCGTTTATCGACTCATACCATGGTGACACCTGTGACAGCTCTGTGGGAAAGTCTCGTGGGAAAGCCTCAGATCCCTGTGTCAACTCGATGGCAGGCCTCACACTTCAACTACAGCTTTGGAGGAAAGCGAACTAGCATTTCTCCACGCGATACACACCCTGAGTCCCCTGTGGAGACTCCAGAGGAACCTCAATAACCATGTCAGCACTGGAGAGGAAATCTCACTTTCCGGCTTTCACTCCTGACAAACACTTAGGAAGCATCACCGAATGGAGAGGAATCCCACGAGTCCCCATGCAACCCGGAGAGACACTGAACTTCCCTGAGGCCTCATGAATTGGTCCCAGAGGTCTCCATTGTAACTCGAGAGGAACCTGCCACAACTCGAGAAAGACCAGGAGGTTCTGCCCTCCAAGCGAGATGAGGCCATTTTCCGCTGCGGTGTCTTGACGGAAATCACACCTTCCCTTTTGAACCTCGAAGGCGTCCTTCAAACCTTTGCTGCAAGTCAAGAAGTTCTCCGACATATCCGTCTCCCCTCGAGCGAAACAGCGAGGGTCCCTCCACAACTCAAGAAGAGCCCCGTTTCCCTCTCCTCAATGCGAGATGATATTTTCTTTCCCTGCTTTGACGAGACATGATGCCTGGTGTTCCATTCGCATCTCAAGTGGAGGCCTTGTCTACAGGAAAGTCGAGAGGAACTCCAGGGGTCGTGCAACCATTCTGAAAGATCACCATATGACGCATTCCACTCCAGCTGAAGCTGATTTCTCTGCACTGCCTAAAATACTACCCAGATTATTGATGCACACAATGGCCCCTGTGACAGCCCTGTGGGAAAGCCTTAAGGGAAGGCACAGATTCCTGTGTCAACTCGACGTGAAGCCTGACTCTGCTGCAACACCTGGGGAAGAAAGTGGACGTCCATGTCTTCACTAGATACGATGCCTGACTCCACTATGGAGAGTCCAGAGGAACCACAAGAACGTGGTCTGCCGTGGAGAGGAAACTTCAGCTTGAGACCTACGCTCCAGACAAGGACTTAAGACGCAGCCCCGACTGGAGAGGAATCCCGAGAAGCCCCTCACAACTCGCATGGACACTGGCCTTTCCTGAGGCCTCCTGAGCGGGTCCCTGAGGTCCCCGTCGTAACTCCAGGGGAACCAGCTGCAACTCGAGAAAAACCTGGAGGTTCTCTCCTCCAGGCGAGATGAGGCCTTTTTGTGCTGCAGTGTCTCAAGTGAAATCACACCTTCCCTCTTGAACCTCGGAACTGTTGTTCAAACACTTGAGGCTAGTTAAAATTACCCCAGCATATCTCTCTCCACTCGAGTAGAACAACGAAGGTCCCTGCACAACTCAAGAGGATCCCCATTCTCCCATCTTCAGTGTGAGACGAGGGTTCCTTTCCCTGCTTCATGGAGAAAGGATTCCTGCTTCCCCATCGCATCTCAAGAGGAAGCGCTCTCCACAGGAAACTCGAGAGGAACTCCAGGGGTCGGGCCACCAACCCAAAAGACGGGCAAATGTCTCAGTCGAATCCAAATGAACGTGATTACCCTGCAGTGCCTCGAATGTCACCCCGTGTATCAACTCACACCACGGTGGCACGTGTGAGAGCTTGGTGGGAAAGCCGCGTGGGAAATCCTCAGTTCCCTGTTTCAACTCGATGGGAAGACTCACACTGCTACTACAGCTCAGGAGGAAAACGGACTAGCATGTATCCACACGAGACAAGGCCTGGCACCTTGTGGAGTCTCCAGAGGAACCTCAAGGACCATGTCAGCACTGGAGAGGAAACCTCAGGAGCGGCCTCAGCTCCAGACAAAGACTTAGGACGCAGCAACGAATGCAGAGGAATCTCACAAGTCCCCTCTCAACTTGGAGACACTGGCCTTTCCTGAGGCCTCATGAGTGGGTCCCTGAGGTCTCCATCGTAACTCCAGAGGAACCTACCGCAACTTGATAAAAACAGGAGGTTCTCTCCTGCAGGCCAGATGAGGACATTTTCCACTGGGGTGACTCGACGGAAATCACACCTTCCCTCTTGACACTCGAAAGCTTCATTCACACTCTTGCTGCAAGTCAAGAAGTTCTCTGACTTATCCATCTCCACTCGAGCGAAACAAGAGCCTCCCATCAAAACTCAAGAGGAGCCCCATTTACCTCTCCTCAATGCGAGATGAGGGTTTCTTTCCCTGCTTCAATGAGACACGATTCCTGGTGTTCCTTTCGCATCTCAAGTGGAGGCCTTCTCTACAGGAAGGACGAGATGAAGTCTAGGGGCCATACAATCATTCCAAAAGACCACGAAATGACTCATTCTACTCCAGCTAAAGCTGATTTCCCTGCACTGCTTCGAATGTTACTGAGAGTATCGACTCACACCATGGTGGCCCCTGTGACAGCCCTGTGGGAAAGCCTTGAGGGAAGGCACAGATCCCAGNGCCATACAATCATTCCAAAAGACCACGAAATGACTCATTCTACTCCAGCTAAAGCTGATTTCCCTGCACTGCTTCGAATGTTACTGAGAGTATCGACTCACACCATGGTGGCCCCTGTGACAGCCCTGTGGGAAAGCCTTGAGGGAAGGCACAGATCCCAGTGTCAACTCGACTGGAAGCTTGACTATGCTGCTACAGCTGGGGAGGAAACCGGACGTGCATGTCTCCACTCGAGACGAGGCCTGACTCCCCTGTGGAGACTCTAGAGGAACCCCAAGGACCCTATCTGCACTGGAGAGGAAACTTCAGGTTGCGGCCTTCGGTTCAGACAAGGACTTAAGATGCGGCACCGACTGCAGAGGAGTCCCAAGAAGCCCCTGGCAACTCGCATGAACCCTGGCCTTTCCTGAGGCCTGCTGAGCGGGTCCCTGACGTCCCCGTCATAACTCGAGTGAAACCTGCCGCAATTCAAGAAAAACAAGGAGGTTCTCCCCTTCAGGAGAGATGAGGCCCTTTTCCGCTGCAGGGTCTTGAGGGAAATCACATTTTTCCTCTTGAACCTAGGAAGCGTCCTTCAAACGCTTGCTGCAAGTTAAGACATTCACTGATATATCTGTCTCTTCTCGAGTAGAACAACGAAGATCCCTGCACAACTCGAGAGAATCTCCATTCTCCCCTCCTCAGTGTGAGACGAGGGTTCCTTTCCTAGTTTCGTTGAGAAACGATTCCTGGCCTTCCCGTCGCATCTCAAGATGAGGCGCTCTCCACAGGAAACTCGAGAGGAACTCCAGGGGTCGGGCCACCAAACCAAAAGACGGGCAAATGTCTCAGTCGAATCCAAATGAACGTGATTACCCTGCAGTGCCTCGAATGTCACCCCGTGAATTGACTGACACCACNCTCAAGATGAGGCGCTCTCCACAGGAAACTCGAGAGGAACTCCAGGGGTCGGGCCACCAAACCAAAAGACGGGCAAATGTCTCAGTCGAATCCAAATGAACGTGATTACCCTGCAGTGCCTCGAATGTCACCCCGTGAATTGACTGACACCACGGTGGCACGTGTGACAGCCCTGTGGGAAAGCCTCGTAAAAAAGCCTCTGATCCCTGTGTCAACTCGATGGGAACCCTCACACTGCCTCTATAGCTCGGGAGGAAAGCGGACTAGCATGTCTCCACACGAGACAAGGCCTGACTCCCCTGTAGACTCCAGAGGAACCTCAAGAACCATGTCAGTACAGGAGAGGAAACCTCAGGTTCCGGCCTTCACTACTTACAAACACTTAGGAAGCAGCACCGAATGGAGAGGATTCCATGAGTACCTTCACAAGTCAGAGAGACATTGGCCTTTTCTGAGGCCTCATGAGGGGTCCCAGAGTTCTCCATCATAACTCGAGAGGAACTTGCCGCAACTCGAGAAAAACCAGGAGGTTCTGCCCTCCAGGCGAGATGAGGCCCTTTTCCACTCCAGGGTCTCAAGGGAAATCACACCTTTCCTCTTGAACCTTGGAAGCGTCGTTCAAACACTTGAGACTAGTCAAAAAGTTCCCCGATGTATCTGTCTCCACTCGAGGAGAACAACGAAGGTCCCTGCACAACTCAAGAGGATCCCCATTCTCCCCTCTTCAGTGTCAGAAGAGGTTTCCTTTCCCTGATTTGTCGAGAATGATTCCTGCCTTCCCGTCGCATCTCAAGAGAAGGGGCTTTCCACAGGAAACTCGAGAGGAACGCCAGGGGTCGGGCCACCAAACCAAAAGAGGCGCAAAATCTCAGTCGAATCCAGATGAATGTGATTACCCTGCAGTGCCTCGAATGTCACCCCGAATATCTATTCACACCACGGTGTCACTTGTGAGAGCTCTGTGGGAAAGCCTCGTGGGAAAGCCTCAGATCGCTGTGTCAACTTAATGGGAAGCCTCACACTGCTACTACAGCTCGGGAGGAAAATGGACTAGCATGTCTCCACACGAGACAAGGCCTGGCTCCCCTTTGGAGTCTCCAGAGGTACCTCAAGAACCACGTCAGCACTGGAGAGGAAAACTAAGGTTGCGGACTCCGCTCCTGACAAAGACTTTGGACGCAGCAACGAATGGAGAGGAATAGCAAGAGTCCACTCGCAACTCGGAGAGACACTGGCCTTTCCTGAGGCCTCATGAGTGGGTCCCTGAGGTCTCCATTGTAACTCGAGAGGAACCTGCTGCAATTCGAGAAAAACCAGGAGGTTCTCCCCTCCAGGTGAGATGAGGACATTTTCCGCTGTGGTGTCTCGACGGAAATTACACCTTCCCTCTTGAACCTCGAAGGCGTCTTTCACACCCTTGCTGCAAGTCAAGATGTTCTCTAACATATCCGTCTCCACGTGAGCGAAACAGCAAGGGCCCCTCTACAGCTCAAGAGGAGCCCCGTTTCCCTCTCCTCAATGCAAGGTGAAGTTTTCNATGTGTATAAGAGACAGCTCTTGAACCTCGAAGGCGTCTTTCACACCCTTGCTGCAAGTCAAGATGTTCTCTAACATATCCGTCTCCACGTGAGCGAAACAGCAAGGGCCCCTCTACAGCTCAAGAGGAGCCCCGTTTCCCTCTCCTCAATGCAAGGTGAAGTTTTCTTTCCCTGCTATGACGAGACATGATGCCTGGTGTTCCCTTCGCCTCTCAAGTTGATGCCTTCTCTACAGGAAATTCGAGGTGAACTCCAGGGGTCGTGCAACCATTCTGAAAGACCACCATATGACTCATTCCACTCCAGATGAAGCTGATTTCCCTGCACTGCCTCGAATGTTACCCAGAGTATCGACTCACACCATGGTAGCCCCTGTGACAGCCTGTGGGAAAGCCTTGAGTGAAGGCACAGATCCCTGTGTCAACTCAACGGGAAGCCTCACACTGCTACGACAGGTCGAGAGGAAAATGGACTAGCATGTCTCCACACGAGACAAGGCCTGGCTCGCCTGTGGAGTCTCCAGAGGAACCTAAAGAACCACGTCAGCACTGGAGAGGAAACCTCAGGTTGTGGCCTCTGTTCCTGACAAAGACTTAGGACGCAGCAATGAATGGAGAGGAATCCCACGAGTCCCCTCACAACTCAGAGAGACACTGGCCTTCCCTGAGGCCTCATGAGTGGATTCCTGAAGTCTCCATCGTAACTCGAGAGGAAGCTGCCACAACCCGAGAAAAGCCAGGAGGTTCTACCCTCCAGGCGAGATGAACACATTTTCTGCTGCGGTGTCTCAATGGAAATCAAACCTTCCCTGTTGAAACTCAAAAGTGTCTTTCACAGCCTGGCTGCAAGTCAAGAAGTTCTCTGACATAGCCATCTCCAGTTGAGCGAAACAAGAGGGTCCCTCCAAAACTCAAGAGGAGCCCCGTTTCCCTCTCCACAATGTGAGATGACGGTTTCTTTCCCTGCTTGGGCAAGACATGATTCCTGGTGTTCCTTTTGCATCCACGTGGAGGCCTTCTCTACAGGAAAGTCAAGATGAACTCCAGGAGTCGTTCAGTCATTCCAAAAGACCACGATATGATTCATTATACTCCAGCTAAAACTGATTTCCCTGCACAGCCTCGAATGTTACCCAGAGTATCGACTCACACCATGGTGGCCCCTGTGACAGCCCTGTGGGAAAGCCTTGAGGGTAGGCACAGATCCCTCTGTCAACTCGACGGTAAACCTCACTCTGCTACTACAGCTCGGGAGGAAATCAGACAAGCATGTCTCCACACGAGACAAGGCCTGGCTCTCCTGTGGAGTCACCAGGGGAACCTCATGAACCACGTCAGGACTGCAGAGGAAACCTCAGGTTGCGGCCTACGCTCCTGACAAAGACGTAGGATGCAGCAACGAATGCACAGGAATCCCACGAGTCCCCTCGCAACTCGGAGAGACACTGGCCTTCCCTGAGGCCTCATGAGTGAGTGGGTCCCAGAGGTCTCCATCGTAACTCGAGAGGAACCTGCTGCAACTCGAGAAAAACCAGGAGGTTCTCCCCTCCAGGCAAGATGAGGATATTTTCTGCTGCGGTGTCTTGACGGAAATCACACCTTCCCTCTTGAAACTTGAAAGCGCCTTTCACACCGTTGCTGCAAGTCAAGAAGTTCTCTGACATATCCGTCTCCACTGGACCAAAACAAGAGGGTCCCTCCAAAACTCAAGAGGAGCCCCGTTTCCCTCTCCTCAAGGCGACATAAGGGGATCTTTACCTTCTTCGACGAGACATGATTCCTGGTGTTCCTTTCCCGTCTCATGTGGAGGCCTTCTGTACAGGAAAGTCGAGATGAACTTCAGGGGTCGTGTAACCATTCCAAAAGACCACGAAATGACTCATCCTACTCCAGCTAAAGCTGATTTCCCTGCACTGCCTCAAATGTTATCCAGTGTATGGATTCACAACCTGCTGCCACTGTGACAGCCCTGTGGGAAAGCCTTGACGGAAGGCACAGATCCCTGTGTCAACTCGAGGGGAAGCCAGACTCTGCTGCCACAGCTGGCGAGGAAAGCGGACGTGTATATCTCCACTTGAGACGACGCCTGACTCCCCTGTGGAGAGTCCAGAGGAACCCCAACAACGATGTCTGAACTGGAGAGGAAATTTCAGGTTGCGGCCTATGCTCCAGACAAGGACTTAAGATGCAGCACCAATTGGAGAGTAATCCCGGGAAGCTCCTCGCAACTCGCATGAACCCTGGCCTTTCCTGAGGCCTCGTGAGTGGGTCGCTTAGGTCCCCATCGTAACTCGAGCAGAACCTGCCGCAACTCGAGAAAAACCAGGAGTTTCTCCCCTCCAGGCGAGATGAGGCCCTTTTCTGCTGCATTGTATCAAGGGAAATCACACCTTTCCTCTTGAACCTCGGAAACGTCCTTCAAATTCTTGCTGCAAGTTAAGACGTTTCCCGACATATCTGTCTCCACTCGAGTAGAACAACGATGGTCCCTGCACAACTCAAGAGGATCCCCATTCTCCCCTCCTCAGTGTGAGACAAGGGTTCCTTACCCTTCTTCGCCGAGAAATGATTCCTGCCCTTCCCGTCACATCTCAAGAGGAGACGCTCTCCACAGGAAACTCGAGAGGAACTCCAGGGGTCGGGCCACCAAATGAAGAGATGCACAAAAGTCTCAGTCGAATCCATATGAACGTGATTTCCCTGCAGTGCAACGAATGTCACCCCGTGTATCGACTGACAGCACGGTGGCACATGTGACAGCCCTGTGGGAAAGCCTCGTGGGAAAGCCTCAGATCCCTGTGTCAAATTGATGGGAAGCCTCCCACTGCTACTACAGCTCGGGAGGAAAGCGGACTAGCATGTCTCCACATGAGACAAGGCCTGACTCCCATATAGAGACTCCAGAGGAACCTCAAGAACCATTTCAGCACTGTAGAGGAAACCTCAGGGTCCGGCATTTGCTCCTGAAAAACACTTAGAAGCAGCACCGAAATGAGACGAATGCCATGAGTCCCCTCGCAACTCGGAGAGACACTGGCCTCTCCTGAGGCCTCATGAGTGGGTCCCAGAGGTCTCCATCGTAACTCGAGAGGAACCTGCTGCAACTTGAGAGAAACCAGGAGGTTCTGCCCTCCAGGCAAGGTCAGGCTCTTTTCCTCTGCTGTGTCTTGACGGAAATCACACCTTCCTTCTTGAACCTCGAAAGCGTCCTTCACACCCTTGCTTCAAGTCAATAAGTTCTCTGACTTATCCATCTCCACTCGAGCGAAACAGCGAGGGTCCCTCCACAACTCAAGAGGAGCCCCGTCTCCCTTTCCTCAATGCGAGATGAAGTTTTCTTTCCTGCTTCGATGAGACATGATGCCTGGCGTTCCCTTCGTATGTCAAGTGGAGGCCTTCTCTACAGGAATGTTGAGAGGAACTCCAGGATTCATGCAACCATTCTGAAACACAACCATATGACTCATTCCACTTGAGCTGAAGCTGATTTCCCTCCACTGCCTCGAATGTTACCCAGAGTATCTACTCATCCTCCAGGCGAGATGAGGACATTTTACGTTGAGGTGTCTCGGTGAAAATCACACCTTCATTCTTGAACCTCGAAAGCGTCTTTCACACCCTTGAGATGTGTATAAGAGACAGTGTGGAGGCCTTCTGTACAGGAAAGTCGAGATGAACTTCAGGGGTCGTGTAACCATTCCAAAAGACCACGAAATGACTCATCCTACTCCAGCTAAAGCTGATTTCCCTGCACTGCCTCAAATGTTATCCAGTGTATGGATTCACAACCTGCTGCCACTGTGACAGCCCTGTGGGAAAGCCTTGACGGAAGGCACAGATCCCTGTGTCAACTCGAGGGGAAGCCAGACTCTGCTGCCACAGCTGGCGAGGAAAGCGGACGTGTATATCTCCACTTGAGACGAGGCCTGACTCCCCTGTGGAGAGTCCAGAGGAACCCCAACAACGATGTCTGAACTGGAGAGGAAATTTCAGGTTGCGGCCTATGCTCCAGACAAGGACTTAAGATGCAGCACCAATTGGAGAGTAATCCCGGGAAGCTCCTCGCAACTCGCATGAACCCTGGCCTTTCCTGAGGCCTCGTGAGTGGGTCGCTTAGGTCCCCATCGTAACTCGAGCAGAACCTGCCGCAACTCGAGAAAAACCAGGAGTTTCTCCCCTCCAGGCGAGATGAGGCCCTTTTCTGCTGCATTGTATCAAGGGAAATCACACCTTTCCTCTTGAACCTCGGAAACGTCCTTCAAATTCTTGCTGCAAGTTAAGACGTTTCCCGACATATCTGTCTCCACTCGAGTAGAACAACGATGGTCCCTGCACAACTCAAGAGGATCCCCATTCTCCCCTCCTCAGTGTGAGACAAGGGTTCCTTACCCTTCTTCGCCGAGAAATGATTCCTGCCCTTCCCGTCACATCTCAAGAGGAGACGCTCTCCACAGGAAACTCGAGAGGAACTCCAGGGGTCGGGCCACCAAATGAAGAGATGCACAAAAGTCTCAGTCGAATCCATATGAACGTGATTTCCCTGCAGTGCAACGAATGTCACCCCGTGTATCGACTGACAGCACGGTGGCACATGTGACAGCCCTGTGGGAAAGCCTCGTGGGAAAGCCTCAGATCCCTGTGTCAAATTGATGGGAAGCCTCCCACTGCTACTACAGCTCGGGAGGAAAGCGGACTAGCATGTCTCCACATGAGACAAGGCCTGACTCCCATATAGAGACTCCAGAGGAACCTCAAGAACCATTTCAGCACTGTAGAGGAAACCTCAGGGTCCGGCATTTGCTCCTGAAAAACACTTAGAAGCAGCACCGAAATGAGACGAATGCCATGAGTCCCCTCGCAACTCGGAGAGACACTGGCCTCTCCTGAGGCCTCATGAGTGGGTCCCAGAGGTCTCCATCGTAACTCGAGAGGAACCTGCTGCAACTTGAGAGAAACCAGGAGGTTCTGCCCTCCAGGCAAGGTCAGGCTCTTTTCCTCTGCTGTGTCTTGACGGAAATCACACCTTCCTTCTTGAACCTCGAAAGCGTCCTTCACACCCTTGCTTCAAGTCAATAAGTTCTCTGACTTATCCATCTCCACTCGAGCGAAACAGCGAGGGTCCCTCCACAACTCAAGAGGAGCCCCGTCTCCCTTTCCTCAATGCGAGATGAAGTTTTCTTTCCTGCTTCGATGAGACATGATGCCTGGCGTTCCCTTCGTATGTCAAGTGGAGGCCTTCTCTACAGGAATGTTGAGAGGAACTCCAGGATTCATGCAACCATTCTGAAACACAACCATATGACTCATTCCACTTGAGCTGAAGCTGATTTCCCTCCACTGCCTCGAATGTTACCCAGAGTATCTACTCACAACATGGTGGCCTCTGTGACAGACCTGTGGGAAAGCCTTGAGGAAAGGCACAGATCCCTTTGTCAACTCGACGGGAAACATGACTCTGCTGCTACAGCTGGGGAGGAAAGCGGACGTGCATGTCTTCACTCGAGACGAGGCTTGACTCTCCTGTGGAGACTCCAGAGGAACCCCAAGAACCCTGTCTGCACTGGGGTGGAACCTTCAGGTTTCGGCCTACAGTCCAGACAAAGACTTGAGATGCGGCACTGACTGGAGAGGAATCCCCAGAAGCTCCTTGCAACTCGCATGGACCCTGGCCTTTCCTGAGGCCTCCTGAGCAGGTTCCTGAGGTCTCCATCTTAACTCGAGAGGAACCTGCCACAACTAGACAAAAACCATGAGGTTCTGCCCTCCAGGAGAGATGAGGCCCTTTTCTGCTGAGGTGTCTCGACGGAATTCACACCTTCCCTCTTGAACCTCGGAAGCATCCTTCAAACACTTGAGGCTAGTCCAAAAGTTCCCCGAGATATCTGTCTCCACTCGAGTAGAACAACGAAGGTCCCTGCACAACTCAAGAGTATTCCCATTCTCCCGTCTTCAGTGTGAGACGAGGGTTCCTTTCCCTGATTCGTCAAGAAATGATTTCTGCCTTCCCGTCGCCTCTCAAGAGGAGGCACTCTCCACAGGAAATTCGAGAGGATCTCCTGGGATTGGGACACCAAACCAAAAGAGGCGCAAAAGTCTCAGTCGAATCCAGATGAACGTGATTACCCTGCAGTGCCTCGAATGTCACCCCGTGTATCAACTCACACCACGGTGGCAAGTGTGACAGCTCCGTGAGAAAGCCTTGTGGGAAAGCCTCAAATCCCTGTGTCAACTCGATGGGAAGCCTCACACTGCTACTACAGCTCGGGAGGAAAATGGACTAGCATGTCTCCACACGAGACAAGGCCTGGCTCCCCTGTGGAGTCTCCAGGGGACCCTCAAGAACCACGTCAGCACTGGAGAGGAAACCTCAGGTTGCGGCCTCCACTCCTGACAAAGATTTACGTTCGGCACCGACTGGAGAGGAATCCCGAAAAACCCCTGGCAACTTACACCAACCCTGGCCTTTCCTGAGTCCTCATGAGTGTGTCCTTGATGTCTCCATTGTAACTCGAGAGGAATCTGCCACAACTCGAGAAAAACCAGGAGATTCTCACCTCCAGGCGAGATGAGGACATTTTACGTTGAGGTGTCTCGGTGAAAATCACACCTTCATTCTTGAACCTCGAAAGCGTCTTTCACACCCTTGCTGCAAGTCAAGAAGTTCTCCGACATATCCATCTCCACTCGAGCGAAACAAGAGGGTTCCTCCAAAACTGAAGAGGAGCCACGTTTCCCTCTCCTCAATACGAGATGAGGGTTTCTTTTCCTGCTTCGGCGAGACATGATGCCTGGTGTTCCTTTCGCATCTCAAGTGGAGGCCTTCTCTACAGGAACATCGAGATGAACACCAGGAGTCGTGTGACCATTCCAAAAGACCACAAAATGACTCATTCTACTCCATCTAAAGCTAATTTCCCTGCACTGCCTCGAATGTTACCCAGAGTATCGACTCACACCATGGTGGCCCCTGTGACAGCCCTGTGGGAAAGCCTTGAGGGAAGGCACAGATCCCTGTGTCAACACGATGGAAAGCTTGACTCTGCTGCTACAGCTGGGGAGGAAAGCGGAAGTGCATGTCTCCCCTCGAGATGAGGCCTGACTCCCTTGTGAAGACTCTAGAGGAACCCCAAGAACCCTGTCTATACTGGAGAGGAAACTTCAGGTTGCGGCTTACGGTACAGACAAGGACTTAAGATGCGCACTGACTGGAGAGAAATCCCAAGAAGCCCCTCGCAACTCGCATGAATCCTGGCCTTTCCTGAGGCCTCCTGTCCGGGTCCCTAAGGTCCCCGTTGTAACTCGAGAGGAACCTGCTGCAACTCGAGTAAAAACCAGGAGGTTCTCCCCTCCAGGCGAGATGAGGCCCTTTTCCTCTGCAGGGTCTCGAGGGAAATCACACCTTCCCTCTTGAACCTCGCAAGCATCCTTCAAATGCTTGCTGCAAGTTAAGACGTTCCCCGACATATCTGTCTCCACTAGAGTAGAACAACAAAGGTCCCTGCACAACTCAAGAGGATCCCCA
The DNA here is from genome assembly GCA_006410675.1 of Oreotragus oreotragus. NCBI lineage: Eukaryota > Metazoa > Chordata > Mammalia > Artiodactyla > Bovidae > Oreotragus > Oreotragus oreotragus. Next base: position 115,153 of record SJYX01005125.1, read on the forward strand.
TTCTCCCCTCCTTAGTGTGAGACGAGGGTTCCTTTCCCTGCTTCGTCAAGAAATGATTCCTGGCCTTCCTGTCACATCTCAAGGGGAGGCACTCTCCACAGAAAACTCGAGAGGAATTCCAGGGCTCGGGCAACTGAACCAAAGAGGCGCAAAAGTCTCAGTCGAATCCATATGAACATGATTAACCTGCAGTGCGTCGAATATCACCCCATGTATCGACTCACGCCACGGTGGCATGTGTGACAGCCCTGTGGGAAAGCCTCGGGGGTAAGCCTCAGATCCCTGAGTCAGCTCGATGGGAAGCCTTACACTCCTACTAGAGCTCAGGAGGAAAGCGGGGAAGCCTTACACTCCTACTAGAGCTCAGGAGGAAAGCGGACTAGCATGTCTCCACATGAGACAAGGCCTGACTCCTCTGTGGAGGCTTCAGAGGGACGTCAAGAACCATGTCAGCACTGGAGAGGAAACCTCTGGTTCCGACCTTTGCTCTTGACAAACACTTAGTAAGCAGCACCGAACGGAGAGGAATCCACGAGTCCCCTCACAACTCGGAGAGACACTGGCCTTTCCTGAGGCCTCAGGAGTGGGTCCCAGAGGTCTCCATCATAACTCGCAAGGAACCTTCCTTAACCTGAGAAAACCCAGGAGGTTCTGCCCTCCAGGCGAGATGAGGCCCTTTTACGCTGAAGTGTCTAGACGGAAATCACACCTTCACTCTTGAACCTCGAAAGCGTCCTTCACACCCATGCTGTAAGTCAAGAAGTTCTCCGACATATCCGTCTCCACTCGAGATAAAGTGTGAGGGTCCTTCCACAACTCAAGTGGAGCCCAGTTTCCCTCTCCTCAATGCGAGATGATATTTTCTTTCCCTGCTTCGACGAGACATGATGCCTGGCGTTCCCTTCACACATCAGGTGGAGGCCTTCTCTACAGGAATGTCGAGAGGAACTCCAGGGTTGTGTAACCATTCCGAAAGACCACCATATGACTCATCCCACTACAGCTGAAGCTGATTTCCCTGCACTGCCTCGATGTTACCGAGAGTGTCAACCCACACCATGGTGGCCCCTGTGACAGCCCAGTGGGAAAGCTTTGAGTGAAGGCACAGATCTCTGTTTCAACTCTACGGGAAGCCTGACTCTGCTGCTACAGCTGGGGAGGAAAGTGGATGTGCATATATCGACTCGAGACAAGGCCTTACTCCACTGTGGAGACTCCAGAGGAACTGCAAGAACACTATCTGCACTGGAGAGGAAAATTTAGGTTGCAGTCTACGCTCCAGACAAGGACTCAAAATGTAGCACCGACTGGAGAGGAATACCGAGAAGCCCCTCGCAACTCGCATGAACCCTGGCCTTTCCTGAGGCCTCCTGAGCGGGTCCATGAGGTCCCCGTCAGTCTACGCTCCAGACAAGGACTCAAAATGTAGCACCGACTGGAGAGGAATACCGAGAAGCCCCTCGCAACTCGCATGAACCCTGGCCTTTCCTGAGGCCTCCTGAGCGGGTCCATGAGGTCCCCGTCGTAACTTGAGAGGAACCTGCCGCAACTCGAGAAAACCCAAGAAGTTCTCCCCTCCAGGCGAGATGAGGCCCTTTTCCGCTGCAGGGTCTCAAGGGAAATCACACCTTCCCTCTTGAACCTCGGAAGCATCCTTCAAACGCTTGCTGCAAATTAAGACGTTCCCCGACATATCTGTCTCCACTCGAGTAGAACAACGAAGGTCCCTGCACAACTCAAGAGGATCCCCATTCTCCCCTCCTCAGTGTGAGACGAGGGTTCCTTTCCCTGCTTCGTCGAGAAATGATTCCTAGCCTTTCCGTCGCATCTCAAGAGGAGGCGATCTCCACAGGTGACTTGAAAGGAACTCCAGGGATTGGGCCACCAAATCAAAAGACGCCCAAAATTCTCAGTCGAATCCATATGAACATGATTTCCTTGCAGTGCCTCGAATGTCATCCCGTGTATCAACTGAAACCACAGTGGCACATGTGACAGCCCTGTGGGAAAGCCTCTTGGGAAAGCCTCAGATCCCTGTGTCAACTCGATGGGAAGCCTCACAACTGCTACTACAGCTGCGGAGCAAAACAGACTAGCATGTCTCCACATGAGACAAGGCCTGACTTCCCTGTGGAGACTCCAGAGGAACCTCAAGAACCACGCAGCACTGGAGAGGAAATCTCAGGTTGCGGCCTCCTCTCCTGACAAAGACTTAGGACGCAGCGACGAATTGAGAGGAAACCCACGAATCCCCTTGCAACGCGGAGAGACACTGGCCTTTCCTGAGGCCTCATTAGTGGGTTCCTGAGGTCTCCATCGTAACTCGAGAGGAACGTGCCGCAACTCGAGAAAAACCATGAGGTTCTCTCCTCCAGGCGAGATGAGGACTTTTTCCGCTGTGGTGTCTCGACGGAAATCACACCTTCCCACTTCAAAGTAGAAAGCGTCTTTCACAAACTTGCTGCAAGTCAAGAAGTTCTCTGACATATCCTCTCCACTCGAGTGAAACAAGAGGGTCCCTTCAAAACTCAAGAGGAGCCCTGTTTCCCTCTCCTCAATGTGAGATGAGGATTTCTTTCCCTGCTTCAGCAAGACATGATTTCTGGTGTTCCTTTCGCATCTCAAGTGGAGGGCTTCTCTACAGGAAAGTTGAGATGAACTCCAGGGGTCGTGCAACCATTCCAAAAGACCACGAAACGACTCAGTCTACTCCAGCTAAAGCTGATTTCCCTGCACTGCCTCGAATGTTACACAGAGTATCGACTCACACCATGGTGGCCTCTGTGACATCCCTGTGGGAAAGCCTTGAGGGAAAGCACAGATCCCTGTGTCAACTCGACGGGAAGCTTGACTCTGCTGCTACAGCTGGGGAGGAAAGCGGACGTGCATGTCTCCACTCGAGACGAGGCCTAAATCCCCTCTGTAGATTCCAGAGGAACCCGAAGAACCCTGTCTGCAGTAGAGAGGAAACTTCAGGTTGTGGCCTAATGTCCAGACAAGGACTTAAGATGTGGCACCGACTGGAGAGGAATAACGAGACTCCCCTCGCAACTCGCATGAATCCTGGACTTTTCTGAGGCCTCCTCAGCGGTTCCCTGAATTCCCCGTTGTAACTCGAGCGGAACCTGCTGCAACTCGAGAAATACCAAGAGATTCTCCACTCCAGGCAAGATGAGGCCCTTTTCCGCTGCAGGGTCTCGAGGGACATCACACCTTTCCTCTGAACCTTGGAAGAGGTGTTCAAACACTTTTGGCTAGTCAAAAGTTCCCTGACATATCTGTCTCCACTCGAGTAGAACAACGAAAGTCCCTGCACAGCTCAAGAGGATCCCCATTCCCTCCTCTTCAGTGTGAGACGAGGGTTCCTTTCCCTGATTCGTCAAGAAATGATTCCTGCCTTCCTGTTCCATCTCAAGAGGAGGCGCTCTCCACAGGTGACTCGAGAGGAACTCCAGGGTTCTGGCCACCAAACCAAAAGAAGCACAAAAGTCTCAGTCGAATCCAGATGAACATGATTACCCTGAAGTTCCTCGAATGTCACCCCGTGTATCGAATCACACCACGGTGGCACGTGCGTCAGCTCTGTGGGAAAGCCTCGTGGGAAAGCCTCAGTTCCCTCTGTTTACTCGATGGGAAGCCTCACACTGCTACTACAGCTCGGGAGGAAAGCGGACTAACATGTCTCCACACGAGACAAGGCCTGGCTCCCCTGTGGAGTCTCCACAGGTACCTCAAGAACCACGTCAGCACTGGAGAGGAAACATCAGGTTGCGGTCTCCACTCCTGGCAAAGACTTTGGACGCAGCAACGAATGGAGAGGAAACCCACGAGTCTCCTCGCAACTCGGAGAGACACTGGCCTTTCCTGAGGCTTCATGAGTGGTTCCCTGAGGTCTCCATCGTAACTCGAGACGAACCTGTCTCAACTCGAGAAAACCAGGAGGTTCTTCCCTCCAGGCGAGATGAGGACATTTTCAGCTGCTGTGTCTCGACGCAAATGACACCTTCCCTCTTGAAACTCGAAAGCGTCTTTCACACCCTTGCTTCAAGTCAAGAAGTTCTCTGACATATCCGTCTCCACTCGAGCGAAACAAGAAAGTCCCTCCAAAACTCAAGAGGAGCCCGTTTCCCTCTCCTCAATGCGAGATGAGGGTTTCTTTCCCTGCTTTGGCGAGACATGATTCCTGGTGTNTACAGCTGCGGAGCAAAACAGACTAGCATGTCTCCACATGAGACAAGGCCTGACTTCCCTGTGGAGACTCCAGAGGAACCTCAAGAACCACGCAGCACTGGAGAGGAAATCTCAGGTTGCGGCCTCCTCTCCTGACAAAGACTTAGGACGCAGCGACGAATTGAGAGGAAACCCACGAATCCCCTTGCAACGCGGAGAGACACTGGCCTTTCCTGAGGCCTCATTAGTGGGTTCCTGAGGTCTCCATCGTAACTCGAGAGGAACGTGCCGCAACTCGAGAAAAACCATGAGGTTCTCTCCTCCAGGCGAGATGAGGACTTTTTCCGCTGTGGTGTCTCGACGGAAATCACACCTTCCCACTTCAAAGTAGAAAGCGTCTTTCACAAACTTGCTGCAAGTCAAGAAGTTCTCTGACATATCCTCTCCACTCGAGTGAAACAAGAGGGTCCCTTCAAAACTCAAGAGGAGCCCTGTTTCCCTCTCCTCAATGTGAGATGAGGATTTCTTTCCCTGCTTCAGCAAGACATGATTTCTGGTGTTCCTTTCGCATCTCAAGTGGAGGGCTTCTCTACAGGAAAGTTGAGATGAACTCCAGGGGTCGTGCAACCATTCCAAAAGACCACGAAACGACTCAGTCTACTCCAGCTAAAGCTGATTTCCCTGCACTGCCTCGAATGTTACACAGAGTATCGACTCACACCATGGTGGCCTCTGTGACATCCCTGTGGGAAAGCCTTGAGGGAAAGCACAGATCCCTGTGTCAACTCGACGGGAAGCTTGACTCTGCTGCTACAGCTGGGGAGGAAAGCGGACGTGCATGTCTCCACTCGAGACGAGGCCTAAATCCCCTCTGTAGATTCCAGAGGAACCCGAAGAACCCTGTCTGCAGTAGAGAGGAAACTTCAGGTTGTGGCCTAATGTCCAGACAAGGACTTAAGATGTGGCACCGACTGGAGAGGAATAACGAGACTCCCCTCGCAACTCGCATGAATCCTGGACTTTTCTGAGGCCTCCTCAGCGGTTCCCTGAATTCCCCGTTGTAACTCGAGCGGAACCTGCTGCAACTCGAGAAATACCAAGAGATTCTCCACTCCAGGCAAGATGAGGCCCTTTTCCGCTGCAGGGTCTCGAGGGACATCACACCTTTCCTCTGAACCTTGGAAGAGGTGTTCAAACACTTTTGGCTAGTCAAAAGTTCCCTGACATATCTGTCTCCACTCGAGTAGAACAACGAAAGTCCCTGCACAGCTCAAGAGGATCCCCATTCCCTCCTCTTCAGTGTGAGACGAGGGTTCCTTTCCCTGATTCGTCAAGAAATGATTCCTGCCTTCCTGTTCCATCTCAAGAGGAGGCGCTCTCCACAGGTGACTCGAGAGGAACTCCAGGGTTCTGGCCACCAAACCAAAAGAAGCACAAAAGTCTCAGTCGAATCCAGATGAACATGATTACCCTGAAGTTCCTCGAATGTCACCCCGTGTATCGAATCACACCACGGTGGCACGTGCGTCAGCTCTGTGGGAAAGCCTCGTGGGAAAGCCTCAGTTCCCTCTGTTTACTCGATGGGAAGCCTCACACTGCTACTACAGCTCGGGAGGAAAGCGGACTAACATGTCTCCACACGAGACAAGGCCTGGCTCCCCTGTGGAGTCTCCACAGGTACCTCAAGAACCACGTCAGCACTGGAGAGGAAACATCAGGTTGCGGTCTCCACTCCTGGCAAAGACTTTGGACGCAGCAACGAATGGAGAGGAAACCCACGAGTCTCCTCGCAACTCGGAGAGACACTGGCCTTTCCTGAGGCTTCATGAGTGGTTCCCTGAGGTCTCCATCGTAACTCGAGACGAACCTGTCTCAACTCGAGAAAACCAGGAGGTTCTTCCCTCCAGGCGAGATGAGGACATTTTCAGCTGCTGTGTCTCGACGCAAATGACACCTTCCCTCTTGAAACTCGAAAGCGTCTTTCACACCCTTGCTTCAAGTCAAGAAGTTCTCTGACATATCCGTCTCCACTCGAGCGAAACAAGAAAGTCCCTCCAAAACTCAAGAGGAGCCCGTTTCCCTCTCCTCAATGCGAGATGAGGGTTTCTTTCCCTGCTTTGGCGAGACATGATTCCTGGTGTTCCTTTCGCATCTCAAATGGAGGCCTTCTCTACAGGAAAGTCGAGATGAACTCCAGGTGTCATGCAACCATTCCAAAAGACCACGAAATGACTCATTCAACTCCAGCTAAAGATGATTTCGCTGCACTGCCTCGAATGTTACCCAAAGTAGAGACTCACACGATGGTGGCCCCTGTGACAGCCCTGTGGGAAAGCCTTGAGTGAAGGCACAGGTCCCTTTGTCAACTCGATGGGAAGGTTGATTCAGCTCCTACAGCTGGGGAGGAAAGTGGACGTGCATATCTCCATTCAAGATGAGGCCTGACTCCCCTGTGGAGACTCCAGAGGAACCACAAGAATCCTCTCTGCACTGGAGAGGAAATTTCAGGTTGTGGCCTACGGTCCAGACAAGGACTTAAGATGTGGCACCGACAGGAGAGGAATCCTGAAAAGCCCCTCGCAACTCGCATGGACACTGGCCTTTCCTGAAGCCTCCTGAACGGGTTCCTGAGGTCCCCGTCGTAACTCGAGAGGAACCTGCTGCAACTCGAGAAAAACCAGGAGATTCTCCCCTCCAGGTGATATGAGGACATTTTCCGCTGCAGTGTCTCAACGGAAATCACACCTTCTCACTTAAAACTCAAAAGCGTCTTTCACACCCTTGCTGCAAGTCAAGAAGTTCTCCAACATATGCGTCTCCACTCGAGCGAAACAAGAGTGTTCCTCAAAACTAAAGAGGAGCCACTTTTCCCTCTCCTCAATGCGAGATGAGGGTTTCTTTCACTGCTTTGTTGAAACATGATTCCTGGTGTTTCTTTCGCATCTCAAGTGGAGGCCTTCTCTAAAGGAAACTCGAGATGAACTCCAGGGATCGTGCAACCATTCTGAAAGACCACCATTCCACTCCAGCTGAAGCTGATTTCCATAAACTGCCTCGAATTTTACCCAGAATATCGACTCACACCATTATGGCCCCTGTGACAGCCCTGTGGGAAAGCCTTGAGGGAAGGCACAGATCCCTGTGTCAACACGACGGGAAGCCTGACTCTGCTGCTACAGCTGGGGAGGAAAGCGGAAGTGCATGTCTCCACTCGAGATGAGGCCTGACTCCCCTGTGGACACTCTAGAGGAACCCCAAGAACCCTGTCTACACTGGAGAGGAAACTTCAGGTTGCGTCCTACGGTACAGACAAGGACTTAAGATGCCCACCAACTCTAGAGAAATCTGGAGAAGCCCCTTGCAACTCGCATGAATCCTGGCCTTTCTTGAGGCCTCCTGAGCGGGTCCCTGAGGTCCCCGTCGTAACTTGAGAGAAAAACCAGAAGGTTCTCCCCTCCAGGCGAGTTGAGGCCCTTTTCTGCTGCAGGGTCTCGAGTGAAATCACACCTTCCCTTTTGAACCTCGCAAGCGTCCTTCAAACGCTTACTGCAAGTGAAGACGTTCCCCGACATGTCTGTCTCCACTCGAGTAGAACAACGAAGGTCCCTGCACAACTCAAGACGATCCCCATTCTCCCCTCCTCAGTGTGAGACGAGGGTTTCTCTCCCTGCTTCGTCGAGAAATGATACCTAGCCTTTCCGTCGCATCTCAAGAGGAGGCGATCTCCACAGGTGACTCTAGAGGAACTCCAGGGGTCGGGTAACCAAACCAAAAGACGCGCAAAATTCTCAGTCGAATCCATATGAACGTGATTTCCCTGCAGTGCCTCGAATGTCATCCCGTGTATCGATTGACACCACGGTGGCACGTGTGACAGCCCTGTGGGAAAGCCTCGTGGGAAAGCCTCAGATCCCTGTGTCAACTCGATGGGAAGCCTCACACTGCTACTACAGCTGCGGAGCAAAACAGACTAGCATGTCTCCACACGAGACAAGGCCTGACTCCCCTGTGGAGACTCCAGAAGAACCTCAAGAACCACGCAGCACTGGAGAGGAAACCTCAGGTTTTGGCCTCCTCTCCTGACAAAGACTTAGGACGCAGCAACGAATTTAGAGGAAACCCACGGGTCCCCTCGGAACTCGGAGAGACAATGGCCTTTCCTGAGGCCTCATGAGTGGGTCCCTGAGGTCTCCATCGTAACTCGAGAGGAACCTGCTGCAACTCGAGAAAAACCATGAGGTTCTCCCCTCCAGGCGAGATGAGGACATTTTCCGCTGTGGTGTCTCGACGGAAATCACACCTTCCCACTTCAAAGAAGAAAGCGTCTTTCACAACCTTGCTTCAAGTGAAGAAATTCTCCGACATATCCTCTCCACTCGAGTGAAACAAGAGGGTCCTTTCAAAACTCAAGAGGAGCCCTGTTTCCCTCTCCTCAATGCGAGATGAGGATTTCTTTCCCTGCTTCAGCAAGACATGATTCCTGGTGTTCCTTTCGCAACTCAAGTGGAGGGCTTCTCTACAGGAAAGTTGAGATGAACTTCAGGGGTCGTGCAACCATTCCAAAAGACCACAAAACGACTCAGTCTACTCCAGCTAAAGCTGATTTCCCTGCACTGCCTCGAATGTTACACAGAGTATCGACTCACACCATGGTGGCCTCTGTGACATCCCTGTGGGAAAGCCTTGAGGGAAAGCACAGATCCCTGTGTCAACTCGACGGGAAGCTGACTGCTGCTACAGCTGGGGAGGAAAGCGGACGTGCATGTCTCCACTCGAGACGAGGCCTAAATCCCCTCTGTAGATTCCAGAGGAACCCGAAGAACCCTGTCTGCAGTAGAGAGGAAACTTCAGGTTGCGGCCTAAGNCAGTCTACGCTCCAGACAAGGACTCAAAATGTAGCACCGACTGGAGAGGAATACCGAGAAGCCCCTCGCAACTCGCATGAACCCTGGCCTTTCCTGAGGCCTCCTGAGCGGGTCCATGAGGTCCCCGTCGTAACTTGAGAGGAACCTGCCGCAACTCGAGAAAACCCAAGAAGTTCTCCCCTCCAGGCGAGATGAGGCCCTTTTCCGCTGCAGGGTCTCAAGGGAAATCACACCTTCCCTCTTGAACCTCGGAAGCATCCTTCAAACGCTTGCTGCAAATTAAGACGTTCCCCGACATATCTGTCTCCACTCGAGTAGAACAACGAAGGTCCCTGCACAACTCAAGAGGATCCCCATTCTCCCCTCCTCAGTGTGAGACGAGGGTTCCTTTCCCTGCTTCGTCGAGAAATGATTCCTAGCCTTTCCGTCGCATCTCAAGAGGAGGCGATCTCCACAGGTGACTTGAAAGGAACTCCAGGGATTGGGCCACCAAATCAAAAGACGCCCAAAATTCTCAGTCGAATCCATATGAACATGATTTCCTTGCAGTGCCTCGAATGTCATCCCGTGTATCAACTGAAACCACAGTGGCACATGTGACAGCCCTGTGGGAAAGCCTCTTGGGAAAGCCTCAGATCCCTGTGTCAACTCGATGGGAAGCCTCACAACTGCTACTACAGCTGCGGAGCAAAACAGACTAGCATGTCTCCACATGAGACAAGGCCTGACTTCCCTGTGGAGACTCCAGAGGAACCTCAAGAACCACGCAGCACTGGAGAGGAAATCTCAGGTTGCGGCCTCCTCTCCTGACAAAGACTTAGGACGCAGCGACGAATTGAGAGGAAACCCACGAATCCCCTTGCAACGCGGAGAGACACTGGCCTTTCCTGAGGCCTCATTAGTGGGTTCCTGAGGTCTCCATCGTAACTCGAGAGGAACGTGCCGCAACTCGAGAAAAACCATGAGGTTCTCTCCTCCAGGCGAGATGAGGACTTTTTCCGCTGTGGTGTCTCGACGGAAATCACACCTTCCCACTTCAAAGTAGAAAGCGTCTTTCACAAACTTGCTGCAAGTCAAGAAGTTCTCTGACATATCCTCTCCACTCGAGTGAAACAAGAGGGTCCTTTCAAAACTCAAGAGGAGCCCTGTTTCCCTCTCCTCAATGCGAGATGAGGATTTCTTTCCCTGCTTCAGCAAGACATGATTCCTGGTGTTCCTTTCGCAACTCAAGTGGAGGGCTTCTCTACAGGAAAGTTGAGATGAACTTCAGGGGTCGTGCAACCATTCCAAAAGACCACAAAACGACTCAGTCTACTCCAGCTAAAGCTGATTTCCCTGCACTGCCTCGAATGTTACACAGAGTATCGACTCACACCATGGTGGCCTCTGTGACATCCCTGTGGGAAAGCCTTGAGGGAAAGCACAGATCCCTGTGTCAACTCGACGGGAAGCTGACTGCTGCTACAGCTGGGGAGGAAAGCGGACGTGCATGTCTCCACTCGAGACGAGGCCTAAATCCCCTCTGTAGATTCCAGAGGAACCCGAAGAACCCTGTCTGCAGTAGAGAGGAAACTTCAGGTTGCGGCCTAAGTTCTAAACAAGGACTTAAGTTGTGGAACCGACTGGAGAGGAATCCCGAGAAGCCCCTCGCAACTCGCATGGACACTGGCCTTTCCTGAGGCCTCCGGAGAGGGTCCCTGAAGTCACAATCATGACTCGAGAGGAACCTTCCACCACTCGAGAAAAACCAGGAGGTTTTCCCCTCCAGGCGAGATGAGGACCTTTCCACTGTAAAGTCTCGACGGAAATCACACCTTCCATCATGAGTCTCCAAAGCGTCCTTCAAACGCTTGCTGCAAGTTGAGACATTCCCCGACATATCTGTCTCCACACGAGTAGAACAACGAAGGTCCCTGCACAACTCAAAAGGATCCCCTTTCTCCCCTCTTCAGTGTGAGATGAGGGTTCCTTTCCCTGATTCGTTGAGAAATGTTTCCTGCCTTCCCGTCGAATCTCAAGAGGAGGCGCTTTCCACAGGAAACTCGAGAGGAACTCCAGGGATGTGTCCACCAAACCAAAAGAGGCACAAAAGTCTCAGTCGAATCCAGATGAATGTGATTACCCTGCAGTTCCTCGAATGTCACCCCGTGTATCGACTCACACCACGGTGACACGTGTGACAGCTCTGGGGGAAAGCCTCGTGGGAAAGCTTCAGATCCCTGTGTCAACTCGATGGGAAGCCTCACACTTCTACTACTGCTTGGGAGAAAAACGGACGAGCATATCTCCACATGTGACAAGGCCTGGCTCCCCTGTGGAGTCTCCAGAGGAACATCAAGAGCCACGTCATCACTGGAGAGGAAACCTCAGGGTGTGGCCTCCGCTCCTGACCAAGACTTAGGACCCAGCAACGAATTGAGAGGACCCCACGAGTCCCCTCGCAATTCGGAGAGACACTGGCCTTTCCTGAGGCCTCGTGAGTGGGTCCCTGGGGTCTCCATTGTAAATCGAGATGAACCTGCTGCAACTCGAGAAAAACCAGGAGGTTCTCCCCTCCAGGTGAGATGATGCCCTTTTCCGCTGCGGTGACTCGGCGGAAATCACACCTTCCCTCTTGAAACTCGAAAGCGTCCTTCACACGCTTGCTGCAGGTCAAGAAGTTCTGCGACATATCTGTCTGCATTCGAGCGAAACAAGAGGGTCCCTCCAAAACTCAAGATGAGCCCCGTTTCCCTCTCTCAATGTGAGATGAGTGTTTCTTTCCCTGCTTCAGCGAGACATGATTCCTGGTGTTCCCTTCACATCTCAAGTGGAGGCCTTCTCTACAGGAAAGTCGAGATGGACTCCAGGGGTTGTGGAACCATTCCAAAAGACCACGAAATGACTCATTCTATTCCAGCTAAAGCTGATATCCCTGCACTGCCTCGAATGTTACCCAGAGTATCGACTCACAACATGGTGGCCCATGTGACAACCCTGTGGGAAAGCCTTGAGGGAAAGTACAGATCTCTGTGTCAACTCAACGGAAAGCTTGACTCCGCTGCTTCAGCTGGGGAGAAAGCGGACGTGCATGTGTCCACTCGAGACGAGGCCTGACTCCCCTGTGGAGACTCCAGAGGAACCCAAGAACCCTGTCTGCACTGGAGAGGAAACTTCAGGTTGTGGCCAACGATCCAGACAAGGACTTAAGATGCAGCACTGACTGGAGAGGAATCCCAACAAGGCCCTCGCAACTCGCATGAATCCTGGCCTTTCCTGAGGCCTCCTGAGCGGGTCCCTCAGGTCCCCGTTGTAACTGGAGAGGAACCTGCCACAACTCGTGAAAAACCAGGAGGTTTTCCCCTCCAGGCGAGATGAGGCCCTTTTCCACTGCAAGGTCTCGAGGGAAATCACACCTTCCCTCTTGAACCTCGGAAGCTTCGTTCAAACCCTTGAGGCTAGTAAAAAATTTACCTGATATATCTGTCTCCACTCGAGTAGAATAACGAAGGTACCTGCACTACTCAAGAGGATCCCCGTTCTCCCCTCCTCAGTGTGAGACGAGGGTTCCTTTTATTGATTCATAGAGAAATGATTCCTGGCATTCGCGTCGCATCTCAAGAGGAGGCGTTCTCCACAAAAACTCAAAATGAACTCCAGGGATCGCCCACCAAACCAAAAGACGCGCAAAAGTCTCAGTCGAATTCATATGAATGTGATTTCCGTGCAGTGACTCGAAAATCACCCCGTGTATCGATTCCCTCTATGGTGGCACGTGAGACAGCTCTGGGAAAGCCTCGTGGAAAAGCCTCAGATCCGTGTGTCAACTCAATGGGAAGCCTCACACTGCTACTACAACAGGGGAGGAAAACGGACTAGCATGTCTCCACACAAGACAAGGCCTGGCACCCCTGTGGAGTCTCCAGAGGAACCTCAAGAACCACATCAGCACTGGAGAGGAAAACTCAGGTTGCGGCCTCTGCTCCTGACAAGGACTTAGGACGCAGCAACGAATAGAGAGGAATCCCACGAGTCCCCCTGCAACTCGGAGAGACGCTGGCCTTTCCTAAGGCCTCATGAGTGGGTCCCTGGGGTCTCCATCGTAACTCCAGAAGAACCTGCCACTACTCGAGCAAAACCAGGAGGTTCTGCCCTCCGGGCGAAATGAGGCCCTTTTCTGCTGGGGTGTCTCGACAGAAATCACACCTTCCCTCTTGAATCTCGAAAGCATCCTTTACACCCTTGCTGCAACTCAAGAACTTCTCCGACATAAGCACCTCCACTCGAGCGAAACAGCGGGTGTCCTTCCACAATTCAAGAGGAGCCCGTTTCCCTCTCCTCAATGCGAGATGATGTTTTCTTTCCCTGCTTCGACGAGACATGATGCCTGGCATTCCCTTCACATCTCAAGTGGAGGCCTTCTTCACAGGAAAGTCAAGTGGAACTCCAGGGGTCGTGCAACCATTTCGAAAGACCACCATATGACTCATTCCACTCCAGCTGAAGCTGATTTCCCTGCACTGCCTCGAATGTTACCCATAGTATNTGCCTGGCATTCCCTTCACATCTCAAGTGGAGGCCTTCTTCACAGGAAAGTCAAGTGGAACTCCAGGGGTCGTGCAACCATTTCGAAAGACCACCATATGACTCATTCCACTCCAGCTGAAGCTGATTTCCCTGCACTGCCTCGAATGTTACCCATAGTATTGAGTCACATCATAGTGGCCCCTGTGACAGCCCTGAGGGAAAGCCTTGAGGGAAGGCACAGATCCCTGTGTCAACTCGATGAGAAGCTTCACTCTGCTGCTACAGCTCAAGAGGAAAGTGGACGTGCATGTCTCCACTCAAGACGAGGCCTGACTCCCCTGTGGAGACTACAGAGGAACCCAATGTACCCTGTCTGCACTGGAGAGGAAACTTCAGGTTCTGCCCTTCACTCACGACAAACACTTAGGAAGCGGCATCGAATGGAGAGGAATCCCACGAGTCCCCTCGCAACTAGGAGACAAACTGGCCTTTCCTGAGGCCTCATTACTGGATCCCAGAGGTCTCCATCGTAATTCGAGAGGAACCTGCCGCAACTCGAGAAATACCAGGAGGTTCTGCCCTCCAGGCAAGATGAGGCCCTTTTCCCCTGTGGTTTCTCGACGGAAATCACACCTTCCCTCTTGAACCTCGAAATCGTCATTCACACCCTTTCTGCAAGTCAAGAAGTTCTCTGACGTATCCGTCTCCACCCGAGCGAAACAAGAGGGTCCCTCCAAAATTCAAGAGGAGCCCCGTTTCCCTCTCCTTAATGCGAGATGAAGTTTTCTTTCCCTGCTTTGGTGAGACATGATTCCTGTTGTTCCTTTCACATTTCAAGTTTAGGCCTTCTCTACAGGAAAGTCGAGATGAACACCAGGGGTTGGGCAACCATTCCAAAAGACCACGAAATGACTCATTCTACTCCAGCTAAAGCTGATTTCCCTGCACCGNGCCTTCTCTACAGGAAAGTCGAGATGAACACCAGGGGTTGGGCAACCATTCCAAAAGACCACGAAATGACTCATTCTACTCCAGCTAAAGCTGATTTCCCTGCACCGCCTCGAATGTTACCCAGAGTATTGACTCACACCATGGTGGCCACTGTGACAGCCCTGTGGGAAAGCCTTGAGGGAAGGCACAGATCCTTGTGTCAACTCGATGGGAAGCTTGACTCTGCTGCTACAGTTGGGGAGGAAAGCGGACGTGCGTGTCTCCACTCGAGATGAGGCCTGACTCCCCTGTGGAGACTCCAGAGGAACACCAAGAACACTGTCAGCACTGGAGAGGAAACCTCAGGTTCCCGCCTTCGCTCCTGACAAACACTTAGGAAGCAGCACCTAATGGAGAGGAATCCCGAGAAGCCCCTCGCAACTCGTATGAACCCTGGCCTTTCCTGAGGTCTTCAGAGCGGGTCCCTGAGGTCCCCGTCGTAACTCGAGAGGAACCTGCTGCAACTCGTGAAAAACCAGGAGGTTCTCCCCTCCAGGAAAGATGAGGCCCTTTTCCGCTCCAGGGTCTCAAGGAAAATCATACCTTTCCTCTTGAAACTCCGAAGCGTTGTTCAAACACCTGAGGCTAGTCAAAAAGTTCTGCGACATATTTGTCTGCACTCGTGTAGAACAACAAAGGTCCCTGCACAACTCAAGAGGATCCCCATTCTCCCCTCTTCAGTGTGTGACGAGGGTTCCTTTCCCTGATTCATCGAGAAATGATTCCTGCCTTCCTGTCGCATGTCAAGAGGAGGCACTCTCCACAGGAAACTCGAGAGGAACTCCAAGGGTTGGGCCACCAAACCAAAGAGGTGCAGAAGTCACAGTCGAATCCAGATGAACGTGATTTTCCTGTAGTGCCTCGAATGTCACCCCGTGTACCGACTCACACGACGGTGGCACATGTGACAATTCTGTGGGAAAGCCTCAGATCCCTGTGTCAACACGATGGGAAGCCTCACACTGTTACTATAGCTCAGGAGGAAAACGGACTAGGATGTTTCCACACGAAATAAGGCCTGGCTCCCCTGTGGAGTATCCAGAGGAACCTCAATAACAATGTCAGCACTGGAGAGGAAACCTCAGGTTGAGGCCTCTGCTCCTGACAAAGACTTAGGACGCAGCAACGAATGGAGAGGAATCCCATTAGTCTCTTTGCAACTCGGAGAGACACTGGCCTTTCCTGAGGCCTCATCATTGGGTCCCTGAGGTCTCTATCGTAACTCGAGAGTAACCTGCCACAACTCGAGAAAAACCAGGAGGTTCTCGTCTCCAGGCGAGATGAGAACAATTTGCGCTGCGATGTCTCAACGGAAATCACACCTTCCCTCTTGAAACTTGAAAGCGTCTTTCACACCCTTGCTGCAATCAAGAAGTTCTCCGACATATCCGTCTTCACTCGAGTGAAACAAGAGGGTTCATCCAAAACTCAAGAGGAGCCCCGATTCCCTCTGCTCAATGTGAGATGAGGGTTTCTTTCCCTGCTTCAATGAGACATGATTCCTGGTGTTCCTTTCGCATCTCAAGTGGAAGCCTCCTCTACAGGAAAGTCTAGATGAACTCCAGGGTCGTGCAACCATTCCAAAAGACCACCATATGACTCATTCCGCTCCAGCTGAAGCTGATTTCCCTGCACTGCCTCATACCCAGAGAATCGACTCACACCATGGTGGCCCCTGTAACAGCCCTGTGGGAAAGCCTTGAGGGAAGGCACAGATCCCTGTGTCAACTCAATGGGAAGCCTGACTCTGCTGCTACAGCTTGGGAGGAAAGCGGACGTGCATGTTTCCACTCGAGACGATGCCTAACTCCCCTGTGGAAACTCCACAGGAATCCCAAGAACCCTGTAGACACAGAAGAGGAAACTTCAGGTTGCGGCCTACATTCCAGACAAGGACTTAAGATGCGACAGCGACTGGAGAGGAATCCCAAGAAGCCTTTCGAAACTCGCATGGACACTGGCCTTTCCTGAAGCCTCCTGAGAGGGTCCCTCAGGTCCCCGTTGCAACTCGAGAGGAACCTGCTGCAACTCGAGAAAAATCAGGAGGTTCTCCCCTCCTGGCGAGATGAGGTCCTTTTCCACTGCAGGGTCTTGAGGGAAATCACACCTTCCCTCTTGAACCATGGAAGCGTCCTTCAGATACTTGCTGCAAGTTAAGGTGTTACCTGATATATCTGTCTCCTCTCGAGTAGAACAACGAAGGTCCCTGCACAACTCGAGAGGATCCCCATTCTTTCCTCCTCAGTGTGAGACGAGGGTCCCTTTCCCTGTTTCGTCAAGAAATGAATCCTGGCCTTCCCGACGCATCTCAAGTGGAGGTGCTCTCCACAGGAAACTCGAGAGGAACTCCAGGGGTCAGGCCACCAAACCAAAAGACACGCAAAGTCTCAGCCAAATCCATGTGAACGTGATTTCCCAGCAGTGCCTCGGTTGTCACCCCCTGTATCAACTGACACCACGCTGGCACGTGTGACAGCCCTGTGGGAAAGTCTCCTGGGAAAGCCTCAGATGCCTGTTTCAACTGAATGGGAAGCCTCACACTGCTACTACAGCTCGGGAGTAAAATGGACTAGCATGTCTCCACATGTGACAAGGCCTTGCTCCCCTGTGGAGTCTCCAGAGGAAAATCAAGCACCACGTCAGCACTGGAGAGGAAACCTCAGGTTGAGGCCTTCGCTCCTGACAAAGACTTAGGACGCAGCAATGAATGGAGAGGAATCCCACGAGTCCTCTCGACACTCATAGACACATTGGCCTTTCCTGAGGCCTCATGAGTGGGTCCTTGAGGTCTCCATCATAACTCGAGAGGAACCTGCCACAACTCGAGAAAAACCAGGAGGTTCTCCCCTCCAGGCGAGATGACATTTTCCGCTGCAGTGTCTCGACGGAAATGACACCTTCCCTCTTGAAACACAAAAGCGTCTTTCACACCCTTGCTGCAAGTCAAGAAGTTCTCTGACATATCCGTCTCCACTCGAAAGAAAACAGCGAATGTCCCTCCACAACTCAAGAGGATCCTCTTTTCCCTCTCCTCAATGCGAGATGAAGTTTTCTTTCCCTGCTTCAATGAGACATGATGCCTGGCATTCCTTTCACATCTCAAGTGGAAGCCTTCTCTACAGGAAAGTCGATAGGAACACCAGGGGTCGTGCAACCATTCCGAAAGACAACCATATGACTCATTCCACTCCAGCTGAAGTTGATTTCCCTGCACTGCCTGGAATGTTATCCAGAGTATCGACTCACACCATGGTGGCCCCTGTGACAGCCCTGTGGGACCCCTTGAGGGAAGGCACAGATCCCTGTGTCAACTCGACGGGAAGCCTGACTGCTGCTACAGATGGGTAGGAAAGCAGACGTGTATGTCTCCACTCGAGACGAGGCCTGACTACCCTGTGGAGACTCCAGAGGAACCCCAAGAACCCTGTCTGCACTGGAGAGGAAACTTCAGGCTGCGGCCTACGCTCCAGACAAGGACTTCAGATGTGGCACCGACTGGAGAGGAATCCCGAGAAGCCCCTCGCAACTCGCATGAACACTGGCCTTTCCTGAGGCCTCCTGAGCGGGTCCCTGAGGTCCCCGTCGTAACTTGAGAGGAACCTGCCTCAACTCGAGAAAAATCAGGAGGTTCTCCCCTCCAGGCGAGATGAAGCCCTTTTGCGTGGCAGGTCTCGAGGGAAATCACACCTTCCCTCTTGAACCTTGGAAGCGTCCTTCAGATACTTGCTGCAAGTTAAGGTGTTACCTGACATATCTGTCTGTACTCGAGTCGAACAACGAAGGTCCCTGCACAACTTAAGAGGATCCCCATTCTCCCCTCCTCAGTGTGAGACGAGGTTTCCTTTCCCTGCTTCATCAAGAAATGATTCCTGGCCTTCCTGTGGCATCTCAAGAGGAGGCGCTCTCGACAGGAAACTCGAGAGGAACTCCAGGGGTCTGTCCACCAAACCAAAAGATGCGCAAAAGTCTCAGTCGAATCCAGATGAACGTGATTCCCCTGCAGTGCCTCGAAAGTCACCCCATTTATCAAATGACACCACAGTGGCACATATGACAGCCCTTTGAGAAAGCCTCGTGGGAAAGCCTCAGATCCCTGTGTCAACTCGATGGGAAGCCTCACACTGCTACTACAGCTCTGGAGGAAAGCAGAGAAGCATGTCTTCACACGAGACAAGGCCTGACTCCCCTGTGGAGATTCCAGAGGAATCTTAAGAACCATGTCAGCACTGGAGAGGAAAACTCAGGTTCCGGCCTTCACTCCTGACAAACACTAAGGAAGCAGCAGCGATTGGAGAGGAATCCCATGAGTCCCCTTGCAACTCAGAGAAACACTGGCCTTTCGTGAGGCGTCATGAGTGGGTCCCAGAGGTCTCCATCGTACCTCGAGATGAACATGTCACAACTCGAGAAAAATCAGGAGGTTCTGCCCTCCAGGAGAGATGAGGTCCTTATCCGCTGTGGTGTCTCGATGGAAATCACACCTTCCCTCTTGAACCTCGAAAGTGCGCTTCACACCCTTACTGCAAGTCATGAAGTTCTCTGATATATCCATCTCCATTCGAGCGAAAGAGTGAGTGTCCCTCCAAAACTCAAGAGGAGCCCCGTTTCCCTCTCCTAAATGAGAGATGACATTTTCTTTTTCTACTTCGACGAGACATGATGCCTGGCGTTCCCTTTGCATCTCAAGTGGAGGCTTTCTCTATAGGAAGGTCGAGAGGAACTCCAGGGGTCGTGCAATCATTCGGAAAGACCACCAAATGACTCATTTCACTCCAGCTGAAGCTGATTACTCTGCACTGCCTCGAATGTTACCCAGAATATCTACTCACACCGTGGTGGCCCCTGTGACAGCCCTGGTGGAAAGCCTTGAGGGAAGGCACAGATCCTTGTGTCAACTCGATGAGAAGCCTGACTCTGCTGCTACAGCTGGGGAGGAAAGCGGACGTGCATGTCTCCACTCGAGACGAGGACTGATTCCCCTGTGGAGACTCCAGAGGAACCTCAAGAACACTGTCTTCAGGGGAGAGGAAACTTCAGGTTGCGGCCTACGCTCCAGACAAGGACTTAAGATGCGGCACCTACTGAAGAGGAATCCAGAGAAGCCCCTCGCAACTCGCATGGACACTGGCCTTTCCTGAGGCCTCCTGAGCGGGTCCTTGGGGTCCCTGTAGTAACTCGAGAGGAACCTGCCGCAACTCGCGAAAAATCAGGAGGTTCTCCCCTCCAGGCTAGATGAGGCCCTTTTCCGCTGCAGGGTCTCGAGGGAAATCATACCTTCCCTCTTGAACCTTGGAAGCATCCTTCAAACGCTTGCTGCAAGTAGAGACGTTCCCCGACATATTTGTCTCCACTCGAGTAGAACAATGAAGGTCCCTGCACAACTTAAGTGGATCCCCATTCTCCCCTCTTTAGTGTGAGACGAGGGTTCCTTTCCCTGATTCGTCGAGAAATGATTCCAGCCTTCCCGTCGCATCTCAAGAGGAGGTGCTCTCCACAGGAAACTCGAGAGGAATGCCAGGGGTCGGGCCACCAAACCAAAAGAGGCGCAAAAGTCTTAGGTGAATCCAGATAAACGTTATTACCCTGCAGTTCCTCGAATGTCACCCCATGTATCGACTCACACAACGGGGGCACGTGTGACAGCTCTGTGGGAAAGCCTTGTGGGAAAGACTCAGATCCCTGTGTCAACTCGATGGGAAGCCTCACACTGCTAGTACAGCTCGGGAGGAAAACGGACTAGCATGTCTCCATATGAGACAAGGCCTGGCTCCCCTGTGGAGTCTCCAGAGAAACCTCAAGAACCACATCAGCACTGGAGAGGTATCTGAATTTGGGGGCTCCGCCTCTAACAAAGCCTTAGGACGCAGCAACGAATGGAGAGGAATCCCACGAGTCCCCTCGCAACTCGGAGAGACACTGGCGTTTCCTGAGGCCTCATGAGTGGGTCCATTAGCTCTCCATTGTAACTCGAGAGGAGCCTGCCACAACTCGAGAGAAACCAGGAGGTTCTCCCCTCCAGGTGAGATGTGAACATTTTCTGCTGCGGTGTCTTGACAGAAATCACACCTTCCCTCTTGAAACTCGAAAGAGTCGTTCAAACACTTGAGGCTAGTCAAAAAGTTCCCTGACATATCTGTCTGCACTTGAGTAGAACAACGAAGGACCCTGCACAACTCAGGAGGATCCCCATTCTCCCCTCTTCAGAGTGAGACGAGGGTTCCTTTCCCTGATTCGTCGAGAAGTGATTCCTGCCTTCCTGTCGCATCTCAAGAGGAGGCGCTCTCCACAGGAAACTCGAGAGGAACTCCAGGGTTCGGGCCACCAAAACAAAAGAGGCGCAAAGGTCTCAGTCGAATCCAGATGAACGTGATTCCCCTGCAGTGCCTCGAATGTCACCCCGTGTATCGACTGACACCATAGTGGCACGTTTGACAGCTCTGTGGGAAAGCCTAGTGGGAAAGTCTCAGATCCCTGTGTCAACTCGATGAGAAGATTCACGCTGCTACTACAGCTCGGGAGGAAAATGGACTAGCATGTCTCCACACGAGACAAGGCCTGGCTCCCCTGTGGAGTCTCCAGAGGAACCTCAAGAACCACACTAGCACTGGAGAGGAAACCTCAGGTTGCGGCCTCCGCTCCTGACAAAGACTTAGGACGCAGCAAAAAATGGAGAGGAATCCCACGAGTCCCCTCGCAACTCGGAGAGACACTGGCCTTTCCTGAGGCCTCATGAGTGGGTCCATTAGCTCTCCATTGTAACTCGAGAGGAGCCTGCCACAACTCGAGAGAAACCAGGAGGTTCTCCCCTCCAGGTGAGATGTGAACATTTTCTGCTGCGGTGTCTTGACAGAAATCACACCTTCCCTCTTGAAACTCGAAAGAGTCGTTCAAACACTTGAGGCTAGTCAAAAAGTTCCCCGACATATCTGTCTGCACTTGAGTAGAACAACGAAGGACCCTGCACAACTCAGGAGGATCCCCATTCTCCCCTCTTCAGAGTGAGACGAGGGTTCCTTTCCCTGATTCGTCGAGAAGTGATTCCTGCCTTCCTGTCGCATCTCAAGAGGAGGCGCTCTCCACAGGAAACTCGAGAGGAACTCCAGGGTTCGGGCCACCAAAACAAAAGAGGCGCAAAGGTCTCAGTCGAATCCAGATGAACGTGATTCCCCTGCAGTGCCTCGAATGTCACCCCGTGTATCGACTGACACCATAGTGGCACGTTTGACAGCTCTGTGGGAAAGCCTAGTGGGAAAGTCTCAGATCCCTGTGTCAACTCGATGAGAAGATTCACGCTGCTACTACAGCTCGGGAGGAAAATGGACTAGCATGTCTCCACACGAGACAAGGCCTGGCTCCCCTGTGGAGTCTCCAGAGGAACCTCAAGAACCACACTAGCACTGGAGAGGAAACCTCAGGTTGCGGCCTCCGCTCCTGACAAAGACTTAGGACGCAGCAAAAAATGGAGAGGAATCCCACGAGTCCCCTCGCAACTCGGAGAGACACTGGCCTTTCCTGAGGCCTCATGAGTGGGTCCCTGAAGTCTCCATCGTAACTTGAGACGAACCTGCCACAACTCGTGAAAAACCAATAGGTTTTCCCTTCCAGGCGAGATAAGGACATTTTTGGCTGCGGTGTCTCGACGGAAATCACAACTTCCGTTTTGAAACTCAAAAGCGTCTTTCACACCCTTGCTGCAAGTCAAGAAGTTCTGGAACATATCCGTCTCCACTCGAGCGAAACAAGAGGGTCCCTCTAAAATTCAAGAGGAGCCCCGCTTCCCTCTCCTCAATGCGAGATGAGGGTTTCTTTCCCTGTTTCGGTGAGACATGATTCCTGGTGTTTCTTTCGTATCTTAAGTGGAGGCCTTCTCTACAGGAAAGTCGAGAGGAACTCCAGGGGTCATGCAACCATTCTTAAAGACCACGAAATGACTCACTCTACTCCAGCTATAGCTGATTTCCCTGCACTGCCTCGAATGTTACCAGAGTATTGACTCACATCGTAGTGGCCCCTGTGACAGCACTTTGGGAAAGCCTTGAGGGAAGGCACAGATCCCTGTGTCAACTCGACGGGAAGCTTGACTCTGCTGCTACAGCTGGGGAGGAAAGTGGACGTGCATGTCTCCACTCGAGACGAGGCCTGACTCCCCTTTGGAGACTCCAGAGGAACCCCAAGAACCCTGTGTGCACTGGAGAGGAAACTTCAGGTTGCGGCCTACGATCCAGACAAGGACTTAAGATGGGGCACTGACCGGAGAGGAATCCCGAGAAGACCCTGTCAACTCGCATGAACCCTGGCCTTTCCTGAGGCTTCCTGAGTGGGTCCCTGAGGTGCTCGTCTTAACTCGAGAGGAACCTGCCGCAACTCACGAAAAACCAGAAGGTTCTCCCCTTCAGGCGAGATGAGGCCCTTTTCCACTGCAGGGTCTCGAGGGAAATCACAGCTTCCCTCTTGAACCTCGGAAGCACCTTTCAAATGCTTGCTGCAAGTTAAGACGTTCCCCGACATATCTGTCTCCACTTGAGTAGAACAACGATGTTCCCTGCAAAACTCAAGAAGATCCCCATTCTCCCTTCCTCCCTCTGAGACAAGGGTTCCTTTCCCTGCTTCATCGAGAAATGATTCCTGGCCTTCCCGTCGCATCTCAAGAGGAGGCGCTCTCCACTGGAAACTCGAGTGGAACTCCATGGATCGGGCCACCAAACCAAAAGACGTGTAAAAGTTGCAGTTGAATCCAAGTGAACGTGATTACCCTGCAGTGCCTCGAATGTCACCCCGTGTATTGACTCACACCACAGTGGCATGTGTGACAGCTCTGTGGGAAAGCCTCGTGGGAAAGCCTCTGATCTCTGTATCAACTAGATGAGAAGCCGCACACTGCTACTCTACCTCGGGATGAAGATGGCCTAGCATGTCTCCACACGAGACAAGGCCTGGATCCCCTGTGGAGTCTCCAGAGGAATCTCAAGAACCACGTGAGCACTGGAGAGGAGGCCTCAGGTTGCGGCCTCTGCTTCTGACAAAGACTTAGGACGCAGCACTGAATGGAGAGGAATCCCAAGAGTTCCCTCGCAACTCAGAGAGACACTGGCCTTTTCTGAGGTCTCATGAGTGGGTCCCTGAGGTCTCCACAGTAACTCGAGAGGAACCAGCCTCAACTCGAGAAAAACCAGGAAGTTCTGCCCTCCAGGAGAGATGAGGCCCTTTTCCACTGCAGGGTCTCGAAGGAAATCACACCTTCCCTCTTGAAACTTGGAAATGTCCTTCAAACGCTTGCTGCAAGTTAAGACGTTCCCCAACATATCTGTCTCCTCTCGAGTAGAACAGCGAAGGTCCCTGCACAACTCAAGAGGATCCCAATGCTCCTCTACTCAGTGTGAGACGAGGGTTCCTTTTCCTGCTTCATCGAGAAATGATTCCTGGCCTTCCCATCGCATCTCAAGACGAGGTGCTCTCCACAGGACACTTGAAAGGAACTTCAGAGGTCGGGCCACAAAAACAAAAGAGGTGCAAAAGTCTCAGTCGAATCTATATGAACGTGATTACCCTGCAGTGACTCGAATGTCACCCCATGCAACAAATCACATCACGGTGGCACGTGTGACAGCGTTGTGGGAAAGCCTTGTGGGAAAGCCTCAGATCCCTGTGTCAACTCGATGGGAAGCCTCATACTGCTACTACAGCTAGGGAGGAAAACGGACTAGCATGTCTCCACACGAGACATGGCCTGGCTCCCCTGTGGAGTCTCCAAAGGNGACAGCGTTGTGGGAAAGCCTTGTGGGAAAGCCTCAGATCCCTGTGTCAACTCGATGGGAAGCCTCATACTGCTACTACAGCTAGGGAGGAAAACGGACTAGCATGTCTCCACACGAGACATGGCCTGGCTCCCCTGTGGAGTCTCCAAAGGTATCTCAAGAACCAGGCCAGCACTGGAGAGGAAAACTCAGGTTGCGGCCTCCTCTCCTGAGAAAGACTTAGGATGCAGCAACGAATGGAGAGGAATCCCATGAGTCCCCTCACAACTCGGAGAGACACTGGCCTTTCCTGAGGCCTCATGAGTGGGTCGCAGAGGTCTCCATCGTAACTCGAGAGGAACCTGCTGCAACTCGAGAAAAACCAGGAGGTTCTGCCCTCCAGGCAAGATGAGGCCCTTTTCTGCTGCGGTGTCTCTACAAAAATCACACCTTCCCTCTTGAACCTTGAAAGCGTCCTTCACACCCTGCTGCAAGTCAAGAAGTTCTCCGACATATCCGTCTCCACTTGAGCAAAACAGCGTGGGTCCCTCCACAACGGAAGAGGAGCCCTGTTCNCCAGGCAAGATGAGGCCCTTTTCTGCTGCGGTGTCTCTACAAAAATCACACCTTCCCTCTTGAACCTTGAAAGCGTCCTTCACACCCTGCTGCAAGTCAAGAAGTTCTCCGACATATCCGTCTCCACTTGAGCAAAACAGCGTGGGTCCCTCCACAACGGAAGAGGAGCCCTGTTCCCTCTCCTCAATGCGAGATGACGTTTTCTTTCCCTGCTTCGATGAGACAGGATGCCTGGTGTTCCTTTCGCATCTCAACTGGAGGCCTTCACTACAGGAAATTCGAGAGGAACTCCAGGGGTCGTGCAACCATTCCGAAAGACCACGAAATGACTCATTTTACTCCAGCTAAAGCTGATTTCCCTACACTGTTTCGAACGTTACCCAGAGTATCAAATCACACCACGGTGGCACGTGTGACAGCCCTGTGGGAAAGCCTCTTGCGAAAGCCTCAGATTCCTGTGTCAACTCGATGGGAAGCCTCACACTGCCTCTACAGCCCGGGAGGAAAGTGGACTAGCATGTTTCCACACGAGACAAGGACTGACTCCCCTGTGGAGACTCCAGAGGAACCTCAAGAGCCATGTTAGCACTGGAGAGGAAACCTCAGGTTCCGGCCTTCACTCCTGACAAACACTTAGCAAGCAGCACCGAATGGAGAGGAATCCCACGAGTCCCTTCGCAAGTTGGAGAGACACTGGCCTTTTTTGAGGCCTCATGAGCGGGTCTCAGAGGTCTCCATCGTAACTCGAGAGGAACCTGCTGCAACTCGAGAAAAACCAGGAGGTTCTCCCTTCCAGGCGAGATGAGGACATTTTCTGCTGTGGTGTCTCGATGGAAATCACATCTTCCCTCTTGAAACTCGAAAGCGTCTTTAACACCCTTGCTGCAAGTCAAGAAGTTCTCCGACATAGCCATCTCCAGTTGAGCGAAACAGGAGGGTCCCTCCAAAACTCAAGAGGAGCCCCGTTTCCCTCTCCTCAATGCGAGATGAAGGTTTCTTTCCCTGCTTCAACGAGACATGATTCCTGGTGTTCCTTTCGCATCTCAACTGGAGGCCTTCTCTACAGGAAAGTTGAGATGAACTCCAGGAGCCGTGCAACCATTCCAAAAACCACGAAGATGTCCTTTTCATTATAGGGGACTGGAATGCTAAAGTAGGAAGTCAGGAAACACCTGGAGTAACAGGCAAATTTGGCCTTGGAATGCGGAATGAAGCATGGCAAAAACTAATAGAGTTTTATCAAGAAAATACACTGGTCGTAGCAAACACCCTCTTCCAGCAACACAAAAGAAGACTCTACACATGGACATCACCAGACGGTCAACACCGAAATCAGATTGATTATATTCTTTGCAGCCAAAGATCGAAAAGCTCTATACAGTCAACAAAAACAAGACCAGGAGCTGACTGTGGCTCAGATCATGAACTCCTTATTTCCATATTCAGACTTAAATTGAAGAAAGTAGGGAAAACTGATAGACCATTCAGGTGTGACCTAAATCAAATCCCTTATGATTATACAGTGGAAGTGAGAAATAGATTTAAGGGCCTAGATCTGATAGATAGAGTTCCTGATGAACTATGGACTGAGGTTCGTGACATTGTACAGGAGACAGGGATCAAGACCATCCCCATGGAAAAGAAATGCAAAAAAGCAGAATGGCTGTCTGGAGAAGCCTTAGAAATAGCACTGAAAAGAAGAGAGGTGAAAAGCAAAGGAGAAAAGAAAAGATATAAGCATCTAAATGCAGAGTTCCAAAGAATAGCAAGAAGAGATAAGAAAGCCTTCTTCAGCAATCAATGCAAAGAGATAGAGGAAAACAACAGAATGGGAAAGACTAGAGATCTCTTCAAGAAAATTAGATATACCAAGGGAACATTTCATGCAAAGATGGGCTCAATAAAGGATAGAAATGGTGTGGACCTAACAGAAGCAGAAGATATTAAGAAGTAGT